>VZSZ01007377.1:0-65372 GCA_013398815.1 Ibidorhyncha struthersii | reverse complement strand
AGGCACTGGAAGGGGCTCTGAGGTCTCCCCGGAGCCTTCTCTTCTCCAGGCTGACCCCCCCCAACTCTCCCAGCCTGTCCTCCCAGCAGAGGGGCTCCAGCCCTCGCAGCATCTCCGGGGCCTCCTCTGGCCCCGCTCCGACAGCTCCGTGTCCTTCTGCTGTTGGGACCCCCCGAGCTGGAGGCAGCACTGCAGGGGGGTCTCCCCAGAGCGCAGCAGAGGGGCACAATCCCCCCTCGCCCTGCTGGCCACGCTGCTGGGGATGCAGCCCGGGGTGCCGGGGGCCACCGCTATGGTACCGCACCCATTTTCAGTTCAAATCAACGTATTGTAACTATTTTCGAATGGCCCTATTTGCATCCTCCACAGTATCTCCTCAGTATTCAAGTGCATCTTATCCTGCATGACTCGAGAGTTCTGTACATGTTTTTCAATATGTTGAGGTTGATAAGGAGAGCATGGCAAAGATCATTTTATTCTAAGCAAAGACTCACAAATTCTTCTAAACGGCAGTTTTGTTAAAGCCCAGATGAATTAAATATGAAAAAAGGGTTCTTTCAAGTCTGACTTTCAGTAAGGAAGAGTGTTGTATCTTCTACTAACAACTCCCATATTGGGCTGTGTTGCAAGACAAATACATAAAATTTAAAAGGTAAAGCTCAAGTTGTTCAGTCTTGATAGGAAATTAGTTCCTTGGCCACAAATAAAGGGAAAGAAGTAACATTTCATCAAAATAGAAAAATAAAATAAAAATTGATTGCAAATCTCAAACATATCTGACCAAAACCAAGCCTAACAGACAGCGACAAAAATAACCAGAAAGTGATTTAAAATTAATGGAAAGGTTAGAAAAAACAAACCAAAACAAAAACAGCTAACTGAAGCTTCTGAAAAAGATGATTTGGAAGAAGAGATCGACAGAGGTCACTAAAGCAGTCCCACTTCCAGCAATTCCCACTTCTGCACCTCCGTTTTCACAGCATTCGGTCCAACACACTGCTGGTTACTGACATGCTCACAAACCACCAAAGCCTGTAAAAGCACTTTTATATACATGTAATAGCAAGGATCAGAACTCGGAGTATGTCTTGACGATAATATTGCAGTATTCAATAACAAAGACTTTCAGAGCTGCCAAACAAAAAAAAAAAAAAAAGAAATCTGTCATGCTTGGACCTAGTCACAGTGGATTTGTCCCTAACACAGCTACATCGAGATCGTAGAGAGCAGGCTAATTTCCTTAAATTATGTGACAAGGCTAACAGTTCTCTTGATTCCAAGAGCAATTAACTCTCTGCTAATTCAACAGCAGCACTAGACAACTAACACTAATAGGTCTGTATCTTGCTTATTTGTTATTTCTTTCTCCAGCATTTGTAATGGCCTCTGACTATATAATTTACAAGTCTGTTATTATTTCAGAACATTAATCAATGCTAAAATTGCTTTTGGTCTTGTGCTTATTACACATCTGCTTCTCAGAAACTTCAGAAGAAATAGATGTATTCAGGACATCGCTATGCCTGTGCTGAAAACACTGATACCCTCTAGAATTTGATGTCCAAAACATCACGGTGTAAGTAAGCAGGAAAAGATCTGCAAGTCCCAGTAAATCACAACTTATATATACGTAGAAAATTGTCCGTCCTAAAAAAACCCTGTCGAGTAACGCTGTCTAAACACTTCATGCTGGTTGAGTTGCACCAAAACCTCCTTAAGGCTTCATACCTTCTTCAATTGTTAGGTCTACTGTTCTTGCCACATCAAATTGGTCTTACTCATTTTACTCCCCAAATTGTTTGCTTTCATTAAGATGCTTTTAACCTTTTATCACCACGAAAAACTAACATCGTCTATTTTATTTGGCATTTATCATTCCCAGCACTTCACCGGGGAAGTCTCCGGTGAAAGCGGAGAGCAGTACTGGCTTTGCAAGACGGAACAAGCTACTGAGAAGCAGCCAGCCAAAGTCTAGACCAGAAATCTTGCTAGGCATTTTGTATTTTGGCATTCCTTCAATGAAATTAAAATAATTAGTATTGCACACTACTGATTTACCACCGAGTGGACCAAAATTAGAATAAAATACAAAAATATAAAACATGTCTCGATCTACAGCCAAGATTTCCCTCAAAGCTTATTTTTCTAATATGAAGCCAAGAGATTCCTGAAAAAATTAAGTACCATAAACATGGCAGGCTCCAAGGGAACTTGGATCTTAATCAACTTGAAACTTGAAGATTAAGACCAGCACCTCCTATTGTACCTGCAAATATCAGAGGTAGAGTGAAACATTCTACAAAAACAACTTCTGAACAAATAAGCGGCCAGATCCTTCAGCAGCAGCCATTTCTAGAGGACTCACAGACCATAAAGAAAGACCTGGAAATGCGGACGATCAGGCTGACGACCGAGCAAGCAATTCTGGTGGAAAGAATTTCTAACCTGCAAAAAACCCAGTGAATATAAAACAACCACCTCAAATTACAAACCAACCTAACAAATTGCAGCGACACATCACAAAGGCTACGTTGAGTTCTCAGCAGCACTGTTCTCTGGCCTTCTCTGGGGAGGAACGTTGGAGCCAGGTGCCTATTAGTCCACAGAAGTTACCTTAACCCCTATATTTTTAGCTGTACCCGTTTCAGTTCACCTCAGTTAACATCACTCAGGACAGGAGACACACTGAACCTACACAGGCCTCCCTCGACGGAATTTTTTGTCGGCAGAAGACGACGAACTCTGCAATGGAAATGATTTTATCTGATCACATATCCCCTCCAGCACTCGCCTACCCGGCTGCTCATGAAGGACTTCCTCAACCATTACAGACTGATGCTCTAAGACAAGCCAAAAGTGGTGCTGGTTTATATTAAAATGTTAATTTTTCCAGCACAGTAAGGCAGACAGTTCAGGGTGGTAGTCTCAACCATCCCAGAGTGAGTCGCCCTTGTGCCTGAATCAAACTCTTACACTCTTGCAGAGGAGGAGCAGACACTACAGCCAGCAACCCCTTCGCCAACAGAAAATTTTGCCTATGATGCTACCAGAACTAATGACTTTTCACTGCTTTATTACAATATTCTTCAGATTTGCCTTATTTCACTCTTTTTAAGAAATGTATTCCAGACAGTCTTACTGATGTTAAATAGAGTAACACGAATACTTTGCTAACTACTCCTAGAAGACGACAGTAGAGAACATTGGAGTATCCGCACTCTGAAAGACATTAAAGTCAGACTTAAAAAAATACAACAAATTCAGAATACAGAATGACCGTGCAGACTGATGTACGGATCTACAGAAATTGCATATTGATATCGCTAAAAAAAAAACCCCAACCCAATATATTGGCTCTTTTCCTAGATTTTCAGTTTTGGCTGAAAGTTATAATTGCGATATATAAAATTACTTCGTCTTGCAAAGAAGTGCCAGAAAGCAGTGTCCCCAGAAACTGGAACTGGAACCGTTCCAAGCAATCAAACACATTCATGTAACAATGGTCAGGACCGAGTGGCCTTTTACACAATGGCATGGCAGGATAAGCCACCTACTTCGCTATTCTGTTCAAGCAAGATATTGGGAAGTTATGTCAACATTCACGCATAATAATTTTCAGTCACTCAAAATAGGTCAGGATGCTGTTCTAACAACGTAAGCAAACAATATATAACATTTTTTTATATATATATCCTTCCTCTGGTCATTGTGGCTTTCAGTCAACAAGGTCAGCCTGCAAGGTTGGCATCTGGATGGGTAACTGTCACGCCACTACCAACAACACATAATGAGAGCAGAAGAAACTGGAAGAACCAACTGAAGAAATTTTAAAATCAAGCTGAAAACCTTGCACCTACATGCAATAGAGGGAAAAATAAGTTTCATTAGCTACACGTATTTTTTTGCCCAGCAGTGGAAAGAAATCCAGCATTACCAACACCTAGGGTAAAGGAAAATGTTCAAAGTGTATCTAACGTGGGTGAAGTCGTTTCAACCATGCAACCAAATCTGCAAGCTCTACCTGATATCTGGGATTTACGATGGACTCTTTTTCTTGTACATCTGTAATGGCATAAGTTGCACAAACCAATGGAAGAAATATCTGTAAAATGTCCAATCTTTGTACATACGACATAGCCTAGCACATATTTCTTGGCGTACTACAAAAGCACAAAAGAAAAAAAAATCGGTCTTAAAGCCTTTCTTTTTGCCCATTCTATGTATGGCACTTACGTCATTCGTCATGACTACAGTAATGAGGAAGGCCAAAATTAGCACTCTCTAGAGCATCTATACCCTTGCAGGATGTCAGCAGATGTGATTGTTGAATGACAAAAAGCCAAGTGCTGAGAAATATTTGAGAATGTTACAATAGCCCAGCACCAGGTAGGGGTTTTTTATTTTAAATTAAAATATAGACCCCAAAGTCATAGCCAAGGGAATTCACTATCTCTTGAATGCGGAATTGATCTGAATGCAATTACTTTACTCTTTTTAGCTCCATTTGACTTTGAACTAAACATCAATTAGTGCACAAACATAACACTGCAAGATCTGTTAACTCCAATACTGATTTTTCCATAAAAGAACTAAAGCAAATTTATTGGACTTCATTTAATAGCTTTCAGCAATCACAAATATCGCACATGAAAGCTCAACTTCATTTTCTGATGGTCACTTAAACCCTTAATTCTCACGATAAAACTCCCTCAGTCTTAGTTTTAAAACCCTTAAATTAGCAAACAAGACACCACATAATATATGCCATAAGCATAGGTCTTCCCTGAAAAGCTGGGACCTTCGAGTGCTTCAGCTGCGATACGAGCCATTGAGCCACGGCCAATATAAGCTAATTTGAATAATCAATATGACAACCTTATTTTTCTAATGCAAACAGGATTGATACAGTAAGGTGTCTCTCTGCCACATCACAGTCATGGCCTCTTTTAACCCCTAATTAGATTTAGGCGATTATCCCTGCTCTTCCTTACAAGTGTACAGCCCGGATAAGAGACGACAAAAGCTATCTGCCACTTACTCAGCCTTTGCAGACTGCAGGTTATCCAGGGAGATACAGGGTAAGATCAGCAAACAATTGTTATTCATATCATCTACAGTTTTAAGATAGTCACAGTTTTCCATACATGCTAAGTGGAAATAGCCCAGAGCATTAGGTAAATGCAAAACGCTTAAGAACATCAGTGTTACACAGATGGAAATTCAAGGTGATGTTAGGGAATTATGTTTAATTCAAATTGCTTATCACAAAGAAAACTATCTAGCAATGGATTTCTTCTTCAGACAGGAAACGTTGCGTTTTCAGTAGATGTGTGTTCACTGTTTATTTGTGCGGAACAGTGAGTATTTTACATGGCCATTTCTTAAAATAAAAAATAATAAAATCAAACTTAGAAACAGCAAACCCAATAGAATTACATAGCTAAACAAAGTACTAACAGACAGAGAAGATCTATTAGAGAAATGTAATCACATTTCATTTACAAGAACTCTTATCTCAAGCACTTAAACATAAAATTTAAACAGTTTTCCATTTTATTGTACTCAGTATTTGAGCTAATAAGATATAAAAGTATAATCATGTTAGCAACATTTCTATTGCGTTACATAAACACAGTAGTAGATTAAAGGCAGACCAGGAAAAAGAAAGCATGATGGTGCATATAAAACTAAACTCTTTATTTCTCCTGGCAGAAATAAATATCACTGGTATCGTGTGTGAAAATTGCCATGCTAAAATTAGATCATATGTTCACAAAATGTCTATTTCCAACCTGACTAAACGAAAAAAGTATTTCTGTACGTTTGTCCATATGTGAAGAAGTTTCGCATGTTTTTGCAACCAAAAGAGAAGTATTATAGCACGCTTTTATTAGCAGGCTATGCCATCACAGAAGTGGAAGGATGATTTATCCAAGTCTGGTGCAACCCACTCATGATTGGAGTAAAATTTTCAGAATTGTTTAAAAGACATTTGGATAGCACTGTGAAAATCACTGAGAGAGAATGTATTTTTTAAAATACTGTATATACTGTGATTAAACACCCCTTATCAGCCACTCTATAGACTACAACACAGTCTCTGCATTGCTTCTTCGGGCTTTATTTCCCATCAAAGAATCACTGCTGCTCTTCCGGCTTTTCTGCTCCTTCCCCGTGTGAGTCAGGAGCAGCGGGGCACTGTTTTCTCCTCGGTCACCCCACCAAGGAGCTACGCCGACGCCAAAGAAACCGAACATCGTGGGCACCTCTTTTACGCACCCTGGATTTTCATCTATGCACTAAGGCTTTTTACTTGTTGTTATTATTTATGTCCATGCCTTTCAACAATTTGTGATTTTATTAACTCATTTTTCCTAATAAAGGTTTGAGATATGGTCACCTTGAAACTGTACTACTTAACGGTCCAAGCGGCAACGCAGGAACTATGGATATGTGCTCCCTCACAACGCTTCCGACGTGTAACCCTACATATGGTCCCTGATGTTTCTTTCTCCGTAAAAAAAAAAAAAAGCTTAACAATTTCTTTCTGGGATTTCGTGCAACGTACTATACATTTCAGCGGCCTTTTGAAAATGCAAAATCATACCTGACTCTTACTACTTCTTTAAAATCACAGACTGCAAAGCTCTAAGCGTTTGCCTAAAAATAAACAACCAAATAAATATATAAATTAGGGGAAGGATTAGTCTTCTACTCAGGTTATTTGAACTTGTGACCAAATCCGTTTATGAACAATCTTATTTTAACTTCACTCCATAAAATTCTCATTAACTTGCAGAAAACAATACTGTTCCCTATAAACGTTTTCCACGTGTTGGATAAAAACAGTTGATGAAAATGACACTGAGAAAACAGTCAGCATGAAAAATTGCTCCTGCCTCTTTTTAGTTGTTTTTGAAGTCCCCCATCGGACTGCTTTGCCTTCACCACCAACTAAAATCCTATAATAATTCGGAATCTCTTCCACTTGCTAATACAATTTAGCAGTTACACACCTGTGGGGTTTTTCTGTACTGAAATTGTCAGTACAGAAAAGGAATGGAGGGCAAGCGAACAACATCCGTTGTAATGGGACGGTTCGCAGCAAAAATCCCTTCAGTCTCACAACCCCCCAAAGCGCCCGGCGAAGCCTCCAGCGAAGAGGGGGGTGCAGCCCGGCAACGGCACGGGGCAGTATCCCACAGCTCCTGCGCCAGCTTGGGCAAGGGACCTCTGGCACGAAACCCATCCCCGCTAATTCACAGCATCTTCCCTCCTGTGACGCACACACCTCCCAACAGCTTCATAAAATTCCGTATCAAATCACTTAAAATGTTGAGTTACAGTGCGAGTTTGACAAGCTCGAGATCAGCAATGCTTTCCGGAGGTAGGCAGAAAGGGGCCACCGGGGACATCACATACGGTGACCGCATCAAGGAATTTGGGATCGACACTTTTTACCTATTTTTGATATTTTTCAGTTTTCAGATGCTGACCTAATAAAACTTCAACATATAAGTTCATTAAAAATACGTTCTCAGCAGTTGAGGCCTACTTTGGATTGGCTAACCCGACCCTCTTCAAAAATATTTGCAAACCCACATGGTGCGGCTCCGCTCAGCAGGGCACAGCGTAAATATATTACTCAATCTTAATTCTTAGTTAAAAGCGCTTAACTCTTAGGATCACATTAGTGATGATTTTATGTTGAATTTATCAAAACCTAGGCAACTCTGTCAGACAAAAGTTTCTCTCTCATGAGGAAGGTGAGAAGTACAACCTAAAAATAAGGCACTTTCATTATTCAGAATGTATTACAACATGCAGACTATAACTTTCAAAAATAATAACCACAAGTGTATAAAATTTCAAGCACTTAACATCTAGAGCTGAACATCTAACATCAATTCACTGAGTTGTTACATCCTGAATGCTGGGGAAAAAAAAAGAGACAGACAGAAGTAGCATATTTATTAACATAGAAAAAGAAAGAAGTTACTTCTGGGCACCCAAGAAGATAAGTAGGACGGAGCACAGAATTTCCTGTTACCTGTCGTCTTTTCTGCTTTCCTTCCTCTCTCTATCATGCCCACCACTGAAGAGAAGTGAAAGCTAAACTGCACCGCAAGGAAAAGCTGCCAAACAGCGAGAGCTTAAATGCAGCGAGAGCTAAAATACATCAGTCCAGCCTTGTACACAATGGTAAGGGAGAAAGAACGGAGAAGAGGTGGTGGGAAGAGAAAAACAGTCTAAAGTTCTTAACACGCTGCAATCCAGAACATTCAACATCGCGCTTCTGTGACTTTTTTTTCCATTTATAAACTGTGCTTTAATCTGTATTTATTGAAAATAAGCAACCAAAACCTCCAGTGTTTCCAATTAATATTGGTACAGCTCTTTCTCAAGAGAAGAGATCTATTAAATAACCTTTAAAGTTAATGGAAATAGCTTTTAACAAGCTCTGGGGCCTAAAGCTTGTTTTGTTTTTTTAAACAAATTAATTGGTGGATTTAAATCTTTTGTCCTCCTCTGTACAAAACACACCTTGACCTTTTAAATAAGATTTAATGTCTCCCACTACATATAAGCCCTTACCTTCTCTTCCATCTTCATGCTCCTGACTTACAGAGGACCTGCCATAAATTAACTCCCAGTAGAAACTAATCCTGCAGCATTATCTAAAATTTCATGCAGAGATTGTGCCATAGGAGGCTTTTTAAAGACTATTTAACATGGTCAGGAAAGGTTTTTACTTTCACACCCAAATTCCTAAAAAACTAAATCAATAATTTACAGTAGGTCTGTGTCTCTACTAGAGTACAAACCTGAGATTCTTGTTGTGAAGATCATCCAGGTTCTTTTTACAGACAATTGCTCGGATTTTTCCCGAGCCATTTGTTGTCAGTGGATGGTCCACAGTCAGAATTTGATAATTTAAAAAAAAAATAAAATAAAATCAGGCCCCCTCTCTTTCTGTACTCGCCTCGGCACGTCCGCAGGCAGGCACAGACCCTGCCCCAGCCCCTGGGCACTGTCCCATGGATTCGCGGAGCCTCCCAAGGCACCAGCCACTTTCCTGCTCCTCTCTGAGGGCTCCAAGTAAATTACCCTCTCCTTACACAGCTACCGAAAGAGGAGAGACATTTCCTGCGTGTTCAGGGAGACAAAAAGGAGGAAATAAAAAGGAAAAAGGGAGAGGGGGAAAGACAGACAGACGACGCTTTCTCACTCCTCCTGCCCCCGCAGAGCTACAGGAAGCATTCTCCACCACACTTCGCTAAACACTTTCTGTAAATCCATTGTGCGTATTTCTAATATTTTTCAAAGCACAGAGCAATGCCCACCTGACAAGAATCAATGGGAAAAAAACCCTTTTCCCTCTTTGACACAGCATGATCCCATTAAGCAGCCTCAAAAGATTCTGATCTGAGCAGCAAAGTCAGACCTTCCTGATCAATTCCTTAATCCATTTTGAGAGAAAGGACTGATCTTGTTCTTTCGATTTCAGCCCACGAAAAAAATCATTCCCAACATAATTCACCATTAAATGGGCCTTGTCTTACAAGAACTGGAAGCAGCTGGAAGCAGATGAGGAGCAAGTCAGAATCCAGGAGAAGCACCAGCACATCTAACACGCTTCCGCTGGGCCTCCTCATTTCCACCCTGAAAGTCACTCAAAGCATTTGCCAGTTTTGTCCTTCAAGGATCTTTAAATATATTCCTTTTAACACTATAAATAATGTAAAAAATTGATGCCCTGAAGTGGAAATGATTCCCATACTTGTCCTCCAGAAAAACTGCAATTCATTAGGTTACCACTGAGGGTGCCATAATTATGAAAAAAAAAAAGAGGGAATAAAACTGACATGGTGCTGAAGTAATGCTGTCACAATAAAAGGTGCTGCAGGCTGGAAATACTACACTCTACGTGTTGGCGGATTCTGCTACAGAACTGAAGATGTTTTATTCCAAGATTGGATCAGACGCTGTGCATACAGGTGAGACATGAAGAGCACGTGCACTCACCATAGTCTGCGCTCTCTTACGGGAATCAGACTCCGAAATTTAGCAGATATGTTCAAAATGGAAGATTTAGGTTGGGCAGTCTTCTCCATGGGTAGATCTGAGAACCTTCCCACTTCAATGGAAAATTATTCTAATGAAATGGTGCTGAAGTAGAAAAACGTGTTCTGCTCACTTCCTTAGGGGTGCCCAACTTCACCTACCCAACAAAGATCACCCCACCGGCCCGAGACTGCCCCAGACCCTGGCAGAAGGACATCCACCGAGGACGGCCACTGCTGGAATATATGCACTCTTTCCAGTTTTCTAAACAAATGTAACAGACCTGTGGAACTGTACGTGTCAAAGTCTACAACAGGTTTGTCTTCTGCCCTTTGGTAAAGCAATCCTTCATCCTGCGAACAGGTTCTTTTGCTATATTCATGAAAGAATTTCTTTACCAAAAATTGTTACTACATTAATGTTCCCAAATTCTTTTATTTCCTTCAACAATTTAGATTACTTCACTTAAGTTCTTCATATTCTTTTCTAATTCCAAATAACAACAGAAAGGTCCAAAATTAGACTGATATTAGAATTACTTTCTTCAAAGATGTTCCCCCTTCCCTCCCTCATCAAAACAAACAGATGTTTTATCATGTCCGTAGCAGGTAAGTTCCACTCCAGAAAAAGCATTCTTAATCCAAAAAACCCAAGGTGAAACAGAGAGAGTGTAATATTTTAACACGACATAAAATTTCACTTTACAACAGCACGTCTTTTGGATGGCTTTTTTTCACTTGCCTCTCGCCTGCTTGCTGGGAGGAGGCAGTGCTTGTTGGGTTTGTTTTGGTTTTTACCTAAACGATTGCTCGGGACTCCTCTGCTTTCCTTCCGCGATCGCGAGACGCTGGGTACGTGGTGAGGTGATTACTGTATCTCTGCAGTTCAGTATCTGCAGGGTGTCTGAATGCCACTCGAACTACTTAAACCCAGTAAAGAGATTACAGCTCACACTAACTGGATTTTCACAGCTCCGTATCATTCAGTTTGGATTCCTCATGCGCAGATTAAGAGAGGCCATTAAAACAATAGTCAGCTGCTCTCAAAGTGCAAGGTGTCTGGGTAAAAAAAAAAAAGAGCGGCATGTTTACATTCAGAGCGTGTGTGTTTGTACATGCGGGCAAATGAAACACTTTCCGAAAAGAATACTCTGTATTTAAGGAATTACTCGATTTAAAAACCCAAGATAATGCAAATTATATAGTTATAAAAGGACAATCATGGTGGTTGGCAGTTTTAAGGACCGGATAGTTTTGAAAATTTTAAACAGCTTAAAAGAATGTGTGTCTTTGAAGATACTGCCTTCAAATGCATTCCAAAACCTATTTCTGTAAATATGGAGAAATATAATTCCCTCAACATAGTACATGAATTTAGCAGGGAAGCTAATTTAACAAGCGGCTCTGACTGACAGTCTGAACTACAGAACTTGAACACAAAATTTATATTTTTGCGCTTAGTACAAAGAGTACTTAGTGAATGAAAATGAAATGGTTACTCTGCGGGTAAAAATGATTTACTATTGGGGCTCAGTGGTTCTCTGACATCTTCTATACAGTTGTGCTCCACAGCATACGCACACGTCCTATCCACAGTGGGTTTTTACAGCAGTCTGGTAGCGAAAGAAAAAAAAAAAAATAATCATCCCATATGCTGCTGCCTCAGTGTCACAGCCCATTAAATAAATGGCCATCCTCTTTAGTCTTAAAAGGGGATTTTTAGCAAACAAAAAGAAAAACAAGGCCAACACAGCTCAGACGACAATAGCAACAAATCTAGGTCAAAGGCAAGTGACCCCAGGGCTACGCTGGGCCTATGGACGCCTCTGTCCTTTTCAGGGGGAAACTCTTCCTCTGCTTCCCGTTAGCCTTTGGCTGACTTACTCTAGAGGAAATTGTCCTCATTTGGCCTTTCAGCTGTTCCCTTCAAGTTTCCAACACCTGGACGTTTTTTGTCAAAGTGAATCAACCCATTTTTCTAGCGTCCTTAAAATGCTCCTACGTACCACCGGCACCCTGTGTCCTGGATCATCTCACGAATCTTCCTCCTGAGCATCTGGATGGGAAGTAGTCCAAACTACTCAATTCCTTTTCCATCAGAAAAGAAGAATTCTGAAAAGGCAAGTTCTGAAGTCTGTCTGCATACAACAGATCTCAAAGGACCACCCATGAGTACAAGGTGACTTCTTCAGTTACCTGTCTGTTTGGATCCTGCCTGCAGTAACACGAAGCATTTATAATCAGCAGGTACCACGCTTTAAGCATTTTGCTGTATGTAATAGCTGCAAAACCACTCTGGTGCATGATCTTGGGGGTGTTGGTTGATAAGAAACTCACCACGAGCCGGCAATGAGCGCTGGCAGCCCAGCGAGCCCCCGGCATCCCGGGCTGCATCCCCAGCAGTGTGGCCAGCAGGACGAGGGGGGATTGTGCCCCTCTGCTGCGCTCTGGGGAGACCCCCCTGCAGTNGAAGAGAAGGCTCCGGGGAGACCTCAGAGCCCCTTCCAGTATCTGAAAGGCACCTACAAGAAAGCTGGGGAGGGACTTTTGACAAGGGCCTGTAGTGACAGGATGAGGAGGAATAGCTTCAGACTCGAAGAGGGGAGATTTAGAGCAGATATTAGGGAAAAAAAATTCACTCTGAGGGCGGTGAGCCCCTGGCGCAGGGTGCCCCAAGAAGCTGTGGCTGCCCCATCCCTGGAGGTGTCCAAGGCCAGGTTGGACGGAGCTTGGAGCAACCTGGGCTGGGGGGAGGTGTCCCTGCCCGGGGCAGGGGGGGAACGAGATGATCTTGAAGGGCCCTTCCAACCCAAACCATTCTATGACCTTCACGATAGCAACATTCAATCAGTTGTAAACCTACAAATAAGGACTAAGTACGTGCTATCTATACATTTCTAGATCAGAATCCTACAAAGAGAACTCATGAGGCAGCATGAGGACCCCCATCCCTGAAAATCTCCAGCATGGGTATGAGAATGAATATGCTTCCTGACAAATCCATCATCTACTTCCATAGTTTCTGGACAGAAACCGGTCTCCCATCTTGTTCCACTCTCAGATGTGCAAGCAGATCTCAGCCATTGTAAACACCAGGTTTTCTTTGCGTCCTTGAAGTTCAGCATCACCATGGAATACATGAGGTTCTGAGAAATAAATATTACTAAACGTGTCCACTTCATTAAAAGCTGAGAAAAGCCGTAATGCGGTATTGCTGTCCAAATATCATCTTGTAGCATGTAAAAATGCCCCTTCTGCCTATAGAGTGAGCAAGACAAACATCATTCAGGTACTGAAGACAAAATTATAATGACTAGAGACAGAATGCAGACGCTTTTGTATTTAAGAAGCCTCGCAATCATTTGATGGACAACTTTTCCACAATGCTACACCATACCCCATTCAGACAATTTCTTCTACAGTCTTCACTCCCATCCAAGGTCTCACTGTCTTTGCCACAGAGTCCTCCCTGAAAGAACTGGTGTGATGCACTGCTACAATATCAACCACTATTACAGTACTCATCTATATGATTTCACTTCTGCATTTAGAAGAGATTAAAGAGCACCAGGACATCTGTCTGGAAGATCTGTCCCCATTTTCTTTTCCCCTCGAGATTCTCACTGCAGAAGTCCAAACAAAATACGGAAGTTTAAGATTTTTTTTAAAAAACAGTTCAGAATACTGATCTTTGCTCTACAATAAGCTCTAAAAGCAGCACAGGTCACATCTCCTTTTATTATTGCAGGTCTTAAATGCGGTAAGAAAACTGTGCCAATGCAATGAAGGCATATGAAATTATCCTTTAGGGCAGTATATATATGTAAGATTTGAGGAAGAAGTAATATAAAGACAACAAAATGTGAATTATTCCTTTTCAATGAGATGCCTCAGACTACAATTCTGTCTGGAAGAAAAGTATCAAAAGTGCAATCCTTTCACCTTACACTACAGAGATGATTAATTAAGACCTGCACCTCATGAGGCGTTCTAATAGAAAAGGAGTTCTTCAATACAGGGTTGGAAAACATTAGGAGGGATAAGGCAGGGATATGAAATAATGGTACTCTCTCCACATAATTTCCAAAACATTTTACTTTTATTATAAAATTCTGGCTAAGAAAGAGAAAGTGCCAAAAGAATTTGGGTTTGTTTTTTATAAAGAAATTGAAATATTTTCCATATAGTCAAAATAACAAAATAATCAACTGCAGAAGGTTTCCCTACCGTTAAGTTATGTTGTACTTTATATTTCTACATTTTGAGTCTTTCTGGAACTAACAGAGATAAATGTTTTCAAACAGAATAGTCTGAATTCCGCATGCTAGGTTTCATTAGCATTTGATCGTGCTAGAATTCTACGATGCTTCCATTTTAATTATGTTGTCAATTTTTCTTTTCATGAGTGTTTATGATATAAACCAACATAAATAGGAACTAGTGATTGTTCTCACCAGGATACTCCGTTCTGCGGGGAAGCATCACAGTACATCAGCCTCATATCCTATTTGCTGATCCTTCACTAGGGAAAGGGTGGAGTAGCTACTAAGACACCTCCTGACGACAAAAATAACATGACATTTCAGATTCAGAGGTTATAAATACTAGAAGTTATTCTTATTAATCACGGCAATTAGTCGTCTTTTACTTAATAGCCTATCTCCTCCATGCTACAGGAGATACAACTGCCACAGCTCTGCTTCTGTGAAAATGATGCTGAAGAGCAGAAAGCAGAAATACCCTTCAAAACTAAATGTCAAAGAAAGTGTAACTCTGTGTGTGCTCCCCAACTAGTTTAGGCAAACCCTTGTGACCAGAAGAATAGTGTATCAGGCAGACATTGCTGGAGAAAAAAAAAAATAATAATAAAGAGAAGAGAGAAAGGAAGGTAAAAGCAGCAAAAATAAATAAATAAATAGAGGAGGCATTTTGTTTTGATTTTTGTTCTGGATAAAAAACTCCCTTGCCACAACAATACATCTCGAAGATCCTTGCAAGCCCACTCCGTAGGAAGTCAAAGCAATTGGCTGGCAGTCAAAGATACCCCAGGCTGGACAAAGGGGCTCAACTTGTCATAAAATTTTAGAAGCTTATTATCTGCTGTTCTTCAAGAAGCTACCAAAATAAATTACTGTAACTAATAAGTACTATCAGGCATCTTAAAACTTTATTATAACAACCTCTCAGCAGCGGGACTGTGGCTGTTACGAAGTCCTCATAATTTAGTCCAGACGCTGAAAATAAAAACCCTTGGATTAAGGAAAGATTTTTCCCCTCTGACAAAAGAACAAAGAAAATTCTACTATAAGTACTCAAACTATTTTCCAGCAAAGGACTGTAGTAGTTTGGTTTCAGCATTCAAAATGCATTCGCTAATTTTAAACAGATTTTAAAGAAGCTCAACAATTTTTCTACAAATTATTGTGTTTAATATGGACATCTGGCCACAGTCTACTATTCTCAAGCAAGGCATTTTCACTAGTGCCCCTGTTGTATTAGAAGCACCTACGCTACGATGCTTATAACTCACCAACAAAAATACGATCAAGGTTGAAACATGGCATGCAAGGTTTCAGCCCAGAAGCAATCTTATTTATTATGTTTTGAATGAAACCTTACAAAGAAGTATGCTATTTTTCCTTTTGAACTCTTAAGCTGCAAAATAAACACAACATACTTTCGCTATATTATCCTCCTAAGCCTCCCTAAAATAAGTTCTAAGGAGAATCCAACTAATTAAAAACAACTCAGGAATTAGAGAACTGAGAGCAGTGCAAATTAAACAAATGTTGTAGCACCCTGAACATTAATTTATATTTGCACATTTCTGCTACTTGATTAATTTATTTTGTCATGTAAGATTTTAAAGAAAAGGTCTTAAAGCGACAAAATCAGCCTCAGTGTGACAAAATCCCATTTGTAAGTGAATAGAGATGATTGAACACAAATACCTAAGGCCAACAACTACAGAGATTATGTTTTGGAACCGGCATGTGCATAATTGGATCAGATAAACACTAACATTTTACAATTTTTGAGAGCCACCCCTTGCCACCACGGACAGTATGGGAAGTGATAAGCTACTGGTCCTTCTTATTGTCTAACCGATTAACATAAACATGTTGCACCCAGAGGAATTGCTCCAGACCTGAATTGAAGCTTGACAATCGCCGAGCGTGTGTTAGACCTGCTGAAGGTTTCATGTCCTTAAAAACAGGACCATTTTTCCCTACTTACACCAGTTGGTCTAACAGAAATATATTATCTTTCCCATCCAACTCTGCTTCTCGTATAACCTTAAACTGTCACGGCTACAGCAGCACAACTCTCAGATTAAGTAAGATTTATGAAAATTTTGTGTGGAACAGCCCAGTAGCACCAATACTATTCAGGCTGAAGTGTCACGTTAAAAAGCATTTGGAAATGACATTAAGCAATTGTAGACCCACCTCCTACCCCTCATTTTTCCCTGTTGACATAACCCTTTTTTAGGGCCATGCTAGGAGGCAGATGAAGAAAGAAATTCTTTATTTAAAAACAACAGAAAAGCAGTGATAAAGAACTACAGAAGAATCGTTTTTTTATCAGTTTAATCGGTTTATATACAGGAAACTTTTTTTTTTTTTTTTACAAATCTATTGACCACAATAATCATAGAATGGTTTGGGTTGGAAGGGACCTTGAAGATCATCTCATCCAACTCCCCTGCCCTGGGCAGGGACACCTCCCCCCAGCCCAGGGTGCTCCAAGCCCCGTCCAACCTGGCCTTGGACACCTCCAGGGATGGGGCAGCCACAGCTTCTCGGGGCACCCTGCCCCAGGGGCTCACCGCCCGCACAGTCACGAATTCCTTCCTCATATCTCATCTAAAACTCCTCTCTGTCAGTGTCAAACCGTTCCCCCTCGTCCCATGGCTCCCCTCCCTGATCCAGAGTCCCTCCCCAGCTCTGCTGGAGCCCCTTTAGGCACTGGAAGGGGCTCTGAGGTCTCCCTGGAGCCTTCTCTTCTCCAGGCTGAACCCCCCCCAACTCTCCCAGCCTGTCCTCCCAGCAGAGGGGCTCCAGCCCTCGCAGCACCTCCATGGTCCTCCTCAAAATTAATAAACAGCAGCTGCAGATTCTGTGCACATTAGAACTATTTTCTAATAATCAAACTGTAAGAATAGGTACTAATTTCATACAGTTGGAAAAGCAGAAAATTATTCTCGGTTTCCAAAAGCGCACACAGCGGGTGAACCCCCTTGCAGACAGAAACTGAGACGCAGATCACAGAGGCAGCACCTGCCAACATCCCGTCCGCCCAAAGCGGAGATGAGAGGGACTGCCCCAGCCCTGCTTTGCAGGAGAGGCTTACCACAAGCAGGCAGGAGGAGGTCCTGGTTACCTCTGCTGAACATGCACATGACGAGCTCCTCCTTCCCTGCTGTCCCCGAGACTTTACCCAACACAGGAGCAAAAGCAGCTTTAGGTTTCCTTAAGCCACACCGTGCTGCTGGAGTTGGAAGTCAGCGGCCGCAGCCTGCCGGATTGCGGTGCCTCTTGGGCACCTACTTGGGTGGAGCCACCACCATGTTCTCCCCTGCAGCGTGCTGATGAAGGGGCAGCGCCAATTACAGAATCACAGAATGGTCAGGGTTGGAAGGGACCTCTGGAGATCATCCAGTCCAACCCCCCTGCCAGAGCAGGGTCACCTACAGCAGGTTGCACAGGAGGGCGTCAATTAGCTCTTAAGTATGCACTAGTTACAAAGGACAGATTTTCTGCAATATGACATGATTACAAAATTAGGATTACAGATTATTTTCAGTAAAAACGCTGATGAACGTTTTTTCAACGGGAATTTGTCATGCAGGCACAATAGTGTCTTTTGGAAGTCGAGTAACTTGGCCATAGGAAATTGGATTAAACAATAACATGAATTAACTTCTTGGTAAATCGTAACTGTTTGATGTGTCCTACTGTTAAAATTCTTTAAATGTACTACTGTAACTCAAAGGGTCCAAGATTTTTCCCCCTTTTTCCTAATTAAGGGAAGGGGCCAACCCTCTGATTTCAGGCTGGAAGGAGTTTGGTTTACAATAAAAGTGCTTCAAACCAAAAATAGATCACTGGAAGAATGAAATATTCCTTAGATATGAATAATCAATAGTGCTTTACTCTACAGCAGTATGTTATAAATGAAATGTAGTACCTTACCTAATTTTGACAAAAAGATGAGGTTTATACTGCAAAGATTACCCTCAAAATTCCCAACTTTCTCAGCAGTCTTATACACCGGAGTCTATGTTGATATGTACAGAGCTATTAAAAAATTTAGTGTATCAGTCCCTACTATTAAGTCAGCATTTAATTTTCAAATGCTAGCCTGCTCCGTCCTCATGGGCCCATAATAAACCGTTGTTAAAAGCAAGTAGAATGAAACCGAAAAAACGTTCATGTGATCTGTCAAAGCAAAGTTTCTCAGAATAAACAATTTTAAGATATCTTCATGTTTACTAAAAGCCAGGCATTTCACAGTCCTTCAGCGTAACGCACCACCAAGACGTGCTAGAGGTACCTTTCCTTCCAATCAAACATTTACCCTTCGCCACTGGTGAAAGGCAACAAGATCTCTTTACAACGCCTCGTCTTTTTCAATAAATTTTGCATGAAAACATGTTACCCAAGCACAAAGTTGCCTGCTGTCACACTGGAAGTATGATAAATGTTTAATGAAAACAACACCACACAGCTTGGTGTCAGACAACAGCTATCACACAGGCCTGCTTTGATCTGAACAGACACTTAAAAGGAGTTCTGAGCGCTCTTTGCACCACAGAACTCTATAACCTATATGCAAATGGGAGAAAATTACCATAAATGACTTCCTGCTGCCGAGTGTGGAAAGAGGTGAGGGGAAAAAAAAAAAAAAGATATGACAAGCTCCAGGAGCGTCTGACTGCTGTCAAACTCTGAGAAGACCAATATTCCCAATTTACTTCTAATGTCTTCTGCCAAGCGCTGAAAAGCTCATCAACAGGCATTTATCGCCCCAGTACCGTCTGCAGAACCTGCTGGGACGCTGCCAGGGCTGAGCACAGGATATAAAACACGGCAAGTGCTTTGGTTCCACGCCACTGAAAAAGGTCCCCTCGACAGAGGGACCTCAGCAAACGTTTAAAGACCTAACATATGGAATGAAAAGGAAAAACAAAGACTGTATTTGAAAAAAAAAATAACTCTTCAGCTTCATAATATGTCAAAGTATTTAAGAAGCTGTGAACCCATTAATGCAAAAAAAAAAAGTATCAACAGCCTTATTAAGTATCAGAAATTAAAATGGTGGTCGGGTTTGATTAATGGCACAACACTTCTTTTTTCATAACAACTGAGAAGCTGCTCTTAATTTATTCCATTAAAAATTGTCAAAAACACTTTAAAAAGTAATCCAAAATTCTGCTACTAAGAAAGCTAGGGTGAAAGCCATAAATCTAGTAAAAGTTATTTAAAGCTAACAAGTTAGTAGGCTTTTTCCCTCCAATTCAACACTGAACCATGATCCTTATGAAAATCACATCTGAGAAGGCCAGAACTTGCATGTTTTCAAGCTAATCAAGACTCTAAACATCAAAATTCAACAGCACACACACACAGGTCGACGCAAACATGTACGCAAGTTGTTTTAAAACAAGTGAATAAAAAAAAAAGGCATAAATAAAAGAAGAATGTAATGCTCTGGTTAAAAAAAAAAAAAAAAGGGAAAAATATTGAAGTGGTATGATTACATGTTTAAGTAAATCAGTACTGTAAAACACTTCGTTTTTGAAGACTTGGACATCTGACGATTACCAGTAGACAAAGGGTGCTGCTCTAAACGTGGGATTTGGGAGTGGAAAGACGATCTCCATCAGTGACTGAGCTTTCCCAGCAGCCTGCAAGCCGTGACCTGCAGTCCACCTTGTGAAAGGGGACAGAAGCGTGTCACCCAAGGACCAGGCAGCACACCCTGTCCACGGCCGAGACCCACGAGACCCAGCCTCACCTGCCCCGAGTGACATGGCCAGTCCAACAAAGCCTCAAGGCACCCGGTGACAAGTTTCATACGTCACTTTGATCTTGTCCTCAAGTCATGATTTAACACAACTATGAACCATTATTTTTAGAAATACTAAAAATATCTGTATTTCCCAGATGTAATACCACCTTAGAAAAACACACGTTTGGAACACTTAATTATAGTTGATACCTTTAAAGTACTACAGAAAATATCTCGCTGCATCTCTAAGACTAAACTGCAGTGCAAGTACGCTTGTCAAATAAGCTGCCTTGCAACACTTCGAAAAAACACCTCAAAATCTATAGTGCATTTTTAAAAGGTCACTAATGTCCAAGACTCAGGATACAGTCCAGCTAATACAATATTAGCAACTCATATACCATACTCTAAAGAACAAAGCTTTCAAACCGGTCTGCTGTATTAAGCTTTGAAGCCAAAGAAACATGGGAGGGGAAGAAGGGTTGCTCTATTTCATTACAAGGAAAATAATTGCTGCTTTCCAGTGAGGGTGATATACTACTTCTTAAAACAAGTCACAAATGAAGGAAAAAGAAGGAAACAAAATAAGTCTCAGGTGCGGGAAGTCTAAAAGACAGCGATACAGAAGTATCGCATAGGTGCCATAGGTGTATAAGATACAGATTACATTCTGGGACTGGCTGGAAGCCTGCTTTAGTCTTATCTACGGGGACGCCGGAATAAACAACATACATATACAGCACATTTCCATGTCGGAAAAAGCACGCTAAGGTTGTTTCATCTTAGGGGGGCAATGGTACATGAGCCTAAGGCACCTGGAGACCTCCCCAGAAAGGAACAGAAGAACTGAAGCTTGAACCTCTTCCAGCACAGCCTTGATGCAGAGCCCAAGTAATACTCGTGCTGTTGGAACACAAGCAAGCTGTTTTGCTTACCTGCAACTTATCTTTTCTAAATATAGTACTTTCAATAAATTAGCATTTGATGGATAAACCTTTTTCAATGGGAAGAAAGGATTCGGTAACAAAAAGCCCACTGCCATTAGTTCAAATCTTATTTTTAAGCATATGTTTCTCTCCAGAAATTAGTGCAATCCGGCTTTACCAAACAACCAACAAGATTTTTTTAATAAATCTTTTTTTTTTTTTTTTTACAGTCAGATTGATGGGATAAAGTACATCATTGTACTTCCAGGAGGACTATCACTAATTTTCCCATAATCAATCAAAACCACACGGCGAGGGCCTACTGTGAGAACTTCAACTCCCTTCTTGATAAGCCATTGGAAATTAAAGCCAACCTGTCCCATTCCTTTGATGCAGAGACAAGGCTCTTCCCCCTTTGTATTCAGTGACTTTTTCTCATCAATGCTACCCATTTTTTTTGGTTTAGCCCAGAGTGCATACTCTTACATAGATTCATTTTTGCAAGGGAAAAAAATGAAAGCAAGAGAAGAAAAACAGGAAATGGGACAGCCAAAGCTAGGACCTGATAAACTACTTTGGTGCAACAAAGAACACTGAAGTCTGCTTTTTTCAAATAAACAAAAATTTAATAAAAGAAAATCACTGGACTAAAACTTATTGGTAAGAACTAGATACCAGATGTTGACCACGCATTATAAAATTTTGCAGAGTTAACAGAAAATGACAATGCATCACAAAATGTATACTGGTCCTTATTTTATCAATTCCATTTTATTTGTAACACTTCATAATATATCAGTAGATATCATGTGTTCTGTAAAAATTACAAAGGTGTGGTAACACCTCAATACAGCACTTGTCAGTTAAACTTTCATGAGAAGAGGAAAGCCAACCACGTGTGTGCTAATTACAAAGCACGAGCACCGGGAGAGTTCTAGCACATAGTAATGGTCCAAAGCAATAACGCGCACAACATCACTACTGCAGTCATGGGTCATAACTAGAGAACAATATTGTTATTACAAACAGAGAAATATGATTTGAAACTTGGCCTGGGAGACTGGATGAAAAGAAAAGGCTGCAAGGCCAAGCAAGTGCTTTTACTTTGGAAATGCTGGCAACAGTTTTTCAGAAAAAGCCATACCATTTATTGACTTTTTTTTTATATCCTTCCAGGCAATATTCTCCCATGCACTGCAACAGAAATTCAAAACAAACAAGAAAAAAAAAGGGGGAATGCAGTTTGAAGAACTGTTACGAGATTAGGAGACCAAAGCAGCAAAAGCAAACTGGTTAGTTCAGATTACTTGCAAAACAGGAAGAAAATAAGTAGCACTGCCATAGTCAAACACGAACTAGTTAAGAGCATTTCTTCCTACCTGCTTGTCATCACCTTTATTTTGCAAAGAGTTTTCACTGGAAATGAAATAATCCTGATAATCTGAAAGATGGATCGGTTTTGTTTATGACTATTTCGGGTGTGCTGCTGGGATGCTTTCTGAGTTTGCGTTGCTTTACCTTTTAAGTGAGTACAAAACTATTTCAAAGCTTGTTAGGCTGCTCAATGCCAGTTTTTTTCACCAAGTACTGTCAGATGCTGTAAATGAGCTTCCCAACCCAAATTCAAAGCAGCTGTTACCACAGTCTCTCTCCATCATGGCTGAACAAACAGTATATCCCTTAAAACATTTCAGATTGTAAGAACAGAAGAGTTCAGCTGGTTTGCTATGACTGTAACAGCCTGTCTCCACAAAACAGCTGACACTTCTCCAGCGTTCAAGTTCAGCCCTCAACCTTAAAGAATCTTCACTGAAATGAAGAATGCCAAAGGATGACGGCTGGATTACTATGGCAGATTTTTTTTTTTACTTTTGAAATCTCTCAAGATGTTCACTGTGAAGACAAGATCAACTTTGAAAGAACCTAAAGTTGCCCTGATTTGAAAAGCAAACACAAGCCTTTCACCTCTCACATCTACCAGCGTACACAATCCAAGGGCAGAAAAGAAAATTATCATTAGAGTTTATATGAGCCACAAACAAATAAAACTATTTGCTCCTTAATTAGTGCAAAAATTGCATTTTGATTCTCCGCTTTAGAGAAACAGTCAAGTCCCATATATATGACTGCTTGTATCAGATAAGCTGCAGTGCTGACAGACTGAAATACCTTCTTTTATGCGAAGTTAAACTTTATAAACTTTATAAAGTCAACCGGCACTTGAAAATATATATTTTGTCTTCTCACAATCTGGCTTTAGGATGATCTTCATTATAGCTTTAAAGTAGCTATTTTCAATAAATACATTGCAAACATACATTAATTTAAACTGAAAACTAAATGTGGCCCTTGATGTGTCTTGGAGTACCTGTAAGGATCTCTTCTAAATACAGAGGTCAGAGGACTATTTCTTCCTCTCCGGCTCCCCTGCTGTTGGAGCTTCTAGACAGGCTCTGTAGCATAATGTTACGTTCAGTGCTGATCTATACACTAGATCTAGGAATTCATTCACTTGGAGAGCCATCTACAGCAGATTCCTCTCACTATTTCACATCCAAATCTACACTTAACAGTCATTTTTGTGTCAACTTAGACTTTCCTCCTCATACTTCAGAGAAAAAAAAAATATGTGAAGGACAAGTTCAAAAAAATAGCACCATCATTGTGCTAGTTACAGCAGAATATGCCAGGAGGAAAAAGAAAAGACTTGTGTTTTTCCTGTCCAAACCAAATCCAAGTTAAAACAAGAAAAAAACACACATTCTGAGGAGGCATCACCTATCTCTGTTTGCTGTCTCTCCGACAAAGATGGCTGATGGAGCAAATCGTTTTAGTGCTTCCCGGTCTACTCCAGCACTAAGTGAATCGGGTGAGCAGTGGAGTTCCGGCCAAGGCAGCGAACCGTCATGCTGCAGCGGACAGGCACCAGTCCCAGAAGCTGCTAAGATACTTGGCTGCGGAGGCAAGCTATAATAAGGGTTATAATTCTAACCATACCAACAAAGGGACATCCGACACCACTACAAGACAAAAATCTTAAATTATAACATATACCCTCAAAAATATCAGCAAAACCAACTTGCTACCTTCTGCTGACCACAGCCAACTACAAAAGACCTTAGAGTTACTGGAAAACAAAACAAAACAAAAAAATCTATCTTGGTGCTTTCCTCAGGAACGTGCATCAAGACAGAACAAACGAACCATCGAATCTCCCTGCTGCTGCACAAAACAAAGAAAAATATGCCAGAAGCCAATAGACTTACACAGGCAAAAGGTCCACTCAGTTCATGTTGTGCCATCCTCCTTCCTATACATCTACGAACCAAGGACAGGTGAGCTTCCTTGGCCAAGGAGAGCTCTTCTTTCCCATACTTTTCATCCAAAAAGAAAAGAAATACATAAATAAATGATACAGAGGGAGCAAGCCAAGAGCTTGGGAGGCTTGAGGAAGCCTCATACGAAAACACAACTGCAAAACATCTTACTTGGCCTCATTTTCCTGGAGCACACGCAAGGCAAAGGGAAGAGACACTGACCGTTCCCACACACATGCATTTAAGGAAAAGTGCAGGTTCCTAATTCACTCTCACTGGGGTCTATGACTGCGTATTCCATAGACAAATAACTGCAGGAATTGCAAATAGCAATTGCATCAAAGAGCTCTCTCTTCTCTGTGTATTCAAACATGTTGCTTTGCAAAGCCTTTAACAAACAATAATGAGATGCTGATACAAGTCTCAATCTTCGGAATGACAAATAACTGTAAAGGGAAAAAGCTTCTCAGGTCCATATTCTCTGCAGAGATATACTTTGATCGCTATTTGATTAAACTGAAAGACATGTCGTCCCCCCTCAGAAAAGTTTATGAAGCACAGATTATATCAGCATCATCCTAGGTACGATTCATTTTGGAGTCTAATAATGCTCCAAGGAAGAAATCCGTGTACAAAGCCTACCAGTCAGTACCTGAGCTCGGAGGAAAATGGACTGATGTCATAAAACGTTTCTATGATCAATTTGTACTCTTTGTCCTAACTACTTTGGAAATGACCCAAAGGGGCATTTTGTTTTCAAATTTAGCATAAGCAACTTTGTAAGTTATCGAAATATAAAGGTAAATTGCTTGCTTCCAAAAAAACTCTGGGCAATTCTGTGTTCTTCCTACAGCAATCTCATATCGATCCTTGTTATAAAAGGACATAAAGTCAGGCAGTGCGCTAACAGGCACTGCATATACTCCAACATGATTTAAGATGTGCTTCTACACAAAGTCCAGAAAACCTCTCACACACCAAATGTTATGTGCTCAGTATGGGTCCTTTCCTTACTTTTCTATTTCAATTAAAACAAAACAAAACAAAACAATTTTTGGCTGGTTTGAGCAACACAGGACTAATTTCTAATACTTGGGAAGACTGCACTTTTAGAAGACTCGAGTGTCTGAATTTGTGAAAATATCTCCTTTCTAGCCAGCGATGGTGTGCGGGTTTCAAGGTCTCAGTGTTTTCGAGCTCCCCAGGCGCGGGGCTGAGGAGGAGCGAGGCCCGGGCACTGGACCCAAGCTGGCCAACGGGGCTAGTTCATACCATCAACGGCACATTCAATACCAGTTAGAAAGTTTGCTGAGGAGTTCTGGCTCTTTCCCTTGATGGCTGCCACTCTGAGAACTCCTTGCCCTGGTGCCGCAGCCCTGAGCCCTTCCCCTCCTCCCGAAGCTGCAGCACTCTCAGTGTCCCATATTTGCTGTCCCCTGCCGAGAGCGCACAGCCTCCTACTGATAAAATTGGCTGAGGATAATCTTTGCATATTCTGTATTGGTGTCAGGATCAATATTGGTTCTTTAGTGTTATTAATGTTCATTATCTAATCTTACTCTATTAAATCTGTTTCTACTTGAACTCCCAGGTTTCCTTGTTTTTTCCCCCAATTCCCTTTCCTGGGTGGGGAGGGGTCATCAGGTGAGAGAATGATTGTCTAAACGACAATATATTGTTATGGGTTTCCCAAACCATAACAGCTGGAACACCCAGGCTTCTCATCAAGTCTTCTAGAAGTATCAAAATATATTTGAACTTCAGGTAAATGGGTAAAAGGCATCTTGTTTGTGACTTATCAGACATACTGCAAACATCTCGGGGGTTCCGTTTACATCGAATGCTGCTGATTGCTGGAAGCACCCACAAGAAGAGACAAATACCCCACATGGTTTAGTAAAATGAGGAAAGTATCCCTTAAAATGAGTGGAAGGCGCCACTCTTGAAGTTCCCAGCAGTCTAAGTAATGTGCTGCAAACAAGAAAAACACATGCAAATCGATAATTCTGAGTATTTACATAAGCAGTGCTATAACAATGGGCAAGTAGGTAATGATATCTGAGAGACTAAATATCACCAAGCTGTAAAACCAGGGAGGTAATTGCGAGACACCTCCACGAACATGGGTGGAAGATGCTACTCTAGAAATTCCCGTGTAGCGTTTCAGTGGGAATCCACCAAAGGGAAATTCATGAAGTGACACACCGGTACCTTCCTTTTCAAACCCAATCACATAAACAGGGATAAGATAAACATCACAGTAAAGGCTGCAGGAGATCAAGGTGTATAAAGCAGAGGTAATTACAGAAATTGCCTTTTCTGAAATCTGTAAAAACAACATCAACAATCCAAGTCATTTCAAGCAGAGATCAGGCTGACAGCAGGCTTTGAAAGGCGCTCCATCATTCACCCACAGCACGTGCTTCTGCTGAAACTGTACTTTGAGCCACAACTGAAGCCCAACAGGAACTTCTGACAACGTAGAAGGGGCGGGTGTGAACAGTGAAAACCATCTTTTCGTAAGAAACGGTCTTCATACTTTCCAACACTCCTCATTTTTTTCCTTAAATTGTGGTTATTATGTATTGGAAAAATACTCGTATTAATGAATTGAAGACAGTTATCTAGCGTATTCGCAAATCAAGGGGATAAAAGAATTGTAAATTAAACCATTATTTAGTTTGAAATGCTATCACATTCCAGAATTTTAAAATACTAAGAATCACACTATTCACAGATATTTAAAATTTCCACTAAGTTTATATAAAATATCATGTACTATAAAGCAAACTGATTACAAAAAAGTAAAACAACACTCAATTGTTCCCTGTTTTTATTATAGTTATATGGTTTGTCATTTCACTTACCCGTGCTTCGTGCCACATATCTCCTTTTCTTTTCCTTTGCCCTTCTCTTTTATTTTTTCTTTCTCTCTGCCTTTACGCCGCTCTCTTTCACGAGACCCGCTATGAGTTCTCCTATGACTGGATCTTTCACTACTTCGACTATAAGAACGTTGACGAGGTCTTGATCGTGATCTACACAAAATCCATAGTATTAAAATTTAGCAGTCATACATTTTTCACTGTCACTGCATTTGTTATATAGTCCAACTATTTTAAACACATTTGCAAACCTTTTAGTAATTTAATGCTTTTAAACAAAAACCTGCTGATTTATCAAAAGAAAAGTGAAAAAGAAAGCACTGCTGCTCCTCTGAAGGAAGGAATGCAAAATAAATTAAACCCCACTACGTAGTATTCACCCATTAACAAAGTAACCTGGTATTACCAAAGTGATCTTTGGAGCTATTGTAGAAGGAAAGGAAGGAATTTTTTTCCTCGAACATTAAAAACTCTAAATTCTTACGTTCTGATCAATTTAGCTTGGCAAATAACCAAAGAATTTACAGCTGCTAGGAAGTGTTTGTATTTACACATTAAATACATTACTGCTAATAACGAAGTTCCAACAAAACCCAGGAAAACCCCAGGCGACACGTCCAAACCCCTCTCTTTAGCCTGCAGAGCTGACACTTGCACACAGCTTCTCAATATCAAGTTCAGATTTGAAACACACTTTGCAGAAAACCTATAAATAGGCCAAACCTACAGGTCCAACAATGCCAGAAACTGCACAGAGATGCAAGGGTTTGTGCGCATATTTGGTTCCTGGTTACAAGTTCCTACGTGGCTACAAAATACTCTGTTCTCAATCATGTTATCCATTCCTCTGTAATAAATGTAAGTAGCTACTCATACACTTGAATGGAAAAAGATCAAGTAGTATAACATGACCATTTCTGTATGTGTCCACATAACCTTTTCATTATTCCTGAATTTAATTGAGATTATTTTCTAAATTTTAATTTATATCATGGATCAATACATCTTTGCTACGGTACAGGAGTAGCTGTAGACAATATTTAGGAAAAGAGCAGTTCAAGTTTGCATTAGTTTCTGTTACAACATGCATCTTCATAAAAGTTCTGATGGCACCTCATTGAAAAGTTTCATTAAGTACTGAGGGGGTTGGGGGCAGGGAAGGGCATTTTTTTAAAATGGTATATAAAAAAAAAATTATGTATTTAGCACCTCTTGGAGTACAAAACTCCAAAGGCCCTTAAAAGCAAAACCACATACAAAAGATCACCCAATTTAAAAGGCAACAACTGTTTAATAAAGCTCAACAATAGAGTAAGCAAAAGAAAATACTCCATCCAGATGAAGCTATAAATTACATTTAGGAAGAACGTCGTTAGTGACTCTGGAATTCGTCCAGCATCCCGGGGTTAACACACCTATTCTTGCCACTCAGCCTTTCAGAGCAGCCCCAGAGGTCAGAACCTCAGCTTCGCGTTTCATTCAGCAGATGGCATCTCTTGCAACACTATCTCCTATTATCGCTCACACTATTAGCACTAATACAATAGATCAACTTACCACTTAAGTGGCACATTATGAGCTATAGAACATTTTTTGTCTCAAAATGGATTTTTATTATGTCATCACAAGTTAAAAAGCATCCACGCGTTCTTCAGTCCTCAGGTAGAAGTTTTGACCTAAAATAGTATTCTGGATATTAGATCTGTTTTTCTGGCACAAAGACACTGGTTTTACAGGCATCATGATGAGGCGGGCACAGATTTACAGCCCACTGCCCTATGGCCATTCGCTATTCCAAGGCAACCATGACTTCTGAGAACTCTGCAGGTAAGACGCAGAATCAGAAACAGGAAAAAAACAAAACCAAAACCAACACAAAGCAACCAAAAGCACCCTATAGCAACACAAGTCACCTTTATTTAATGCAAGGCCTCTCCTTATTTAAGGATGTAGTCCTTTAAACAGAAATAACTGAGGAATCTGAAGTATTTCTTGCTAGAGCACTTACTTTCTCAGCTCTAATTTGAACTTGATTTCACATGTACCTTTAGCAGGAGCAAATAACAGCAAATTCAGTTCAGATTAGCTGGATGCTCAAATCCTACATCTGTTTGTTCACGTGTCTAAGTAGACAGGTAGAACTTATATAAAATAAAATCAGCTTTTAAAAATTAAAAGGAGGCTTGTCGCATCAAATTTTTAATAATGTACTTATAACAGCACTGACAAACTGATACACATTTTCTTTACAGAAGCTGCCACTGTTCTTTCATTTGCGATCTTTTGCACCCATAAAACTCATTAGCCTAGAGTGATCCCTAATCATCGTTTATCCTTTGGGTTTTGCAATTATAGAAAATAACTGATACAGCTTGCGTTCCCTGACCTAGTCACACAGGTGAGGCGGGCAGATGACTATCAACAGGATACGACCGTGAAGATCTGACCAAAAATGTTAAGTTCTACTCCACAGAAGCCATCTCCGCAGGACACATTAGTCAGTCAGTCCAGCGGTTGAGCTGGGCTGTAGATCAGCCCAGAGCACAGATGCAGACAATCCAGAATTGGCTTCATGCAGAGTCAATTCCAGTTTGGTCAGACTTGTTAGTTCCCATAACAAGTCAGCACATGGAGATGGGTCTTCAGGGCAGCTCCGGTGTCACGTCCGGCTGCTTCCGTCTCTGCAGACCCCCAGCCCAACCCCAGCTGAGTGCCGTGCCCTATTTTACGGGATCTATCGAGGGAAGAGTGCAGAAAAAAAGTTGCAAAGTGGATCTAGTATATTCTGCCGCACCTGAACCACCTTGAAGGGTCTCTCCCATACATTCGTTCTCCAGTAGCTAAGACGGACAAAGGGTTTATTTGCCGGTACAGGACAGGAGTGCTGAGGGATGCAGCCCAGCACATCCTAACACAGCCTGCTGATGTAGCACCAGGTGAACACCAGCCACGCTGACCTGTGATGCATCCGCACGGAGATGTAGCCTGACCCCCCTCCAAAGATAAATTTTCTTGGGTTTTCCATCATGTTACAAAGTTCTCTGCAAATATTTAATTTTTCATTATTTTCCCTTAATGCTGCAGAGCTACAGCCCTCGCAATTAAAATTAACTCTGCCTAAGTTCATTGTATTTATTTATATTGATTACAAACAGTATTTATAAAGGAACACAGCTCCAGAAACACAGAAAGATGTACTAACCCCACTCATGAACAGGGGTGAAGTAAATAAGGAAAACTGAGGCAAAGCAGAAAGGAACAGTCTAGCACTAATGCTCCCTTCAATTCCTGAACACTAGTGAAACTGAGATTCTGTTAACCATTTTTAAACTGGGATAACTACTGCATTTCCAATGTTGTACAGCAATAAGTATTTTTGAAAAAGTTTATCTTGCATTAACCTTTCTCCTTTGCAATCCATCCGGTCACAGTAACAGAGGACTATTAGAAAACCCACGAGGCAACCACAACACAGATTTATTAACAAGTTTAAGCTGAAGCTCAACTCTTGTTTAAGTCTTCTACTAATCTGAAAAAAATCTTAGGGACTTCCCACACAAGTAGAGGCATGAAAATTTAAAAATACATTTTCTTAACTAAATAACAGCTTTGTAGATTATGAGTTAAGACGCATTATGTAGTATCACCACGTTTTGATGAAACAAAGGAAGCACAGAGACTAAATACTTTAAGATAACAGACCTAAGATGGCAGAAATAACAAACTTTGCAGTATAATTCTCTAGAACAATTTCATCTTACACGATAAAATAAGTTCTGCCAGCAATACTTCTAAAACTGAAGCGGAATTAAGAGGAAGCCAGCAATAAACCATACAAGAACTGCTGAGCTTAAGCAGGTAAGACCACAATCTTCTTGACCTCTGCTAGTGTGTGCGCTCTTCGGAGAGCTCTCAGCTTCTGTGAAGTGCCATGATAAGCTATGATTGAAGCAAAAGCCACAATTATACGGACATACTGGAGCACCTCTCCTATGAGGACAGGCTGAGAGCCTTGGGGTTGTTCAGCCTGCAGAAGAGAAGGCTCCGGGGAGACCTTATTGCAGCCTTCCAGTGCCTAAAGGGGCTACAAGAGAGCTGGGGGGGGACTTTTGACAAGGGCATGGAGTGATGGGACAAGGGGGAATGGCTTCAAACTCGAAGAGGGGAGATTTAGATTAGGTATCAGGAAGAAATTTCTCACTCTGAGGGTGGTGAGCCCCTGGCGCAGGCTGCCCCGAGAAGCTGTGGCTGCCCCATCCCTGGAGGTGTTCAAGGCCAGGTTGGACAGGGCTGGGAGCAACCTGGGCTGGGGGGAGGTGTCCCTGCCCAGGGCAGGGGCTGGCAACTCGATGATCTTGAAGGTCCCTTCCAACCCAAACCATTCCATGATTCTATGATACTGAGTGAACGCTGCATCACTTCCAGAACGCGTGAACCTGCACCTCCTTATGCCAGGAAAATCAGGACTCTGCACTGCAAGTCTCACAGGGACAAGTGGGAACTGCAGAACACTTCAGAAAATAAAAAAGCAATGTTTTTTGCCTACATTGCATCTTTTCCTGCATTCATCAAAAAAACAAAATAGAAGCTAAGTTTTCTTTCTCCCTGAACTGAAAAGCTTAAGGAAGGGACTGACCAAAAGAATAAGCAAAGAACAGACTCACTTTATCTTTTAAAAAAGGCAGAAGATGTAATCTTAAGGAGGAAGAAAAGTCAAGCATTTTAAATGTGAGAACAAAAATGAGATTATAGATTCAATAAAGTTAAGAAAACTGAAATCACTGAAGCTAAAGAGATTAGATTCACAGCAAGAAGGAAGTGAAAGGCATGCAATGCCATGTACTGGGAGGCCAAAAACACACAAAGCAAAGAAATTATACAAAAACACTGAAAAAAATACAAATAAGGAAAAACAGAGTTTCCCACAAAGCATGCAAACAGATGTGCTGTGTTTGTATACAGGCAGATGTTACTGCTCTTCCTGAGATTTTATTTATTGGTAAGGACTCCCAAAACAAACTGCCACTTACATTTTCCCCCCCATACATACAACTGTTCTAAGACCTCAGTATCGAAAACCTGCCTCATTTCCTCCAGCTCTGAGGGAAGCTCCAATCTCTCTTACACCCCGGCTAATTAAACCCACCTGTTACTACAATTCAAGACTAATTCTGCAACCCCAAACACAAGCTTCGATGACACAGGTGACAAGAGGACCCTTCAACGAAGGGGCCACGATTCCCCGTTTAGCTTGGTCTTGTCTGAACCACCGGGCAAGAGTGACTGTACGAACAGAGACCATCCTGCAGACAACAGGACAGAATTCAGACAGTATTTAAAAGCAACTTTGGAACGTTGTAAGCTTCAAGTCTTTGACTTTGCAATCCAAATTGCTTTCTCTACGTAATTGCTACACTCTTCTGCCTCTCTCTCTTCCTTTTAAAGAAAGAGGTAACCTTCAATCTCCAACCTCCACTTTTCTGTGGCAACTGCCAAATTTGAACAATGAAACCTCAGAAATTTAGATCACACTTTGACAACTTCAGGGAAGGCTACTGACCTTCCTCTAGTACACCAAGGCCGCAGGTGATTAAAAAATTAAGATCAACAAGAAAAATGATGCTTCATATTGCCCAAAACACATCCAGGATTTCACAGAGCCGCCTGCCAGCAGCACGGGCTGGGTTCAGGGGTGAGCCAGGGCTAAGCTCAGACCAGGGGACCATTATCAGCATCCTCTCAGGGCCAGGCTTCAGCGCACGGAAAAGCTGCACTTAATGCCACAGAACTTCATTTTACAGTACGTTATCACTGTAATAAGATAGCTGTCTTTTGTCCTTTGCGTGTAAGCCCAAAATCCTAGAATACTTGTTTTAAGAACACTTTATGCAAGCTTCCATAAGGTCTATATTAAATCCAAAACGCACAATAGGCTCGTGACAGTGGAAGATAATTTCATAAAGTGAAAATTAAAGTATACTAAATTTGCTACTCAGTGTATAATAAGCTGCAGTACATTTCCATTTGTAGCATGAATGCATTCACCTGTAGGTTGCCATGAATAACTATTAAAATAATCTTGCAATATATACAGAACAGGAAATAAAGACATAACTTTATGAAATGGAGCTACAAGAAGTCATCTGTGCCAAGAATTCATCAGTAAACAAGAACAAAAGTCCACAGATCAGGCAAGGAATAAAGATTTTCTATTTTATTACTGTTGAAAAATAAAACCAATCCCAATCATTCATTTTAGAGCAAGTCCCAAAGTGTTCAAATTATAGACCTACTGGAGAAAAAATAAAATAAAATAAAAAAATCAGGCTGAAGAGTAGACTGCCAGCGTGCACACCCCCTTCCCCCAAACCAACACACACAAAACACCCACCCACCATGCCAAAGGTTAAGTCATTTAGTCAAGTTCAAAGATCTTCAAAGAGTTCTTAGATCCAGATAAGCCCATATGTTACCAAAATTCTGTGAAAAGCTATTACTTTCCAATCTGCTTTTCATGTCTAAGTTACAGAACACACAGATGCTTGGCATCACTCAGTATCCCTAAATTCTCACACCAGATAATCAAGGCTCACCAATAACTTTCCTATCTAAAATCCTAAGAAATGTCTTTATTCCATCAACACTTAGTCCACTTGTAAAAATTGAAAGTATCCATAAAAGCCCATTCAGTTACTGCACAATAAGTGTTAATTTGCTAATTTCTTCACAGGTAATCAATTAAAATGTAAAATATTGGATAAAATTAGTTGCACTAAATTTAACAGCTGCTCCATAAGCATAATTAGTTTCACAAGGGCCATATGTATTCTGAACAGAGACAGAGTTGAAACAAATAAGCAGATTTTAAAACAAGTTTGAGGAAATCTGCATTTAATTAGCAGGTGGGCACTACAACTGCATAATGTTTTTATACATTTATATTTATGAAGTGACAGAAGATCTAAAGGCTTTTTAAAATGGCGTTTATTGTTTGAATGGGAACTGTTTTGCTGCATGCTAAAGTGATTTAAATCCTTATAGCTCTGCTTTGAAAAAATCATAAATGGTGAAAGAAAACATGTGGAAAACTGTAAAACTAGAAAGAATTTGCGACAAAAAGCAGATACACATACCATAACCAAAAGGAAACTACACTTAATTAAATGTACACTACATCTGGAATATCAGCCTAATAAAACGTGAAACTATTAATTTTCATTGTTCTAAAGGAAATGAGGTCAGTGTCGTTTAGTATTTCCCCAATTATATTGCACTAAAGCATCGAATGATATCTTATAGGTACAATCTAATCTTTTCAAAACACTACAATTCGAAAACAGTCACTGAGATAGACTTTTTAAGAAGGAAAGAGGAATTAGAGCACAAAAACAAGACAGCTCAAACAGAAGACAACAAGTGCTCTTTCAGTGAAGGTAAGTTTTTGAAAAAATAAGCTATTTTGTTTGGCAAACAGCAACGACCACTCAACTGGAAGTTTCCAAGATGTCAAGTTCCTCCCTGGCATTCTTCTAAGTATCTCTCAGCTAATACAAGTCTTATTAGATTATTATTAGCTCAATAGCCACAAACAAAACCCAACAAATTCATGCCTTTTTAATACTTTAGCAATAAATCAAAAGTCTGCGAAAGAACAATGAAACACAACTGCATTGCATCAAACCTGAATATTCCTATTGGTAATAAAGACATAGTGCAAACGCACAACTAATTGTAGCAAAATGACATGTTCTCTTTCAAAGCATATTAAGAGCAAGTTTCTTGTTTAACTCAACTTCACTAGCAAGAAAAAAAAAGAAATCACAGTACAATTTCTTGGGGAAGGTAAAGTAATTTCAAGCATCGACTGCAGTTGTTCACAGTGTAGAAATTACTAATACTATACTTTTTTTTTAAATGCAAACACTGCTACCTCTATAAAACATTTCAGGTTACTATTACTTTGCAATTTTAAAATGCATGCATTCGAGGAAGTTAAATACAGATAATATGAATGATAATATGGTTTGGTCATTGTTAAATATAAGGTGAGTGAAAACGAAACCAGGCAGAAGCAGTCAGCTTTTAAGTCTGAAATGAGACTGGTGCAAAGAGGAAAAAGAAGTTGTTTCAAGCCAGCAGTTTAGACAGTTGGTGACAAAATAGAGCGGTATTAAAGATAGTAACGATATCATCCACAGTGCCAGAGAAATGCAAGATGAAATATAAACAATGACCGGGACAATCAAGAACATGGTTTGCAGAACTGAGAAGGTGTATTCACCAGATACAGGCATCAACTTATTTCAGTAATAAACAATTCTCCACCTATAAACTGCATTAATTACATAATCAAACATTTGAGGAAACAACACTCAAAACTCCAGTGAGCTGTAACTAAAAAGTAGTTACTGAAAACTTGGCATGAACAGTAGATAAATGCAGGCGGACAGAAGAACAGATGGAGAAGACACTACTTCTAGTCTCATCTATCCTCAAACAGTCCATTTGTTACAAATCTAGTTCTCCAGACTACAGCCTTCTGGTCGACCTCTTCTCCCTTCCACGGAAAATTAAAGCGCCACCTTTGCCACAACGCCTTGGCTACCCTACAAAGCATCTCCCTACAGCAGCGGGAAGACTCTAGCTCCAGCATATCTCCGGTTCGGCACACCCACATCACCACAAAGGTGCTGGAAAACCTACAGGAGATCAACTGGGTAAAAAAGACTTGACTCCAGAGATACGTAAAGTTTACTTAAATTGGGCTTTTGTGTCAACAGCCCTTTGCTCGGAGACTTGCCTCTGGCGGAGTTCAGCCAGAGCTCCCTGCCCAAGGAAGGAGGGAGAGAAGAGAAGCTGACTACCACCCTATGGGCTGCGGGAGCACTTTGACTGAAGCCTTCGCAGAAAACTAAAACCAGGTAACAGACTTTACTAGATGTTATCTGAAAACCAGAAATATAAATTAGAGATTAAGTAGTGGCTACTCAAGCATGGAGATAAACCATTTGTTTTTGTTGACATGCTTTTACAAAATGCCTAACAAAGCTCGTCACGCTACCCTGTACGTAACTCCAACTTGCTGCCTCCACCACATGGGTCACTGGAGCAGCGTTTCCCTGCATGCAGAAGCGTGATCGGCTTGAGAAGGCCAGATGCACATTACAGATACATATGGAAGTACATAAACTAACTGCAGCGTTATTGGATACATGTTATTTTTGCATTCGGCACAGAAAACTATATATGCTATTTTTCAACAGGCTTTTTTATGCAGAGGGAGGATGGTGGGAGCAGCTGTGGCCAAAGGAAGTGTAATGAAGTGTGCTGGTTGGGATTTGGGAAGGGAGAACAGCTGTGTGAACAGCTCCCACTGATCTACTGGAATTGCGAGCTGTTCCGCTCCATTAGCCATGGCGGAGGGGATTCTCTCCCCACTTACACAGAGGTCACTAATTGCCCTGGATATAACTGGTCGAAAGGAGCTGAGGATCTTTGGCCTCATCTTCACTGGGGGGGAAACATGTGGCATCATTCATTTCCCCTGTAATCTGTACAAAGACTCTGAACTGCCTCTCCGCTAAGATTTCACCTCAAATTAGGTCTGTCAGTTTAAGAACATCTATTTTTACATGAAACTAATTTCTTTCACACATTTATTTTCTCAGAGACTCTCTCAAAACAGGACGTTTTCCTAACCCTACATTCACGTAGCCATCTCGTGCCTGAACAGTAAAAGCTAGACTTTAATAACCTTTGGGTAATAAAATAATACAGAAATGGGAGCTGGCACACTGTCCTGGGTACTAAATAAAGAAAAAAGCCACCACTCCGATTCCCCATCGTTTCTCATTCAAAGCAGTTCTAGCAGTCTTGAAATTCTAGACTTCAAGGGCATAAAAACACATACACCAACACAAGTGTACACAGTACCCAGCTGCACGTATACTATACATCAACTTCCATATAAACCCAAAGTTCAGGTTGATAAGAAAAGTTATTATTATTCCAGTAATCTGTTAACAAAAACAAACAACGCAGCTTGCATCAGTTGAGAATATCCAGCTTATTTTCTGCTCGTACAAGAGTTTAAAAGCTACTCAACCTCAAGGTGATGCAAAAGCAAAACAGTTGTTAGTCACACAAAGTTACCAGCAAGAAGGATCCTTTCCTCTGCTAACCGAATCCCAGAACCACCACTGCTCAGGGTGAAGAAAAGGCAACCAGAAAAAATGGGCTGCATGAAAGATCTCTTCCTTTAGATTGTCTAATCCTGCAGGAGAGGCCCTTCATATCTTTTTTACATTCTTAAAAAAAAAAATATAATGGGAAAACTTGAATTCTATATGAACAAATAAGGTAATATATTCTACCAGCAAGTAAATTCATCAGACTTCGTAATTAATGTATACATGCACATGCAGCTATTCTATTCTTGATACAGCTGGAATCTATTTTAAAAAACAAGGGTCTAGCTTACTCTCAGGACTCTCAATAAATACACCAAATTACTTGTTTCTACATCATGCAGGCATTAGTGACTCTGCATCTGCTATGACAGGAAGATCTGCGTGTATCACACAGCAATGAAAAAAGGTCAAATTAATTTTGCAGATGGAATCACTACCCAGGTAATTATTTGTTGTAAATTTGACAACACCTCCAATATTATGTTAAAAACTTAAGGAACATAAATGAGAGATTTCAAGGTTGAATTTTTCACTTCCCTAGTGCCTCCGAGAAGTTCAAATTAGTTACAGGTAAGTGCTACCCTTCTGTCTCTCTTCGACCAGACCACTGTTTTATTTTTGTGATTGTAAAACATCTAAGATTGAGGCCCCAAACATGGCTGAAGCTTAAAGATGCTATAATATTTATGTATACTTACACCCACAAAGAGATATTAGACAGCTGAAGGAAATTACCTAAACAGATGCTTGAAATCAACTTACGCACTGGAACACTGACTGCTGTCATAACCTGAAAAAACCCCAACGCCAACCCCACCACCCAACCCAGAGCATCACTGCACTGTCGTGGTCAACGGGAGGCACTCAAACCACTAAGAGACTGAACCAACAGACACGAAACATCTCAACATTTCTCATTCTTCAACACTGCAGCGACTTGCAATGCCATTTAAAAGGCTCAAAAAACTGCTTAAAGACAAGATTAAAGCATATACTTGTCCTTAGAAACAAGTATGTGATTTAAAAGACTGGAACTATTGAGACAGCCTCGATTCCCAGGATGAACAGAGGTCTCGTGACACTTTGGAAATAATACTCAGATGAAAAGCTGTGTGTCTACTCGTACTTGACTGGTAACAAATTAAACCATTACTCTGTGCTCACAATTAAGAAAAATGGAAATTTTCTTCTTTAATTCAGTGATAACCAGACATTTTAGGTTTAAATTTTACAAGATGTAAAAAGTTTGAGGTATTCCACCTACACTTTTTACCACATTAGGTTTATGAAGCATATAGGAAGACTTCTAGAATACCATCTTGTTTCCTCAAATTAGGAAAAAAAAAAAAACCAACCCACAACATATTTAATGAAAATAGCCATAACTTTACTATAGGATCAAGACTCTGAAAATTGTCATAGGAGGGCTTTAGAAACTCCTGAAGTGTGCACACAAAAAAAAAGCAGAAATGTATCACACCACACTGTCAAAATCTTTTGAAGACACAACATAAACAGGTTGTATATTTTATTACTATTTTTCAATACCCATTCCATAAATGCAGAGATAATTTTCTAATTTACAGGCAAGTTAGATGCATCTTACTTTAATATTTTGTATTTTACAAACACAGATAGAGGAAAGCATGGTCTTTTTTTAATATTCTCCTAGATGAATACTGAGCAGCTTATTTGCTGGACACTGATGAAGAACACATAGCTGATGGGCTTATCGGATGCAAAATCTATTTTACTAGAAGTTATCACTTATAACCCTGTTGTGTCTTTCCCAAACCCCAACTCTAGTGACTAATTAAACTCTCCAAGGAAGGGGCGGGAAAGAAACTCTGAAAATTTCACTTATTATTCCAAAGAAAAAGTGTTTTCATCATGGAACCTGCAACTGTTACCTAAAACATTGTAAAATGAAACATACAAAAAGAGAAACCACAAAACATGAATTGCTTTTAAAAAAATACATAAAGCAACAAAACTACTTGATTATTATACTTCAGAGCATATTATAACTCTTCTATCAATTTATGATATAGATCACAAAGATATTAGTCCCAATTTAAATGGGTAATAATGATCACTTAAAATGCCATTTCTACATACCTACGCCTTTACTTAAAAAAGATTCTCAGTTTTATTATGGAATTCTCTTCTAAGCTTTGCTTTTTTTTAAAAAAACAACAACAACAACAACAACAACAAAAAAAAAACAAAACATAAAATAACAAACCTGCAGCAAACACCTGAAATAATTACAGACAAGCCTTCCTGAACCTGCAAGAAGCCTGCAACAGCAGCTATTATGTACTACGCTCAATTTTGAAACCCAAAGGCAAGAATTAAAACGTAAACTGTATTATTGCCATCACTGAGAATATTACCAAAACTATGCAGTTAACAAGCCGACTCCAAAAATAAAGCACTACCTATTGTGTCCCTCAAAACCTTCACCAATTCTCTTCCCAACAGCCGCATCATGACTCCCAGAATGTTAATGCCATTATGGGAAAGTTGGAGGGGAGCAAATTGGAACATAAGGAGATTTCAGAATTGAAAGGTGTAACATATATTAAGCTAACGATGTACTAAGCAAGGAAAACTTGCCTGCCACCCCTCCACCACCTTCAAATGGCTCTTCAGCAGTCACTGATGTCCCCAGGCCTGCAGTGACACCGCCAGCTGCCTGTGCTTCACGGTGCTGGCAGACAGTTGTTTTACTGTTGTGTATTTTTCGTATCTTTCCAAATTTGTTTTTTCCCCACACCTATTGTTTCCTGCTACTAATCGAACTCACAAGTCTTTGGGGCTGAACCTCTATTTTGAATACTCGTCGATACCGCAGAGAGCACACGAAGAGCTCGATCCCCGTCTGGCACTTTCCTATTGTAAGTAACATGAGGGTACGTTGCCTAACCACAGGCAATCAAGATATTACCATTCCTCAGATGAGATGATATCATCTCTAACAATCTATTGTACTTCGCAGTTGCAACGTACTAGAAACTTGGTAATTTTGGTTACCAAGCTTCAGTTTTCAAAAGATGTACCAATCTTGTGATCGTATCAGCTTACTGAAATAAGGTCAAGACTTCACTGTATTATTCAGCCAATTCGATCTTTTTAATTTAGCTGAAGCATGGGAATACTCCATAATTCAGATACTTCACCACAGCCTTCAGGAAAGCTTTCATCAGAACACTCAAGATCTTAACTTCATCCTGTTGCCTGATCCACACACAACATTCCGACTTCTAATGCTCCTTTCAGGCTAGGGGTGAGTAACAACGCATCCTAACGACCCCTAATTATCGCCCCTTGAGTAAGGGGCTCTGTTGACTTGGACTTAAGGTCAGAGTTGCCATCTAATGCCCTTTTGCAGTCTGTGGCTAGAAGTCTGTTTATATACTCCAATTTTAGCAAATACTTGCTCCCCAGGTCTAGTCGATAGGGCAACCAAAGGGGTAAGGCATGTAACTGTGAAGATATTTTGTCTTTACCCTGTAAATCAGACACAACTAAGGACCCCATTGGGATAAATCGCTGGTTTTCTTCTCAGTGAATGGCTGAGCCCTGTAACAGCTTTCCTTTCTGTGTATTCATGTTGATCCTACCTTGTTTTTATGGGGTTTTCACAAGTAAATTTGACAGTAGACTGGAATCACGAAAAAGAGGACCCGTATATTCCGATTTGATAGTTAAAATTCTTGATGTCAGAGACTTAAGGAGGAATAACCAGCTGACTTGAAATTAATAATGGAGAATAAACAGATGATAACTTAAATCGAAGGCTTGCTTGAAATTCGCCTACGTTTCCTATTTCTTAGAAATATTTCCTCTTTGCTCTTCCAGTGCCCCATCCAGCAGCTGTTGTCTGCCTCCCCATTGGAAAATAACATACAAAGTAATGTTACAAACAAAACCATACAAATTTTCAGTATATTCACATTTTTGAAGAATGGACATTTTTCCAAAAAGCGAAACAAAAGAAAAAACCTTTGAACTTTTCACAGACAAACAAATGAAGCAAAAGATTGTTCTATCGTTTGGTTGTAAGATATAGCATATAGCACGACACTCGGACAGAACGGGGCAAAAGAAGCAGCAGTGGGAAATAATACCATTTGGCCGTTTTCAACTCATTTCCAGAGGGGGAAAAACAAACAAACCAAGAGGTATTTAACATTCACCGATTCAGATCTTAAGGAAAGCAAAATGATAGTGATTCCTCGGCAACAAGTCTATCCTTGACTGGGCAGCTCGGCCTTAGGGGGTCTCCAGCTAAGACAAAGCGGAGGGAGATGAGCTATGAGTAACGCAGGCGCTTTACTGATGGAGTACTATGGAGTACTACGACTGACGGAGCCCACATGCCCCTTTCAGAAGCCACAGCTGCAGAGGGACGTGGCATTTGCCTACATTAATCTGATCCCTCTCACTTGTGGAAGGGGCATGACTAATTTGCTCAGCATACGGAATTTTATAATTTTTATTCACTGCTTCTGTTCAGCCATTTAACTGAAAAAATACGACATTTTCTCTTCTCTAGTTTAGTAGGAGAGTCAGGTCCAGATATATTTGGAAGCTCTCACCAGCAAGGGAACAGCTCTACTTCAAATGAAACTAAGTTGTTTATTAAGTTCTTTTGTAGTGTGCATTTTACTTTAAAATATGCTAAAAAAAAAAAATAAATATAAAAGCTTGACAAAAGATCCTTTCCCAACATGTTTTCTTGTAATCCTCAGCTGCGATAATTGTACAGTCTTTAATTGTACACCATATTTTTATGATAGGATATAGCATCTTTACTTAAACTGTTGAAATACAGTGCACAAAACAGTTCACAGAAGATGAATGGCTTTTAGCTAGCAAAAACTGCGTTTTGTTAGTCAAAAATGGAGATACAAATTTATAAACTACGTACATGTCAATGAAAACAGGTCAGTCATGTTTTCTTCCAACATGCAGAAAAAAAGTGATCTAGACCACATTTGCTGTGAATTTCACAGGGCGTAACACTATTTCCCAGTGCCCCGGTGCTGGGCAGTCTGTGGAGAAACAGCACAATGTCAATACAGGGTAGTAAATTCAAGTGACACTAGAGAAGATGACTGCTTTAAGACAAAGTCCAGAGGAGCGGGAAGTACTGGCCAAAGCCGCTCATCACTTCAGAGCGTGCTGAAGGTCCCCGATGGCAGTACTCTAACAAAGCCCCAGGGAATACAAGCTGATCTTCCAAAGCAAATCCCTACAGGAGAGCAGAAAAGACCCGTCTTCAGGGAGGAGGACGTTCCCTACCGGGAGAGACCTCACAGAACCAGGCTGGCGATGGGGTCCACTCAGAACTCCAAATTCAACGCAAACCAGATGTGGAAATCTGGTAATTACATAAATGTACGTTTAAAGATCTCACCGTGAACACTTTTGTAACTAACATGATAGCTATACTTACGTGATTCCCATTGCACTGCTATATTACATCAAAGAAAAATATACTCCTCAGTAGTTCTAATTTTGGCCAACACCAGAATTTCCAGTGCAGCCAATCAGAAAGTTCAAAGGCAGATTAAAACTGTTGTTCCATTCTAAAACATATCTCCTAGCAATAGTCTGATAATCTACGGAGCGACATTTCCATTACGACATATTTGATGGGACTTCATAAAACGAAGTTCCTAATGAGTATCAATAAGAAAGGCTACTTGTACTTTATACAGTTTTTCTGTCTTGAATATTTGTTTACAACAGTGATCTCCTCTAAGATCACCATTATACAAGTCTCAAAATTAAAACAATTTAATTTTTTAAGAATTCTGCAGCTTTCCTTAAGGATTTTAGTTTATGCTGCCACAATTCACTTGTTTTAACCCCTCATCCGTTATTTGAACAATTATTTCACGAATAAATGACATTTTTTGATTTTTTTTAAATGAATAACTATTTTCAATCAATCTTACACTTTAACCATAATCTGAACACCTATTTTTTAAACGTATGTTTTAACATTAAATTACTAGAAACACATTTTTTGTAGCAAAAATGGCAAAGCTGACCTTTATTTTATTAGCCTACAATTTGCTCACCGGTGTTTTCTTAAGCTATATGAATGGCTCTTGTACGCTGACAACATCCCACAGATGGTTATGATTACGTCCAACGGGACAACGCACTCATTGAAAACTTTCGCAGACGCTTGCCTAATGGGATGTCACATTAAATCCGACACAGTAAGATAAAATAACTACACACCAATTATAACATCTCAAAAAGGCCATTTGCAAATGATATTCACAACATTTCTAATGTAATTATTGACAGAGCCGCCGCTCTAACATTCATGTGAGAGTGAGTTTTTAAACAAGCGCGGTTATTCCGTAGCTTTCTTCTGCCAGATGATGTCCTTGAATATACATAGCTGTCAACATCATGGAAATAGATGCCCCTAACTACAAAACTCTGGTAAACGTCAGAATTCGATTTGACTACTACTCGCTTCCTCTCTTAATGCTTAATGACTAATTCCTCCGAGATACCCTTAAAAGCCCTAAAATGTTGTCCTTGGGTAGAAACTTTCACTCAGCAATCAATCGGGAGCAAATTAGATGATTGTGTTGAAATGTACTGCACTGTTTAAGCTAACAAATGAACGAAGAAAGGTAGTATATCGGAACATATGCCACTACACTGAAGTTGCTAAAAGGGTCTGTTGGAAGAATATTTGGTTTCCAGTGAAGCTAATATGCTATAAGAAGGGACAGCGATGAAAGAATACCAAGTCATATGGAAATCCAAATATAGTGACAGACACAATTATTTTACTAATTGCTAATGAATACAGTCAAGTGGCTTCAAAAAGCAAAACTTTGCTTGGACTACGTCAGGTTTTGACCTCTGCATGAGCAAATGCATTTCAAACTGAAGCCCACCAAAATTGATTAACGGCGCCAGCCAAGGCCAGCGTGTAGTTGAAGCTTTTTTCCATCTATCACATGGCCCCAAGGATAGTTAAATGAACCTTAAAATGGCTACAAACAGCTCAATGACTACACAGACTCCTGCCAATTAGAAATAATTAGGCAGTCATTTTGGTGGTAAGTCTTTTTAAGTGCATACATAATGATGCAATGATGCTTATTAGCGATCTCATATGAGCTATGCTCAAACAGCCTGGAATAATTATGCAACTATCACAAAGCCTTGCACATCTCTGTACTTCACCTTAATGCATTTAAAAATCCACTTCATTACCTCCAGTAATTAATCCTCCATTAATTGCAGGAAAAGCTCAGTTTACCGTGCTTCGTTTCTAATTATCTTATAAATAGTTATGGTTCTAATTAATGTGTTCATTAAGCTGAATATCTTTCTCAAAGCCATGCTCAGAGCAAAGGTTCCGCTTTTGAGAGAAAAAGCCTAACTAGCCATAAGGTGAGGCCATTTTGGTTGTATTTGCTTTTATTTTAGTATATTCAACCTCCTAATTGGCATTTAAAATCTAATTTGGAAGAACTTCAAGAAGACTATATAGTAGAAAAATAGGAAAAGGATTTTTAGGGTTTTTTACCCATTCTCCAATCAAGAAGCTTAGAGCTTTAACAGGAAAACTTTTAGCATATCTTTTTGATATAGACTGGTAACAGATTTTCAGTGCTATGCCACAGATTAATTTAAATTCTACTACAACTTAGCTTACCCTTGCACGTTTCCATATAAGAGAAGCAAAAACTAAAGAAGAAGAACAGATATCTAACAATATACGCACAATTTTAAAACAACATGCTACTGCCCTTGCCTTCATTTCTAGGATATAAAACAGCAGTACAGAATTACAAAAATATTGAAATCAGTTATTCAAGCTGAGCATAATATAACTCTTTAAAGTCAATGAGAGCTTTTCAGTTTGCCTCACTAGGAGTTGATATAATCCTATGAAAACCGCAACTGAAGAATATTTTAAAATAATATTTATGGACAAGGAAACCCCATATTGAAAGCATATGTGTCACAGTATTTTGGAGGTATGCATACATGAATTTGCAGAAAACAAGATTCAAACTAAAAAAAAATCTCCAAGAGCACATCCAAAATTACAGTTAACATTAAGCTGTAGATTAATTTGCTATCTTTTCCTAGATTTTAATTGTTTTAAAATATTCATTCTGTTTAAATACAGCTCTCTCCAGTTACACTATGCAAAAACGAATAGAAGTTTTCACATTTTTTCCTTATGTGACCACATATTTGACAGAGTATTTTGCTGAGGTAATTACTTAAACACTATTTTGACAGTAAAAAGACAAAGGCTCTACATATACCTGAAATTATCAATTTATTTTTTTTTAATAATCTTTTCTTCCCATAACATCATACCCGAGTTATATCTGGAGTCACCGAGGTCAAGTGCAGCTTTGCCATCGACTCCGATAGGGCTGAAGTTTTACACCAATAAACCTGTATTAGGACCAGATGCAGTGTCATCATCCACATATATTCTTGCTCTTGCATTTCAGGGAGACGCGGTGCCTTGCCTTAGAAACTGGCACCTTCCCCTGTTCACAGTGCCCTACTCCAGCTTGAAAACTGCCTCTCACCTGATCTCAACTTGAACCACAAAGGCTTGACCCTTTTCTCCCCAACCCACATTCTCCAAACGTGGGTATCTCGCCCTGTTCTCTTGCTCCTCGCGAAAAGAGCGCAAGAGAGCGCTTGCAGACAGATCAGCGCACTGAACTACCTTGAAGCACAGGGGTGGGAGGAGAAGAACAGGCACTAAAGGATGAAGGGACGGTCAGGAAAGTGTCACAGTACCCCAACTTTCACCAGCTTAATCTGGTGTGAACTCACTCCCAAAGCACACTTTGGTCTTAAGATCCACAAAAAATGGCAGCTGCCTATCTGGATCCTGAAGTATAATTGATTTATATGGGATAAAATTTGTTTGTATAAAGGTACCAAAAAATACCGTATGCAGCAGCTACTGTCCTCCTCCCGAAGACAGCAATGCCCTGCTAGTCAGCAGCGGCTTCAGGTGAAATCTTGGGCAAAAGCAGGGGTCAAAGAATTGCAGGGCACATATGCTGATTTATACAGAAGAGTGATCACCTCTAAAACAAAACAAAACAAAACCCTCTAAAGCAAGCATCAGCACCTACCAAAGATGGATTTGGAATGGCGTACAGCACAGCTAGGAGCAAAGAACCATTATACCTTGAGAAAAATAGCTAAGAAGGTCAGTGACACCCAGGTCCTGGCTCCCAGGAAGTTCCAGACTAGCTTCCAGCCACAGAGGCAAGACATTACCGACAAACATCATCTTATCTCTCTGGTAATTAACTTCTCCCAGGACCTGATATATTTCTAGCAACATATTTAACCTCTAGTTTGAAAAATACATAGCATCAGGCACAGCATACTTCAAATGTTGCTGACCCCTGATCCAGGGTGGTTGGTTATAAGAGCAGTCTTGTTATAACCGCCCCTCATGTAACTCGAATAAAATAACACAAGAGTAATATTCAAAGATAACTGAGAAGGACTATGGTAACCAATCTATTAATATCTTGAGTAAACGTGGCAAGGAATCTGTGGAAGAAACACTAATCCATCATTAAAAGTGTCATGAACAGGGAAGCTGAATTCGGGTTGTACATGTAACCTTAACTCTGGCACATACAACTTCAGCAAGGTTGACTGTTGTAGGTGACCCTGCTCTGGCGAGGGGGTTGGACTAGATGATCTCCAGAGGTCCCTTCCAACCCTGACTATTCTGTGATTCTGTGACTTAGGTACATTCAGCAAAATTCAGGTTGAATTTTTGAAATATACAGGGTTGACAGCTACTTGTATTCTATTGTTACTCTTGCTAGGATTTTTTACATTCTGATGAGTCCCCTAGAAAAGATATAGTAAAACACTTTTTCGTCAGAAATACACGTATTTTGCCCACATCTTTTTTAACTAGATACTGTTACTGTCATTAGAACAGTAGAATTAGAAATTAGAATTAGAAAGAATGAAAGATGGGAATAAACTAAACAGTGAAATGTTTCAACTAAATTCCACATTTTTAGTTTCACATTTCGATAATCACGTTCGAGAAGCTAACGCTGGAAACAGACGCCATTTACACAGCAAACAATGACGGTCTTGTATTACCGATGCATCTTTAAGACATCTGCTACATGTTGGTTTGTATAGCTGCCTCTAGAAACATGATCTCTGCAGCAAAAAATAATATATTCTATTTCATGGCCAGAGCTTTGGTAGCAGAGAAAAAGAGGATTAAAAAAAAAAAAAGTAAAAATACATAGTATTTTAGAATGTAGACACATCGAAATCAAAAAGCCAGTTCTGTACTAAGGGGAATCATATTATTCTTCTCGTCTTCCTGAGTACCTTTTCCCAAACAGAAAAATGACACACACAAAAAAAAAACCCACTCCCCAAAAAACCACCAACCTGCAAATACACCCTTTCCCAAAGGGATGAAGAAAAGATTTTAGAAAAATAAGAAGCTATACTTAAAACACATTCTGTGTACATAACACCTGGACCGCTTAAGGAAAAAAAGTTTACATGTAATTAGACTCAATACTTAGCTCTAAATGAGCAGCACTTATGCATTCATATCTTTTTTAAGGCTGTTTTTTTTATATACCAATGAACGGCATCAAAGCAACTGTCACTAGCAGCTATCTGGCCTTATTGATAACTTAAGAGCCCTTGGCGTTGCCTTATGAAGTTTAATTTCCCAAAGTGGTCAATTAGATCTCGGTAATGTGCTCATTGGTGGGTTATCGCTCCAGGATATCTTCAGTGCTACTGCTTCGCCCCTGTATTTTTTCCAGTACACTCATGTAGACAAACTGTTAAGTTCCTTTTCGAAAAAAGTCAGTTATTATAGCTAAAAAAATATTTTTAGAGACTATTGGTGATACAACCTGTGATGCAAAAAGATTCTAAATAAAAATTGCAGGGTTTGATTTACTGTGGGAACAAGAAGAAATAGGATCCGGCATTACCATCCACAGAAAAACTAAAGATCACATAAGCAAACTCAGTAATCTGAATTTGGCTAGTTCTTCCCTGCTCCAAGCCTTTATCTGAAGTTTAATGGAAGAAATACTATAATACCTTAAGGAAATATACATCCTAATGGACCAAAGACTCCAAATTTCCCCTTCCCCATCAGTAAGAAGAGAGAAACATGCAATATTTACACCAATTCTGTACATAATTATGTGTGTCTGTACAGCTAGTTGCATGTGAGTGTGCTAATTTGCATAGCGAGGACAGAAGAAAAAAATACCCTAAGCAGCAGATCAAAACTTTAAAAGAGTAGTAACTCCAGCAGCTACTACCAGCCCAAAGAAGTAATGAAACATTTCAAAAGAAATATTCTGACTAAATAGCATTGCTTGATTTCTTATAGGACTTTTAGCTGCCTCTCTTTGGAAAACTCTTGGATCCATTTCCAAAGGAGGTATTTCCAAAGCAGTTTTATAGATTAAGAGAGCTTTTCAACACTGTCTGACAATGCACGCCCAACCTTGCTCTTCACTGTTGTCTTACCGTTCCTTGTTTCTCACAGCAGACACACAGACAGAGCCACGGCTGTACCCTCTCCCTTCCCTCGCAGCTATCTCATTGCGCTGAGTCAATACTGCTATTGTTACTCAAAGTTCACTTCCTAATTCCTTCCACCTCCTTCCAATAAAAGACAATAAAACTTACATTGTCTGATGTCTGTAGGATGGTCAGTTCAGTAAACCTTCACTTTCTTCCCTAGGCCTTTCCCTCGCCCCAGAACAGCTAACAGCACCTATGTTAACGCTTATTCCCTCAGGCAAGAAGATCTCTACTCAGCCGAACCCAACTTCAGCTTCAATCCATACATCTGCATCATACGGAAATTTAGTCTTTCTTCACAACGTTCTTAAAAATCAGTCTTCTAAGTCCACACAACTGTAATTTATCTTATTTGTGTGATGATCTTTGCCCACTACTCGAGCCATTGCATTGTTTTGGCTTTTTTTTTTTTTTTTTTTATTAATCTCTACCTCCTCCTGTTCTTCCATAAACTTTCGGTCTAATTTGCAAGGCTCCTCACAATTTTGCTCTTTGTTGATCTGCCGTTATCTCTTTTACTACACATTGCTGCAGACATTAAGGTCTACCTCAAAATGCCCTTTTATCTTCCTCTCTAAGAGCCTTTTTTTATTTTTTTTCCAGGCTGATGTTGTTCTAGAAAACTCTTCCTGAAGTTGGTCATAATCAAAACTCTACACTGTAATCTGTTAGAAGCTATCCATTAGCATGTGCTAGCCAGAACAGACAGGTGCAGTCTGAAACTAAAAGGAAGGTTTGAACACAAATTAGTATAGATTATGTCTTAATCCAACACTCGTTATCAGACAGGCCAGGGTCTTAATTTGGACGGACCGCAACATTAATACCACCACACTAAAATAATACCATGCGTGGAAAAATGAGAGGCTAACTGAAGACAGACCCGGTCATGCAAATACAAAAACATTCAATGCTAATGCTGTTTATATCTTTGAAAAGTCTTACAAACAACATTTCACTGTGCAATATCAACGCTACTAAAATATCTGCTAATAACAGTTTGGATTTATTTTTAAGAAGATACTAAAAAAGGAAATTCTCAAAGACAAAAAAAAAAAAAACAAAACCCATAACGTCATGCAAAAGATGACCGGCTCTTGCCAGTATTAAAAACTGAAACCTGCAAAAAGCTTAAGATCTTCCCTCTGCAGTGGCACGCTATAAAGAACACAGGTAAACAAGTGACACATAGCCAGGATTTACAGCTTGCCCCAGCCATGAATAAGTGTTTGAATGAAGCTGTGACCTTTCTGAGAACAGCTCAAACCCAATGGCAAGAATCTCTAACTTCAGGGTGCGCATTGTCTGGGATTGTATTTGTGTTTGAGGCAGCAGTGTTGAAAATGCATCTAGAAAGGGGTGGTGATGCCATCATCGCCCTGTGTCATAAACCAGGCGATGCAAATTACACTACCTTTAGAGATCACTACATTTGTGAACCTGACTATTCAGTAGGTATACAAACACAGCACTGTTTTAAAGAAATTAGTGGGGGTTTACTATTCTTTATTAAATGACCCTTTTCACATTGCGCTTCTCTGCGTGAGTAAAGAACCCTATTTTTAAATATTACAAGCTGTAAGTGCTAAACACGAAGAATTCTGGCAAGCTACAAGGGTTGAACATAAGTTAATGCTAGTTTACCTTGCTGGGATAATGGCAACTTGAATCAACAAGCTGCTTTTTCATACCAAAAAAACAAGTCTATTCCAAAGCCACCCATAAGAAGTAGGTCGCCCCGCCACTGGACTGCACTAGGATGCACACGGCTCAATATTAAATCAATTAGACTGGAACAACGGTAAAGAAATAAGATGTAATCATGTACCTACACACATTAGAAAAAAAAACAACCCCAACACACTGATCAGACACTTCCTGCGTTGACAGTCCAAAAGCATCAATTCTACAAACAGGATTACCTTACACACGATATTTTTCTCTTCTTAGATATGTATGGATGTACGAGCTGTTATTGTGTCAATCTAAGTTGAACAGTGTTAAAGATATTTCAAGACAGCAGTTTTTGGTTTAACATAAAGGGAAAAGCCAAAAACACTTGGCAGACAATAAAGGCAAACTTGCATATTTAAAGGCAATTATAGTGAAATACTCTATAATCACTGAATTGTATGAAATCAGGGAATAAAGGTTAGCGTATTTTGGTTAATTCTATTTAAAGCTACATGAATTAAAAGATTTGCGTCACAAGTTCTGATGTATTTTCATATACAATTGACTTGCAGAACAATTGCAGCGAAAACTCTAAAAATATTAACAAGACTATATCCACATAGAAATTATATGAAATCTGAGTTTCTCCACTCCAGAGAAGCATAATATTCTAATAAGAACTATCCTAATCTTCACCCAGCAATAATTTCAAGATGATATTATTATTCTCATTTCCTTGAATAATATCCATACTCCAGGGCCATTTTCCTTCTCATATTCAATATCATGCATGCTTGTATCAAGATTCCTTTCTTCATATCCTGTCACAGTATCAATCACTGCCTCCTGTCCACTCAATCCACTTTTGATTTATCAGCCGCCGTCTTTCTGGACTCCATAACTCGACCCAAACCATTTTAGCAAGACATTGACAAATAGCACCCAGTATCACATCAACCTGTTCCACTTAGTAAACTAAGAAACAGTAACTGTGACATCTCTGCATAAGTATTCCATTCTATTCCCCAGACTGATGTATATTAATGAGGAGATGGTATTTGAAATGCTTCTTCCACATCAGCATCTAATATGATCAAATTAGGAAATGGGATGATTTATTAAATTTCGCAGAGCTGAAATATTTCTTTATATCACTGTATGTGTGGTTTCAGAAAGTGAGCTGTTGCTTTCAATTTTTCTACTGAGGATGTGCCTGCATTTCACAGACGAATTATTGTCTTTAAAAAGATTGCAAGAAGGCGAAATGTTATTAAGCAAATGCTCAGTAAAACAAACTAAATCGGTTTTAAAATTCCTAATTTAATGTAAATCTTGGTTGTTTTGCTGAAATTCAGTTTGTGATCTTATTAAGTCGTATTTGCATTGTACTATCTTGCTGTAGGACAGCTTTAAATTTATAGCATTACTGGGAAGCCCCACTTTTTTGACTCTAAAAAAATGCATCTAACATAAAATAGTTATTACATGCACAAGTTTTCTTACCTTCTAAAATAAAGTACAAAAAAATCATTTGAGGTTACAAGCAATACCTACACAAAATATTTTTAAAACAAGTCATGGTAAAAATCTAACTTTTCGAATTAAAACTTGGTATTTCAGTATTTTACACGGTTGGAGCTCTGTAAATCATTCACTCAAATAAAACACCTATGTTAGAGAAGTTATTTTAAAAATTTACATTACCGTCACATATACTTTTACCAACAGTTTCACTACCTTGAAAAACAAACTATCTTAATTTGATGGGGGACTGTGGGGACAAAAGACATTATGGGATACAAAATTTGTGACATCTGCATGACTTATACCAAAAAAAAATCCAGTGATTTAAAGATACCATGTAATGGATCTTGACTTCCAATATGAAACTAGTTTTCTAGTGTCGGTCCCATTCGCACTGGGGAAGAAAAAAATAAAAATAAAAATATAAAATCACAGTTGCTGAAGTCCAAAAGGTGCTACTCTGAAGGTGCAACCACAACATGACAAATACGAGTAGCGTAGAGATGATCTTCGCTTTATTGCTGTATCTCACGTTGCGGCTTTTCAGGTGGGTCAGTAGATTTTACTCCCTGCCACTGGCAATACACAAGTTGGAGATCACCAAGAATACTTCAGTGGGTAACGCGCTCCTTACTACACTAACACAAGGTGGCTGCCGGAGTTACTTCTGATCATTTTATTAGCTAGTTCACTTAAGTGTTTTCTTCTGTACTTACCTTTAAAAGGCATATGAAAATAAACTGCCCCACCCCAAGCAAAAAAATTGATGAATTAGAGATGCCAAATTCTTAGGAAAATTCTACTTCAGTGCTACAAACACATACATTTCCGAAGACAAATATTGTCTCTCTGCATTTAACAGCTTTAAATGGATTTTTCTTGTCTGACTGCTTTTTTAATTCATTTCAACTTCTGGTATCCACAACCTCCAACAGCAAGGGCTTCCACAGCTTAATTACGCAATATATAAAAACCATCTCCTTTTGTTTGACTTGGATCTGCCACCAGCTGACTTCACGCACTTCACGCCTGCCCCAGGTCTTACACTGGAGAAGATAGGAAATACTCATTCCTTAATCATCTGTTCATGCCATTCCTTTTTTAATTTTTTTAATTTCAATACCCCTCCATCACATTCCTTCTTTCCCCCACGATCTCTTTTCCAGCCTGAAGAATCGTAACGTACTCGGTCGTCTTAGGGAAGCTGTTCATACCTTCGATCGAGTGCGAGTGCAGGAGACAGATTTTGAGATAGCAAAGAAAGGAACTATTCAGCATTGCTGCGACTGCCTCATCGCTAACACACAGGGAAAACACAGGCCTCCAGTAGCAGCTTTCTGCAACCTATTTAACTCTTCTCCAGAAATACGATTAATCCATGGCTTCTCAGCGTAACATTACAGCAGAGAGCAGACTTGGAAAAAAACACAATAAGGATCCAATGTGTCCTGTTGGATTTAGTTTTATGCTTTTAACATGCCAAAAGACTCTTCTATTATAATTTAGGATGTTATTTATAAATATTTTCCCTGAAGAACCGTGTCTCTGAATAGTAATATCGTTTAAAGTGACCTGCAGCTATACCTTCGCAGCTATAGTACTGAAAAGCTAGTATATTTTACACATAATATATTTTATACACAGTATTTGCTAGCACAAAATTAAATAAACAGTAGTCATGTCTTTAAAGTTTTTAGGTGCATAATTTCCGTATATTGCAATGACAATTAGCATCAGTAATCCCCTTGGAAAAGATGACCATTAGACTACATCTAATGAGATCTGCAATTTATACTTATTACAACAAAAATCTAGATCTTTAAATCAAGTTACCATATTTCCTAATGCTGAGTACCTGACATACTGAAAAACACCTTCATTTTCACCTTACTCTTTTGACATTTCATTGTTTAAAAATGATTCTGATAGCAAAACAGTGGCTATTTACAGGAATATTTCCACACGCAGCGCAGTAGCTTATCTGGGGTGTACAGCTCAGATGGTAAGTACACTCAAAGAGAGATCAGACAGTTTAAATAACCAAATTGCTACTACAAAGGCACTGTAGCAATAAGTGTCCAGGCAACTACTATAACGAACAGCTGTGAATAAGTCATGAGAGAATACAAATAAGAGAAAGAGAAACCTTCACATCTTTCAACAACAATTTTTCAACTTTTAGAGGCAACAGCTCTACTGATTTGGTATATGAAAATAACACGGTTTACTAAATTCTTAGTGCAGGTACAGAAAATTACCTGGCTGAAGATCTGTAAACACCCACCACAAAAGCTTTGATCTGCCTGATACACTCAGTAATTAATCTAAATTCAATATAAAATGCTAACGGTAATTCTGATAGCCAAGGATAAACTTTTATTTCAACTTTTTAATTGAAAAATACACACACACAAAAATTGAGCTTCTATTAATTACGAAAGTATGAAGCAGATTTCATAAGACAACTTGCAACATCTGATTAAGATTTAAATATTTAAATTACATCTGTTATTGAAAATCTTAATTTGTCATGATCCAATTCATAAAAAAAATCAGCACTATAGACATACTTAAATATTAAGAAAAATTTGCAAAACTAAATACTCCTCTCTTTCCAAGGGACATACAGATGAGAAAACAGTTTAGTCTGATGTTCAGGGGGCCAATGTTACGCACGGGAGTTATGGAAATCAGTAATCAAAAAAATCCACAAGAAGTTTTCAGATGATTACAATTAAACCAAGGTGACTTTATTAATGCTTTTTGCACTTGGTCCAATGCAAAATATGTAACTTATCTTCAAAGCCAACTGTTCCACCAGTGTAATTTAAAGATTTAGTACATCAAAAGCATAGCACAGAGATTTCAAATTAGGAAGAGCTTCAAGTGACATGTAGTTTAGATGATCACTTGCAACCATTATTTCTAGTATATTCCAAACTCAGTAACTATATGGAGATTTTTAATGAATGTTTTTACAGTAGAAATAATCATCATTTTTTCTAGGAAGGATTCTTACCTTCTCGTTCTACTTTTTGATCTCGATCTTTGAGACCTGTAGGATTTGCCTCTGCCCCTTGATCGGCTGCGACTGCGTTTTCTTCTAGAACCATAAGAAGAACTACTGCTCGATCTGTGTCTGCGTCTAAAACAAAACCATGCCATTAGTATGCTACTGCTTCTAAAAGACCAACCGAACCAAAGAGAACAAAAAACCTAACAGTTTACTTAGAAAGGACACACAAACCTGTGGGGTTTGTATTAAAACATGTTGCAGAAGCCTCAGAAACCACTACTACACTGTAATAAGTAATTCCCATACACCTGGGCAATGCCTGTCTTGAAGAGCTTACCTTCTAAAATATACACCCCAAGACAGAAAAAGGGCAGCAGCAGAAATGGAAGTTAACTGATTTGCCCCAAATCATGCGATACTTCAGGGACAAAGCCAGGAACGCAACCCAGCTCTCACCAGTTTTTAGTCCCATGACCACCTCATTGGAACTCACTGCCTCTTTGACAAATCTAAGGTTGAAGATATATTTAGACCTACATTCTCAGCAGGATTTACAGAGAAATACACTGTGTGGCGTAAGGCCTACAACTCCAGCGCTAAAAATGAAATTCATAAAATGTTAACTTCTGCATTGCCACTCTATACAATTATTTCCAGCCACACTACATACAACCATAAAATGTAAACATAAAAGTGTATTTTAAATTACGTACACCTAAAAATATTTTCTCTATCTATATTTAAACTTAAAGGTTTGTCACCTCAACTTTCGTAACATGCAATCTTTGTTCTGCTCTGATGTAGACAGATTTTTTTAAGTACTATTAGTCATCAAACAATCAATATTAATTTATTCCATTTGAGCTTGGAAATTTTCTCCTGAGTTCAGCCAGGAGCCACAATGCTACATCCCTTCCCCCTCCCCCCAACCTCCCCATCTCATTTATTCAAAGAACAAATTCTTATACGCACAGGAAAAAACTGGAAGAATACATACTAAATATATAAATTAAACCAACTAATCTAAAAACTGGTGGGAGGGATACCTTCCAAGTCTTAATCTGATGTAAAATTTCCTCTCCATCTCCCTAACAGTTACCTATATAACAATTACAATCCTTATGACAGCCTCCATATTTTGGGGCTTTATTACATTTGAGTAATATTAAAATATAACACAACACAGAAACATTTCTGTAATTCAGGATGTAGTCGATGTGATATGTGCTTATCTACCACAAGGGAAAAGGTGCTGTATTACATACAAGTAATGCTGCAGTAGTCCAAACGGGAAAGGATATATAGGTTAACTACTAAAGAACAGGTCTTCAGCTGAGAAAGGAATGCAACGTTCCTGCTAAGTGAAAATGAAGAGCAGTATAATCTTAGAGGCTGCTGCTTTTTGATTCTTAAGGGTCAGGTATAAATCCAGCAGGACCCCAGCCTGTAATAGTGACTTAACTGCCAGAAGCAAATGCCCTAAACTAAGGGCAAAGCAAAGGTGCCAGCCAGATCCTAAAAGCAGACACTTTCGTCTTTTCTGGATTCAATTTAAGTCAACTGGGCTTCGTCCAGACTCTAATCTCCCTTCAAGCTCTGGTTTTATCTGCGAGATAGCCATGCCTGCACTGGACTAAAGAGATTCATAAAGCTGCATGTCATCAGCATATTGTTGGCATCGCAGCCCATGTCATCTCACTGTGTCCCCTAAGGGCTGTATGGAGATGCTAAGCAGGAACAGAAGAAAGGGAGGATGGAAATAAATAAGAACCCCCCCACAACCAGCCAACTTGCCCCTCATTCACACGCTCTTCTGCCAGTTAAACAAAGGTTTTTCAGGAGCACTTTCTAATATATTTACAGTGCAGCTAGACACAATGAGTATTTTCCAGCTCCACTAATTAATAAATTGACCACCACCTGGTCAGTTCTACCCCAGGAGCACCGCAAGTCAGATTGAGTGACAACCAGGATGTCTAAAAAGGCCAAGGGGGCTGAAAGGGGGCTGAAAGGGGCTTCTGACGAAGGAAATATGACGTTAGGTCAAGAAAAATTTGGTAGATTTAGCCACATGATCTGTGTTCTAAACACCTGGCTGACTACTATGTTCTGTAGACATACAAAATAGCAAGAATAATGGTGAAAACTAGCTGTTGCAGCAAATGTATAGACCTACGGTAAAACCACCCTGAGTCTATCTGTTGAGAAAGTCTATCCTCTTGTCTGGAAGGACCTACTTGGTTTATTACAACGGGAAAAAGTGACACAGTATGGTCTATAACTAGTTGAATGAAACTACTTTTCCAACTGGCATTATTATATGAACTACTATATTAGAAGGAGGAGAAAGGAGAAATTATTTTAGCTTGTGGGATTTTGTTTGTTTTAATAAGGAAGTTACCTCTGGATCTGCATATACACTGGTTTTGTATCCTTGGAGGGGGGAAAGGTGTTTTGGGTTGTTTTGGTGGTGGTTTTGTTTTTTTCTTTAAGTGTAAGTGGAAAGTGCCACATCTTCCAAGGTTCTAAGCAAACTTTGCTATAAAATTCCAACCTAGAACTGACTGCATACTGGATTCAAACACATCTGGCTTCGTACCATAATAGGAAAGAGCCCGATTTGTAAACAACTGCAACATACGGTAAATTACTATAAATGCACCTTTTCTCATAAGAATGGGAACGAGACTGGAGATCTCGAGACCGCGACCTTGACCTTGATTTCCTTCCAGATTTTTTACGGCTGTACGTTCTGCTGTCTGAGGAACTACTTGAAGACGAACGCCTGCGGTGTTTCTTTTTCCTTCTGCTTCTGTTCTCTTCTTCCGTGTCTGAGGAGCGACGTCCCATTTTTAAACTACACAAAAACAAAAATTCTAAATTGTAACAAAGTCTTGTGCTTACATTACATTGTTACAACATATATAAGTATTTATAATGTCTGTGCATATATAAATAAACATAGGTTTATACTATTTTGAAAGGTTATCACGTGAGTAGAAAATCCGGTTTGTACGCAAAAGTTAAAAGAAATAAGTTAAGATTTAAATATAAGATGTCAACAAATTCATGTTACCAAGCAACTTGAAATTTACATTGTCAGCAAACTTGAATTCATTTATTATGGTATTAAATTATTGTTCTAAACTTTCACAAAAGATATTTCACAACCATCAAACACACATAAAGGTACTGATAAAATCAGAACATACATATCAGAACACATTTTAACTTATTTTTACATTTTTGCCTTAGATATTAATTTTTCAGAAAGTTGGGGTGTAATGTATAAGATACTTCTAATATCAGAAATTTCACTTTAAGATGCTATGCAGTCAGTAGTACAGCATCTTCAATGTTTCATTTAGTTATAAATGAAGATCCGTAATACTTACAGTCAACAGAACAGTCTATTGATTTCAGTTACTGATGTGACTCACTTCGTGTGTTTTTAGATTGTGCAATTAAAATAATGTATGTTTTTGTCCTACTTTCTATAATTAAATTATACATTGAAAAAAAAATCTAGAAAGTTATTTTTAAATTAATTTAAATTACAGTTAGGTTGGTTTTGGTTCTTAGTTTAGATCCACTTCATTTTAAATTCCTTTATTCCAAAATCAGACCTATAAATACCAAACTTCCGAAATGTTTTTTGATTGCCAACGTGTTTACTTGGACAAATTTTACAGACTTTGACATCAGAGTTGAAAAAAATGGGTGGTGGGGAAGCCTGCCATTCACCTAGTTGTTGCAAAGACTACGATCTTCATTTGGAACTCTCAATAGATTGGTTTCATTGCTTCACAATTAAAGAATGGTTGTATTTCTTTACTTTTCAGGCTGCAAAAAGCACATAATGCTTTAAAACGATTTTTCTGTCCCAGCAGTATCAGCCCTATCCACCCAAGCCTTGAAGACCCCCCTTCACACACACTTCAGCTCATGGCAGTTAGTAACAGCCCCTCTTCCCAAGAACAAACACTTGTTTCAAGGCTCCCCAGCTACTTCTGCACCCGGAAAACAGGAACTCATAATTCTTTAACATTCATATCAACAGCTAGATCGTGGAAATATTTTGCCACAATATCACCTGTCTTTAACCAACACTGAAATACTACAGGTCCTCATATTTCTAGCATAAACAGGTTGAACACGTTCATTTTCTGCATACAGACTTTTGCCCTGCCTCACACCTTTTATCACCGAGGCAGCAGACCCTAATCTCCTGAGTAGAGACTGAAAACAGAACAAAAGAGAAAAACACCATTAAGAGCGCTTATGTTTAAATTCACAAATGGTTTACGTGCAAATACAAGTCTTAGATTATGCTAGGCTTTTTTGGTCAAACCACATTATTGAGAAAAAAAAAAAAAAAAAAAACGTTTAGTTTCACAAAGTCTCTTAAACCTACATTTTCACCCTCAGGTTCCCAAGACAGCTAAAACTGGTTTGCACACAGTCATACTTGCTACAGTCCTACACTACTATACCTGAACACCCAGCCAGGCATGGGATTTGCAAAGCCAGTGTACTGTGACCACGTTTCCCACTGGAGCCTTTCAGGTAGCTACATTCAAAGTACAATAAATAGACAGGCGATGCTGCGTTTGGCAGAATTTGCAGACTGTGCCAGAGATGCAGGTTAGCTTGTCAAACTGAGACGCGCTCCTCCCAGGCTGCTGAAGCTCATCCTGAGGACTGCCAGAGTGCTGGAGCCACGGTGAGGAGCTACAGCAAACACAAGTCAAGAGTCAAAGGGACATCCTCCTGGAAAGCACCAAGTTCTGGACCTGGCATCTACTTCAAGGAGAGTTTCCACATTTTACCCAACAGTTGTTGAACGCAAAATACACGCCAGTCCCTTAAGTATGGGGATTTTCTTTGATATTCACTAGAGTTCACTCACTACCACAATCAAAACAGTAGCTACGTAAACCCATTCCTACGTAGCCAAATCTCTGTGGATCACAGATGGCTCTTTGGCACGCAACTCAGAGCTATCAGCTCCGCTCCTGCAGCCAGGAGCGCCTACAAATTAGTCACTAAGCTTTGCTGCAGTAAAACCCTCTGCATACGTTCTTCACTTCTCAATAGTTTCTGTTTTCAGCATTTTAGAACTGGTCTTTCAGCTAACACTCTAATCAAAGCGTTTTTGAAATATTCAACCTAAAGCAGAAAATCTCCATGCACCTAAACCAGCAAAATTCTAGAAGGACGAACTGCTATGCAAGAGAATTTCTTTTTTTTAAAGGAAGTTATTTCTACCACCTTACTAAAGTTATTCCGCACAGATTTTTGAAAGAGACAGAGGCAGTACTTTACAGACTACTGCGCCTCGTACTTTACAGACTATTTCATTCCTATTCGGAACTATGACTTTAATTTACAATTCTGTAGAGGAACGCCAATTTATATCAACAGACCATCTTGTCAAGTAATTTTATTTTTTTCCCCTCGTAGTAAAAGATTTACAGAGCTCCAAGGTACTAACAGTTATTGAACAGTAAAATAAAGCTCTTCAAATATATACTGATAGAACAGTCTTCAAATGAACATGAACCTGAATCTCAAACTTAAAATAAGCGGAACTGCTCAGAAAGATGAAACTACGAGGCACAGATTTTAAGCTAAAAGCTCACAGACCACAGCTCATGACAGCAAGACTAATGAAAGAGACCAGAGAAACAAAGAGTACAAAAGACATTTCTGCTGAGATATTCGCCACTTGATGTGGATATCATTATGAGCCAGAACATTACGCTTCAACGTATATATCTTCTGTTGTTCAACTTCCTTTTTTTGCCATCAGCTTTCTTCCCCCCATTTGAACATATAACTAGATTAAGCAGCATATAAAACTAGTGAAATGTATTATGTAAATCTCAATTTTGTGTCTTCAGGAGCAAAGAAGGACTACATGCCACAGCCCTTCCCTTACAGGACAAGCCCTACAGCACCCGTGCACATACTTGAGCCTCGGCAGCTCCGGGGGCACTGGGTTTACTGCAGATAAGCTACAGGACGAAGGCACGTGGGTGACTGACGCCCTGCCCGTTCTAGTGTTTCCACTGGCAAAGAAGTTGCCAGAAGCAGACTGTTGATCCTGGAACAACTTGCGCAGCCGAGTCCTAGTAGCTGTCTCCTACAAGGATGTCTTGAACGTACACAGGCCACAGTCAAACTTGTCTGACAGGCACTATCTTCACCAGGGTCTTTAGACGATGCCTTCAGTACAAGACACATTTTCCTGCAAAGACGCCTCTTATAAACATAGCACTTGAGAGCAGCCAATTGTCAAGCCCTACAACAGGTTAGTGTTCTCCCTGACTACTGCCTACTCCCTCCACACTCCTGAACAGACCTGGGAAAAGGGATTGCCAGCATTGACTGATCACACCAGCTGAGGCCTGATGCACGGCAGGGTTATTCTGGTGGGTCAGCAGTGGTCCATATACCATTTCCACAAACAGCACTCCATAATAGCACCTACAGATTGCAGAGGAGAGCTAGGATCACCCAGGCAAAATAATGAGGGGGAAAAGAAAGGGCAAACAAAAAAATAATACTCATTACGTGGCATCATATGCTGAATCTCATGGGGTTTTCCTACCTGTTTCCATACAAAGTCTGTAGATCCACCACAAAGACTTGTACCATAGAATTAACAGAGCGTTCACCCTTATAGCTGTGGGGAATCCCATTTTTAAGGCTCCCTACCCTTACTTCTTCGGCAAAAGCGTTAAGCCATATGTATTTGCAATAGGCGATACGCTCCTGCCAACCCCTCTTTATGTGTAGGCACTGTGGAAGATGTGGCTCTCAATGCCTGGCGAGACACAAGAGGCTTTTATCCTGACTATGGAGCAATACTAGAAGGAGGAGGGAAAGGCGTATTAACAAGCACCAACAGCAAACGAACAGTGTCAGATGAACTTAGAACCTGGGTTACACCCCCGGAGTTCGTGAGGAGACAGTCTCCTGACCATCACATCACATCAGTGAGACTCGTTCTTTTCCACCACTCGGCCCCAACCTTTCTCCCGTGTGGTTCTCATCCACTCAGCATATTCTCTCACCCACGTCTGAATTTGGATCAAACTACTCTGATCAAACAACAAAGGAACACTGAGAATTCCGAAGATGCTGTCTCAACGTATGAGGACCCACAGCAGCTACATTGAACACTTATGCTGAAACCTGAGCAGGAACGCATCATCATCAAATTAATCAGCTATTTAAGTATTTTTGAAGGCTCTAGTGAATGTCTGTGAACGTCAACATTTTGAAGGTTTGCCATTTGTCTGAAATTGAGCAGCTTTTCAATAGGATGACAAACAGCTGGACCTGACAAATTGGTCTATACTCTGGTCCCTATTCGGAAGCATCTAAAAGATGGGTCTCTGGGCCTTTGTTTTTGTAATACTATTTGTTGAAGCCTTGTTTCTGAAAACGGATGCTGCAACACTTTGGTTGAAACAAAGTGCATACTCTCATACACGTTTTGCGAACAGAAACACCAACATCAAAAATTTCAAACCAACTATTTACACTTGGCAAAGTTATAAACTGTGCTCACCTGCAAACAGCTAAGTAACCTCCAAGCCTGCATTTAAAAATGTAAAGAAAACACAGATGACACAGGAAACAGACTTCTAAAAAAAAAAAAAAAAAAATCTATCCAAAGAGAGTAAGGTACACTTTAAAACGTAGCAAGAAGTACGCATTCATGGATCTGACCTTGTTCAATCTTGTTTCACAGATCTTAGAATTATTCCAAGTGTTCGACACATATTTTCAAGCATGATTTTCAAATTATTATTGTATTTACTGTAGACTGTAAGAAAATAGTATCACTTGGTTGTTTTTAATCAGAGGCTGTTATCCAGCAAACATTACTGCAGCAGACTACACCTAGAGCACGGCATCCAATTAAATAATGCAATCTTTAGTTACCATAATCAGCCAGAAGTGATGAAGGCAAAATAACCTCTACGTTTGTTCAGCATCAAATCCAAACAGTTTATGTTTGTTAGTTACTAAGACACTTTGATTGTAACTGATTTGCAATAATCACTAACCACCTGCGCTGTTTATGTAGCATCTCCACAAACAAGATCCTTTAAGAAATTATAACCAATTAGAAGGGCATTGATGGAAAATACACTGCAACCATCTCAGCATCCCCTTCTTTCCTGCTGAACTGCGTGAGTCCTCCTATAGGAGAGAATCAACGAGCCAGGATGAGCTGCTCCTTCAGCTTCAGCCAGGAAACAAGGGTAACAGAAGTAAAATTTATTCTAAGGCCCCGACAAACGTGCTCGCTAGCTAATAAGTAGGAGTCAAAGTGTTCCTAATGGCAACACTGTTCCCCAAAAAAGGGAAACCACAAACAAGCAGAGGGTAGCACTCTCTCTCAGACAGCTTCTGTGTGCATACAGATCAAAGACTGTCTTTGTATTTACCTCCATCAAGCTTGTAGTTATGTGGAAACTGTCCCTGCTCTACAATTCAGAAAAAATGCTCTCAGTAGAGCAAGACATTTGATTAGAAAACATAACAAGGTAGCTGTTCGTACGAGGGCAGCAAACTGAATTATTGTTGCTGATTTCACATGCTTATCCAGCGGTGCCTCTTTCCCTGAGCCAAGTTTCCAGGTCACTACAGGAGGAACACCTGAACTGTAACTACCAAGACAGCTACCATAACCGGTCACCTCAGAAGAAAGTCTAGAGGTCAACGAATCACAAGAATTCAGTTACTTTCTTACAGTCTCTCCCATAGGAACTAAGAAACCACAGACACCAAACATACCAGAACACTGTCTTCTGGTTACTTAAAGGCTGTCCTCTTTGACAATTACATCAACAGCATTTTTCAAAACCGTTAATTTTGAACTTGAAGAAAGTTTGCCATAATTCAAAATCATGAATGAACAATTTATAATAACAGTATTCCTTAACTCAGCTTCAAACCTTCAGATTTCAAAGTGAAATGAGGGAAAGGCTAGCCTCAAGGAGACATCGCATGCCCACAGTCATCCAGGACACCAACAGCAAAGCGGAGACTTGAACCGAAGGCTGGTATGGTGCTCAGCTACTAAGAGATGGCCTCCACAAGCCATCTTTTGCTCAATAATTCTTAATTCTACAAACTGGCCTTCTACCACATAACTACATTTTCCATACGTGAAGGCAATGAGGACGACAAACATTCCTCTTTTAGATCAACCCAAGTAAGTTCACTACTGGCAGTAGTTAATCGGCGTTTCTTACAAGTAACCAACTTTCAAAATAAGCTTACAGATCAACTACATTTATCTGGACTTTATGATGCGGCTTTCGGTATTTCTTTTAAATCAAGTTCTAAATACCTTGGCGTAAATATCATGGTGTGTAGGATTGTGCTAAGCCACTTAGTGTGTTTAAAATTTGTCCCAGATGATTAGGACAGATAAACTGTTCAAAAAGAGTTTCATTCATATCTGAAAAAGTAGCACGCAGCATTGTATCTAGCTGAAATATAATGCGAAAATACCTAAAATCACCACTGCCAGAAACAGCACATCAGACACAGAAAAAAAAAAAAAAACAATTGCAGACCTTCTTTACCTGTGCTTTCACAGAAAAGAGCTGGGAAAGCAAGATTCTGCCTGAGTAATCTCCTTATTGTCCCATGAACCAAAACATTAAGTGGATTCCGAGGGCAGGTGACAGGGACAGTAACATCCATCACAGACACCACATGCTCCCCACTCACATCAGCTAGGCCCTGCTAGTACACAGCAGGAGGAAAAACAGACTTGAAAAAGACTGGGAAGTGGGTAGTTCTCGGTGCTCCATGCCAGTTTCCACCGGGAAATCTGACCGGAGTCAGAAAAATCACAGAATGGTTTGGGTTGGAAGGGACCTTAAGACCATTCAGTGCCACCCCCCTGCCCCGGGCAGGGACACCTCCCCCCAGCCCAGGTTGCTCCCAGCCCCGTCCAACCTGGCCTTGGACACCTCCAGGGATGGGGCAGCCACAGCTTCCCTGGGCAGAAACACCCCCTCCGGGCCCGCCCCCGCTCCCCGGCCGGCTGTTCGCCGTTCCGAACGCGCTGCTCCTGCTCTGCCCCACACA
>VZSZ01007376.1:80964-103035 GCA_013398815.1 Ibidorhyncha struthersii | reverse complement strand
CTAAACAAAATTGGTCCTGTTTTGCCTCAAACCAGGACAAATCTTTATATTAATGTTCTTCATCCTTTATGTTCGCCAAAGGATAAAGGTTTTTTTGTGGAAGTTTCAGTAAAATAGTGTGATTATTTCGGGGGGAGATAAAAGTAAGAAAATACAATTTATCCATTACTGTGGCAACAGAAGAAAATGACAGTGACCTTTTTTGAATGGCTGTACAGTCAAGAATCACGCACTTTGAAATATGGCATTCAGTATAGAATAACTCTCAACAATTATCTGTGAATGACCTTTTCCTGACAGACACTGGTTTAAGTTTTGTTTTGTTTTTTATTTATTTTTAATGAAGAGCAATTTTTTGCAAATCTGATCATGAAGTGTGCTACATATTTTCCATCAAACTACATAAGGGCTGGATCCAAACCACTTGAGGGGTAACTGAGTACTTGCAGAATAGCTCCATATCCTTTCAGTCAGTCAGCTTGTCACTTCTGCGTCAATATGACACTGAAAGATTTCAGGAAAAGGGTTCACCTATAGTGGGCTGAAGACTGACTCTATTTTGGTATCTCCAAATGCCAAATGTGAAACAGGAAGAACATCTCATATTGTTTTAGTTAGACCACCACTTTCAAAACAAGGATTATTTTAGTTTATTTTTGCAAATTTAAAATACCTTAATTCTTAACTAGTCAAAAATTTTCTATTGCTTTTTGCTTTCTAAGAAAAGATTATCTAGAAAGCATATCAACATTTTATTGAAAAAGTTTTAATTCATCATTACATGGTCTTTAGGAAAGATTTTTCCCCCAGAAAATATCTATTCCTGAAAAAAAAAGATATTGAATTTGGTGCCAATTGGTTTGCTAAGAGGAATATTTGCTCTGCCAGGGTACTAGGGCTTGCAATGTTACATGTGCCTCAGGTTGCATATAAAAATTCAGTCCTGCTCCTGTTTTTATATGCAACATGTAACACCCTGAATTACAACTTCAACAGCTCTTTTCTCTTCCTTCCACCTGTTTTTCCCATTGGAACTACATAAAACATGAGTCAACTTAGTGATTGAAATTCCCCTTTCCCTATTTTCTCTTTCATGTAGTACTGTTTTTGGTTATTAAACACAAGAAAAATGTCTCATATTCATTACATGGGTTTTTTGTTTGTTTTTTTTTTATTTTTTAGATTTTTTTTTTCCTAAAAGATTCCCAGGTAGTTTTCAGCTGGATTGTAAAGGGGTTAAGAAGATAAAGAACACAGTAGAAGTAGTAAGTTTAAAACAGACATTCATTTCTTGTCAAGATATGTCGTACATGCTTTGTATAAACATTACTTAATCTATTTCTCTAGTTCAGAAATCAATTATTTTGTATTAATTCAGTTAAAGATTCTAATTAACTTCTGCTGTACTTTAGTCATTAATGACCTCCTGAACTTGGCCAATTTTATCATTTTAATTTGCAGTGAATACATTTTTCAAATCCTTCTCACAGCAGACTTTGCTGTGTTGCCATTCACTAACTCCCCTTCTGCCCTCTTGTCTCTTCTATTTGCAAACAGCAAAGCACAGCAGTCAAGCAGTTACATGAGCCGAAGCAGAAATATGTAGTCTTCACCCATGATCGGTATAGTTCAAAACTAAATGTAATACATTTTCATAGAATTCTAGAATCATAGAATCATAAAATTTTGTGTAAACTAATCAAAGAAAATAATTACTTTGAATACACTTCCACCTCATCCCATCTGAATTGCTCTCATATCCTTATTCCAGTTATTGTAACTTAGCATTGGGAATGATCGTGGTAATCTGCAGCTAATACTTTGAAAAATCACAAAGAAAACTCTTGTCTTACTGGAAGTTGAGATACAGTATTTATCTTACTGGTTAGAGAGAAAATTTCCATACCACGAGTTATATGTAGATGGTACAGACTTTCAGTCTGAGTGCTTATTTAAAGGACAAACTCTTCTGCAAACTGTTACAGTCATTATAGGGCAGAGTAGGTGTCCAAGAAACACAGTTCTAGACCTGTGGAAAGTCAAATCTGCTCATTTCTGCTTGAGCCTGCAGCTCAGGCCGGTCTCAATTGGATATGTTTATAACTTTATAGCTGTCTATTGACTTTTTTCCCTTCTTTTACATATTCTCATGACCTGCACGTCACCTTCGCCTTTATACTCAGGTTGCCTGACAGTTCCTCTGAAGGGTATTATTGTTACCTTCTTTTAAGCATTTCAAATATTTGCTCCAGAATTTTGACATTCTTGGGAGGGAAACCATGTTGACATTTTCTAATTTTAAAATTAGTGAGTTAAGCAACATCTTTTTAATGGGCTTCCACAGTGGTGTTTATGACAATTGAATAAAATCACAGAAGAAAGGTAAGTTCCATCACTAGTAACTTAAACATGAGACTCCCATTTAGTTTCTTTAACTTCCCACACTCACAGGTAGGGGTTATAGTCTCAAAAAAAATTTAATTTTTATAAACTCCTGTACTCTTCCGTTCATCTTTGCTGCAGGATCACACACATTTTGAAACTTGCAGTGACTCATCCTTTTCTTTCAGCTTCTAAAACTCAATCATGACAAGGGTTTCCAAACAAAGCTACTTAGATGAGTATTGCTAGCTTCCTTAAAAGGCCATTAATAAAGCAACAGAAAAAGCAGCAGTGATAAGCTATGCAAATTATACCTTACTACTAGAAGAAAAATGCCAGAAAATTAGAGCTAAATCCTCTTCCCCCACTCTTCACCTACCAAGCATACAAACAAGAAACAAGGTGCTTAACAGCAATATCCATTTTATGCAGCGAAATTTTGTTCTCACTCCCACCTAACTGGTAATTTCTAGAAGAGGGGAAAATTGGAAGGATTATCCAGTTCACAGCATAGTATATCTGACAAATGAAATACCAAAAGATACATTTGCTGGTAACAGATCACACTGTAAAACTTGCAATATACCACTACTCAGTGATTTTGGACCTAAAACTTCATTAATCATTCATGAACCTGTGCACTGCTAAAGGGAATAACACAGTCTGTAATCTTCAGGAAGTGCGTGGGGAAAAAATCCCTTTTTTTATTGGAATAAATCAAAATGCCTTTAACCTCTAAGTTGCTTATGCTCTTCAGCTCTTTTCCGGTAAGACAGGCAATGAATTTTGGAAAAATGGCACCTGCTACTAAATTCCAGAGACTCCTTTACACTTCTTTAAACTCTGCCACTGCCCGGTGTCATGCCAGATAAACAACTTCAACACAGCTCATTTTCCCCATGGGTAAATTAAGAATAATAATGTTTTTTTTTCTCTGACATATTTATAAGGTTTAGTCATAGCACTATTCAGACCTGTAGTCTTAGCACCTATGCACCACAGATCCTTCATTTTCAAGTAATTATATTTTGTTCTCAGCCCCATACTTCATTTTTTATTAACCGAGATTTTCCATAAATACCTTAATCTGGACACATTAGGAAGTGAAAAAACTACCATTTCTCTTAATTATTTGCTCCAGTGGCTACAAACATTCTTAAAACTTATCTTAGTGTATCTGTTTGCAACAATTAGGCATCAGAATATGTTATTTCATAGGACTGCACATCAGTGGGCTTAGCAGTAATCAGCACGTTTTCTCCCTACTTTGGAACTTCTGATTAGAGCTGCAGGAGAGCTGAGGCACTCCTTTGTCCATTCAGGTACCCAATCCAACACTCAGACAAGCTGAGATGTCTGGTGTCTTTAGCTCCTTCTAGACCCTCAGCTGGTTTTCTGGACCTGAGTTGCACACAAACTATTGAACTCCCTTTTCTCCCTGCCCAAAATAGAGTAGCTTCCTCTATATTGCATACTGGAGCCATGCCTCACCATTCATAGAATGGTAGAATCATAGATTAGTTTGGGTTGGAAGGGACACCCAAAGGTCATCTAGTCCTGCAATGAGCAGGGACATCTTCAGCTAGATCATGTTGCTCAGAGAGAGCCCTATCCAACCTGACCTGGAATGTTTCCAGGGATGGGGCACCTACCACCTCTCTGGGCAACCTGTTCTGGTGTTTCACCACCTCCATGGTAAAAAATGTCATCCTTCCATCTAGGCTAAGTCTACTCTCTTTTAGTTTAAAGCCATTACCCCTTGTCCTATTGCAACAGGCCCTGATAAAAAGTTTGTCCCCATCTTTCCTGGAGGCCCCCTTTAAGTACTGAAAGGCTGCTCTAAGGTCTCCCTGGAGCCTTCTCTTCTCCAGGCTGGACAACCCCAACTCTCTCAGCCTGTCCTCACAGGAGAGGTGTTCTAACCTAAATTAGGTATTGCTTTAGAGAGTGCTCTTTGGCCTGAGCCACAGCCATAACAGGAACCATACTAACAATTATTCTTTACAAGCTGCTGCTGGCCAGTGGGCAAACCCATACCTGTTCCTGTTCAGCGTGTTACTGTAGATATAGCCCTCGTTTCTATGAATGAACAACATTTCTATGTGTTTACATTACCAGTGATGGGTGTCCTGAGCTTTATCATCTCCATCATATTCAAGTCCCACCAGGACTGAAAGACTAATAGGGTTGTTTGAGATATGTGTAAACCCTCAGCAGTCAGTCATCCTGGCACAACAAATAGCTGTTTACATGTCTAACAGCAGTGTAGCATATAATAATGAAAGGCTTACCTGGAGAGCAGAACTATCTGTGTGAGTACCAAAAATGTTTTGTACACAAATAAAAATTAGCTCCATATTTACAAAAAAGAGTATGTTTTCTTTTTTTGTCACATGTACAATACACATATTAGGCATGCAAAGGGACAAATCCTGCTCATATTTCACGAATGCAGACATCACAGGCTTACAGTATTACTGTAGGGAGTGACTGGATGCTGTATAGTAAAAAGAGATGAAAATAGCACTTTTTAAAATGAAACAATATCTGCAGGAATACCTTAAATCTGCAAATGTTTCACAGAGATTTGGCTTCCCTGCTTCCTTGAAACAACATCATATGCACCAACTATTCCAATAATAAATAGAAATCTGGTTTGTGCTAGCTAAATTGTTAAATAAACCCAGACACCTGTTTGCCAGTTATAGAAGTGTACTGCTGTTGTGATGTTATCCATCTGTAGTATATGCCACATGGCAGTTGCGCTACCTAAAATGAGGTAGAATGAGTCCATTAGAAAAATCTCACTTCACAGTTTGTAAAGTATATTTGTAGGTGCACTTTTTTTTCTGTTGTTTTTTTTAACTCCTTCATCCAGGTTGAGGGTTTTTTCTTTTTCTTTTGAAAAAATATCTCCAATCTAACTTATATCAAGTGCATAGTAAATACTAGATAAGAAAAAAATGTATATCCTTTTCAGTCCCTCTTCACATGAGGCTTTATATTGATTCCTTTATGTATGGCTTCAGGAGAAAAGGAAAGAGGTAGAAAGGACTGTGAGAAATCAGTGTAAAAATCAGAGTGGAGCTTTGGAAGGAAGCTTTGAATCCCAGGAAGCCGGGAGAGGGCAAAACGTTAGTTGGACCTGAAGAGGATTGTACTGGTTTTGGCTGGGATAGACTTGATTTTCTTCATAGTAGCCTGTATGGTGTTATGTTTTGGATTTGTGATGAAAATAGTTAAGAATGGGTTAAATGGGCGAAGGCAATTGAGACAAGAATAGGCTATTGGTAGCATTGCTAGGAGGGGAATGAGGAGAGGTCCAGCATCATGTCTATGATAGGGAGAAATGGCCTTGATTGTTGTCTTTCTTCCCATAAGGCCAGGCTAGTGGGCAATTGGCACCCAGTGGTGGGGATGTGCTCAGAGACACCAGCAGTCAAGGCAGTAGAAGCAGGGTACCCACACCAGGGGTTTCATCCTCCTGGCAGCATGGGTGACCAGGTGAGCCATGGCTCGGTGAGATCTTAAGAGATCCTGTGTCTCAGTGGAGCCTCAGGTGGGGAGGAAATCTAGGAACGGCGTGAAGGAGCATGTGAGAAAACAGCACAAGGTGCAAAACAAAAGGTGTTACTGGAAAAGGTAATTATTTCAGAAACTAGCATAGATTGTCATTGATCTATTTGCACTGCATTTAAATCCCTTGTGGCTCATAACTATACCTTTTTTTGGTAAGATGTTTTGCAAAATCAGAGAGTTACATTTTAAAGCAAATAATTGAGATAGGCTCAATTCTTTTGCTTTCTCTATCCACTGCTCATATTCTTGAGGCACACATGCTTGCCAAGACTGAATTTTGTAAGATTGAAATGTTATTTTTAAAAGGAGGCACTGAATGAACAACATGTAGATGGAAACACTCTGATGAAGGTCCTGACACAGAAACAATAAAAAAAGACAAAGTTTCTGCTTAACCCCTTTTCCTGTTCTAATGCAGGAAATACACCTATGCAAAAATGCAATTGTCATGGATTTTACTACAGTGCATCCAGAGAGAAAAAGCAGTTCTTTAAGAGTGATAACCAAGTGAAAATGCTTGTGCTTAGTGCTAATATTGCACTGTTCATTAAAAAAGAGAAGAGCAAAATCAGGTTATTCTTAATTTTAATTTTTTAATTTTCAGAAAAGGATTTTGATGTTTGCCACTTTTGGCATCCATTCTCCTAATTCTCCCCTTAACTATATTCTTTTGAAGATGACAATTTGCATGTACTGTTTTGAGAGATTAAGCTGTAAATCTTAATCTTACCAAGTCAGTATGTGAAATATCAAGGTACAGTCAAAATCATGCTAGCTGAAGTTTCAAAAATCAAAGATCAAGTACTGAGTAGCCATAATAAATAAATAATGATGAATCCATACATTTTATAGTTGTATACATGTTACGTATGTAATTCCATTCATGAATTATTTATGGCAAAAACGAAATCTGCCTGTAGTATTTCGACAGGCAGAAAATGTGACCAAATAGGTGAACTAGATTATTAAGTGAGCATTCTTCACTTAAACTAAATAATTAATGCTGTAGTATTTAATATAAGAAATGGATAGCGATATACGGCAGATATTCTTGTACACTTCCTGTTCCAAGCAATCTTGATATCGTGTGATTCACGTTGTGATTTACAGGACTGAAAAAGATACATTTTCACTATTAATTATATCCACAGTAGAATAAAACTTTAATGCAATAAAGTTATATAAGACAATTTCAAATCTCGGTGATCTAAACAGGATTGTCAGTGAACTAACACTCACTATTGCAATGCTGGGGATTTATCTGTATTCCTGTGGTCCTGGAATTAGCCATTCCAAAGTGCCTGCATTTTCTGCCTCATGAGTGGAAAGTTAGACACCTGAAACAGGAATTCACAGTAGCTACCACAATAAGTTATGGGTAGGTAGCCATTAGGAGCTATTGAGGGAAGCAGTATGAGACAATCTAAAATTGGTTCCACCTAGTCCTAGGTTAAACATCTATAAGAAAGTGGTTCATAATATGAAATCGTACCAGCAGGTTCACACATTTAAAGGGTACAGCCAAAAGAAGAGGCTGCAGGGTTTTTTTTTGCCTAAAAGCAGTGACAGTTAGGCATTTCCCTCTCCCTCCCCTGTCTCTGCCAGCTGCATTTTCTGTTATTCACCCAAGGTATCTCCAGGTTCAGTGAGGTGGTTCTAGAGATTATTCTTCTGCATTATATCAAGGCATTGTCTGCACTGTATTTAAGGCTGAGTATTCTACTAGGTTCCTGCTCATCTACACATTAAACACAGCAGTATTCAGATCCCATGCTCACGCTGTGTCACCTCTTAATGAGGTGAATATTCCCACTGAAACACAGTTCATAAAAAAACTACTTTTATGAACATGTATTTGCAGCATCTGGCTTTCAAATTTGCAGTTACCTCTTAGTTCCATGATAATTATGTTTAAAGTCTTTACGAAATGTAATGACCTGTAATCAAGACCAGCTATTTGTTAAAACAAAAGGAAATTTAAATTTCATGGATAACTCCTCAAAGCTATGAAGACTTTGGACTAACCTTGGAGGGACAGAACTGGAAAGCTGGGTTACTTCAGTTGTGTCTAGTGGACTGGAGTAAGGACAGAACCGATCACTACAGAGGAAGAACTGATCACTACAGGGGAAGTAACACTTAGGAGAGACTGCATAACCTAATATGTCTTTTTCAGCTTACATAGGTTCTTTCTTGGGTCCCTGCCAAATAGCAATCTCTGTCACAATATTCAGAATCCAGTCCCACCAACAAACTAATTAAATAGTACAGCTTCCCAGCCAGGCTTTACATTTCTCTCCTGTCCAGGCACAGAGCATGGAAGAGTAAGTACCCAGTTCCCTTCCTGCTCCCCTCTGGCTTACCAGAGGCTGACAAGCCTGAGGTCTTACAGACTCTGGGGTTGTAAGTCACCTGTGTGTGCAGAACTGCATGGCAGCTTGGGTACAAGTGAAAGGTAACTAAGGGTGACCTGGAAGATGCCATAGTAACAAAAACATGCAGCGCTAAGCTGTATCTAAATGGATATACTGTGGGTGGGAGAAGGGGTAAGATGATGGATTTTCCACTGTCAGCCCATTCTTCTAATTCTGCTTTTCCCCTGCCTCTTCCCCCGCCCTAGTCTGCTACTCAGGACCAGCTCCTATTCCGCTGCCCAAAAGAAACATAGGAAGAAAGGCTGGAAAACAGAGGCTTGGCACTGCTCCCACACCACAGATAGGGTCAGACAGTGTATATGGAATAGGAGAGGAGTAATGCACTCACAGCTCTCAGTATTTCTATCAGCTCTCTTCCCCTTCCTCCCTGCTCCCAGCTATCTCTGACTCTCCCTGTTCATTCCTACCACCCACTCGCTAACTCAAAACTGTGGCCAATGTTCAGTATCATACTTAGTTCTCAGCATGAGACTCACATTTTCTGGCTAAGAATCAAGTAAGATATTTTTGCTATGGATGTAAAATGAAATAACAATGCTACCCCATTGGTTGTCAGCATCTCAGCTAATTGTAATTACTCCTTTCATTACCCACAAAATGTTCTTCTTTTCAGATAAAAATACCTAGCTTAATCTGAAATTGTTATGTGTATGGATCTCTGACAGTATTAAAAAATAAAATTAATTCCACAGAACTAAAAAAAGGAACTGTTAAGTCCTTTGCAAAATTATCCAATAGCTTATTTATTCCCTAACTAGATGTCCTCCAGTGTGTTTCCGCACTCTCTGCATTCCTGTAAAAAAATAAGAAATGTTTTACTGTTGAGATTTTATTTCATCTTCATTTCTGTATTTTATGCTGTTGTAATTGCCAGATGTGCTAAGAGCTAGAACAGTGAAAATTCTCTGCATCTAATCTATTCTATTCAAATATGAATAATGTCAAGCTGAGGAATGTTCACTTTAATAATTTTGCCAGCCAAATCACTTTCCCAGTGTTGCTATCTCTTTATACTCCTAAATGCAGTTTAAAGAAAACAAATGCAATACCCTAATTTCTCTTCCAAGGTGAACAAACACACTCAGTGTATTCCAGCTGATATTCCTGCCTTGGTTATAAAACAACTGCCATCTTTTCATTGAGAAGTGTCCCATTAATTAAAAATGAGCATCACTCTACTGCATCCTGTAGACATGTATATTGCCTAAACCTGTTCTCTGCACCACTAGCACAATTTTAATGTACCACAAGATCCACAGAGCATCCTTCTTCCAGCTCATCAGCATGATGTTGTCAAAAAAAAAGTTAGGTTTTAGAAAAATGCAAGGTAATAAAACTAGTGTATAGTGATAAAAAAAGGACAACATTTCAAAGCAAGCCACAAAAGACAAAGTCAAAGCAGCAGCTGCACCTCACTGGTGATGAGCCCAAGAAGAGTAAAGCACATCTGTTAGTCACTGTTCTTTTTTTGGCAAGCTTAATGTAAAGCCCTCGGTTGGTAATTTTTAAATACCGCTAAAGCTGTCAGCCTAAAAGATAATTAAATTACTGACAATGTTTTTCACTGCTGTTTTGTTTTGAAAAAGCCAGTGTGATGGTGTTTGGGGTTTTTCATTTTCTTTTCTCTGGGAGAGCAGGAAGAATATACTGCCTGTTTGCTAAATGATTACTCATGGAATCAGTCAGCTGAGCATTAAAAGATGGTTTAAGGTATCCTCTGCTACCCAGTGTAAAGGATAAAAAAAGATGGAAGATTGGGGCTCAAAGAGGAGAGCAAAGCAAGACTGCAACACCCCTCCCTCTGCATAGAACAATGACGTCAATATTTTGAGTAAAGGTTAGCTGTTCTCCCTCTTAGCTGTAGTAGATCCCTTTTAACTGCAGATAAGCCAGGCTTCATGGTGGATTTTCTGTTTAGACAGGTTTCCATACGAAAATCTGAGTCACCCTGAGTGGTCCAGGAGCAGCTCCTATTCTTAATGTTGGAGAGTATGAGATTACCATTCCTCTGAGGGATTATATGAGAAAACAGCTACTCAGGGGACCCTGAGAGCAGTGGACAAATACCCTGAGATCCACAGGTGTGGATTAACTCTACCTGCTCCTTGCTTAACAAGGAAAGTGAATCTTGTCCTTGTGAGTTTTCTCAGGGAGATGAGCATCTGGCCCACCCCATCTCCTTCAGTGGTTTGCTGGGTGCTCAGAGTACAGTATGGAAGTGCATACCTCCCAGGCATCCACAGACTAGGAAGTCACGTAAGGATATATCTATTATAAGTGGCTATGTAAGCATTTAAACTATGATAGTGCTCAAAGCCAAAGAGTTACGGGCAATTTAGATTGCCTACTATTTAATGCTGCCTGACATTTAAAGTCATTGAAGAGAAGACATGACACCTAACTTATCAAACGTAGCTACATGTATATTAAGTAAATTAAACCATGCCTCAGAATGTTCCTGAGCTCCAGCACACTACATCTATACTTATAAAGAGTCAGAAGTGTCCTTGGCATAGTTTCAGCCTATATTCCCTAACACTTTTTTCCAGTCGAGTCCCAGTCACCGTGGAGGGTCTAGCATGGGCCAGGCAAAGTTCCCAATATGCAACACGGTTGTGACCATCCTGGTTTGGAGATTAAGAGCATAGAAAATACTGAAGGGGCCAGATCATGCCAGTTCATCTCAGGGCCAAGAGCAGGCCAACCACTGCTTAATTTACTACCACAGATATACCTCATCATACACAGTCTGCCGAATTTAAATATATTTTTTTTCCACTGAGTGTAAAGGAAGCCATTCTCAGGGAGACCTACCTAAAAGGCAGCCAGAAACTCTCACCACAGTTACAGCACCAAATTTATAGGAGGCAGCCTAAATTCAACTCTTAGTGCTATTCAGATGAACAGACCACCACACCACCCAGGCATAGATGTTGAAATACAAGGTAGGTTAGTATTTTTAATGTTATAACCAGACCTTTACAGGTTGTGAAAAATAGGTGTTTAAATCACCTGGCCATTAGAATCATCTGAATGCCTCCCTCAGATATTTTCTGGAGAACTGATTTTGCAAGTTACAGGAAAAACAAAACCGAACAAAACAAAAAGCAAACAAGCAAGCAAACAAACCAACCCCAGAACAAAATATAAAACAAAGCAAACAAAAAATCTCCTTTATATGATACTTAAGAAGAGTCAGAAAAGTAAATTTATGGAAAGTATTTTTAATTACATCAACTACATGCGTCTACAAACATCTGTATGTCTGTTTTTGTAAAGAAGAATAATCAGAAATAAAAATAGATTTTATAGTTTATACTAATTTCATAACTACTTTTAACTGGAATATTCGATCATATATTTGCATTGCCAGCTGCAATAGCCCATCTTGGATTATGTATTGTGCCTAAAACTTATATGCCAGGATCCTGTCTAAATAGACACATGCACAGATGCATGCATCACCTCTCCTCTCTTCTACCCTGAACCTTATAAATATACTGAAGAAAAATTACAAAGGAAAATAAAATAAGGAAACTATTTCCTCAGTTCCTTGGGAAGATGGATCTTTTAAATACTATCAGTGATATAATTTATATTTCATCATTGTTGTGAGGCAAGTTAAGCCAATTTTCAAGAAAATAATTTATTTTCCAGCAACACAATTTCATAATTGATTAAAAAGTTTCATAAATATTAAAAAAAAACTCTGGAGAAAAACAAAGTGTTTTGCTCCTACAATTTCTAAATGAAACATGTTGATTTGGGGGAAATTCCTTTAAATATAAAGTTTTATTTTAGAGTTGAACAAAAATAACAAAAATAATAAAGTTTCTTTTGTTCCAAATGCTGTTGGGTTTTGTTCATTGCTTTTTCCTTCATTTTGGTTTGTTTTGGTTTGATTTGTTTTGCAGTGGAGGCATTCCTAGAGGGAAAGGTTGTTTGGACCAGAAAAAAAAATATTATAATTACAATCAGTTTGAATTTTAAATGTGCACAATTTATTAATTCTGTCATTAAAGCAAAATATTGTTTGCACTGCACTGGTCTTGGTCTTACAATTTTTTCTGCATTGATGAATGTCTTTGTTTCTGGTCATGGAATGATAGTTCTCAGGGGTTTTCTGCTTGCTTGCATTTTTGTTGCTACTCTTTTGTTACAATTTGGTATTCAGTAATTTGACAATTTTTAAACAATATAAATGAGAAAATAGAAACTCATACCATAGTTTCAAGTCATCTATTTCTGCTGGTTTTAGTTACTGTAACTCAATTTATAATATTCTCATTAGGAAAATATATTTCTTTTTCTTGTTTCAGAATTAAAATCTTTATGTTGATCCTGAGGTTTTCTGAATGACTTCAACTGTCTAATGAAATGCGGTCAATATTTCTTAGAATCACAGAATGGTCAGGGTTAGAAGGGACCTCTGGAGATCATCTAGTCCAACACCCCTGTCAGAGCAGGGTCACCTACAGCAGGTTGCACAGGATGGCGTCCAGGCAGGTTTTGAATGTGGGAGACTCCACCACCTCTCTGGGCAGCCTGTGCCAGTGCTCTGCCACCCTCACAGTCAAGAAATACCTCCTCATGTTTAGATGGAATTTCCGATGTTCAAGTTTGTGCCCGTTACCTCTTGTTCCATCACTGGACACCACTGAAAAAAGACTATTCCCATTACCTGACACCCTCCCTTTAAGTATTTACAAGCATTGATTAGATCCCCCCTCGGTCTTCCCTTCTCCAGGCTAGAGAGATCCAATTCCCCCAGCCTTTCCTCATAAGAAAGATGCTCCAATCCCCTAATCATCTTAGCAGCCCTTTGCTGGACCCTCTCCAGCAGTTCCCTGTCCTTCTTGAATCGGGGACCCCAGAACTGGACACAGTACTCCAGATGCGGCCTCACCAGGGCAGAGTAGAGGGGGAGGATGACCTCCCTCGACCTGCTGGCCACACTCCTTTTGATGCACTCCAGGATGCCATTGGCCCTCTTGGCTGCCAGGGCACATTGCTGGCTCATGGTCATCCTGTTGTCCACCAGGACTCCCAGGTCCCTTTCCACAGAGCTGCTCTCCAGGAGGTCAGCCCCAAACCTGTACCGATGCATGGGGTTATTCCTCCCCAGGTGCAGGACCCTACACTTGCCCTTGTTGAATTCCATTAGGTTCCTCTCTGCCCAGCTCTCCAGCCTGTCCAGATCATGCTGTATGGCGGCACAGCCTTCCAGTGTGTCAGCCACCCCTCCCAGTTTAGTATCATCAGCCAACTTGCTGATGGTACACTCTATCCCTTCATCCAGGTCATTGATGAATGAGCGTGATTCAATGCTATGGAAACAACAGTTCATTTCTGTTGAAATACTTTTCTTCAAAAAGTAAGTAATCCATTCTCCACAGACTGTGATTTAAGTTAGATTTTGAGAGTGAAACAAGTGGTAGTAACGTGAACTATTTACAGAATAGGTACTCAAGTGAGTGTGAAAGCAATAGTATTGGATACTATGAGCTCCCAAATTATTATCTTGTATCACGAAAACAACCATCTCGGCTCTGAAGCCTAGCATTAAAAAGTAGGTTTAGATTGGATACAAGGAAAAAATTCTTCACTGAAAGTGTTGTCAAGCACTGGAACAGGCTGCCAAGGAAGTGATTGAGTTGTCAACTCTAGAGGTATTTAAAAGACATGTACATGTCGTGCTGAGGGACATGGTTTAGTGTTGGACTTGGCAGTGCTAGGTTAATGGTTGGACTTGATGATCTTAAAGGTCTCTCCCAGCCAAAATGATTCTATGATTCTGTGAAGGGATTTAACGTCAGGCTTCTGATTCTTGTAGGGAACACAGTATGGAAGGAAACTGCATGTGGCCAACCCTGCATTCACGATTGAGGGACAACAGCCAAGAACTGAGGCAGCATGAGGCGTTGCTGGTGAGCAGGAAGTCTCACGGAGAGAAGACCAAGCTCATGTTTGGCTCCTTGGTTAAATGATATCTAAGGGAGCATCAGTGAGGAGGGTGTGCAGAGAGAAACCAGGTGGTTAATGTGGCAGCTGGTGCAGAAGGGGTAGGTGCTGCTGGAGACTGGGTGAGGCTGCCAGACCAGGTACAGTAGTGGTGGAGACGCATGGCAAAACATGGTTCCCTGCCTGATGTGACCACCTCTGATGCACCAAAGCCTTCAGACCAGACTGACCTACAATAGCAAGACAACTCCATCCATTTTGTGGTCTACAGATTATATACCCAGTGCTCCCTCCCTTGTTAGGAACTGGGGATGGCAGTGACTGTCCTGCAGCAACTGTGGAGTTTCTGAGCAGGGGGGAAACTGAACAAGGAAGCAAAGAGGAAGAGGCATGGTAAGTTAACAGGATCTTTATGAAAACTCTGCAGGAGCAAGAAAGAAAGTCCTACATCGCACATAAGGGGGGATGACCTGAGACAACACTTCAGCAGAGTGAAGATAGGGTCTGCTTTGACATTGGGGGCAGAAGCTTGTGACTTCCAGAGACAAGAATATTTGTTCTCTACCTGCAGATATTTAGCTGGAGAATAGGTCCAAAGCCTCATACAGAAGGTGAGAACAAGTCTGGGCTGGCCATGCATGATCAACAGATTCACTCTAGTGCCACCAACAGAATGCACCATGTAATGGGGATGCGGTACTCCCTTCTGAACACAATGGAGGCACTTCTCTGCAAATCAGACCTGCTGCTTCCAGAGGCTTGTTATTTGTCTGTACCCAAGGACATCATGGAGAGAATGCTGTGGCTCTTCCAACCCGCAGCTTACTGCCTTTTGTTGTTCATGTGCGGATGCACCAATGATTCTGCTGAAGGAGGCCATGGATGAATCCAGTATGACTCCGGCGGCTAGACCGAAAAGAGCAGGAGTCCAGGTGCTGTTTTAGGGTGCGTGGAAACTGAACTGCCCGTACACAGATGCAGCCTGGGAAACATGGGAGGAACTGGAAGCTCATGCTCAGTCACGGACCTGACACCAGTGAGATTATACAGATGTGGTGGGATAGTTCATATGGCTAGAGTATTCCCATGGATGCAGAATCTTAGGAAAAGACAGGCAGGGAAGTGAAGGGGAAGGGGGTGCTCTCTACAAAAAAGAATAGTTTAAATACATGGACATCTGCTATGGAATGGGAAAAGAACTGCTCAAGATTTTTAGGAGGAGGATGGTGAAGGAGTTATCATGGTGAGTATTTGCTTCTGACCCCATAGGACGTGCTCTGCTGGAGCTGTAACTTGCAGATAATGAACTGTTTGGAATGTGATAGTCCATGACAGCCTTGGTTGCAGTGACTGTTAGATGGAGGTTCCAGATCCTGAAATAAAGCAAGCTGTAGAACTTGAACTTCAGGAAAGCAGATTTTGTTTTGTCAGGGATCTGATGGACAAGATCCCATGCAAGGCTACCCTGAGAGAGCCCAGTAGAACCAGTTGTTCTTCAGGAACTGTCTCCTGATAGCAAAGAATGGTCTGATTTGACTGCAGAAAGTAGAGTAGAAAGTAGACTGAGCTCAAATACAAACAAGAAGTATTTGCAAAGTGAGAATCAGGAGGCGTTATCCAGGAGAATCACGTGGACAAGCAAGGATGGAATTAGAAAAAAACAAAGATTGGCTGCCGTCAAAGCTGGAGATGGATATCAAGTGCAACACAAAGGCTACCTACAGTTATATCAGCAGAAAAATGATCAAGGAATATGCTGACTTAATACTTGCTCCTGAGCAGGTCAGGTACAATAGCGGCAAAGAACAGAAAACGTTGAGAGTGATTTTGCCTTGGTCTGCCCTCGCCTCCCAGACCTTCATAACTATTAGCAAAGCTCAGGGGGAAAAGATATTACTCATGATAGAGGATGATTGAGTTAGGGACCAGTTACTTAAACTGAACATAAGAACAAGTCCATAAGACCAGACAGGATGCATCCAAGGGTGAGGAGATCACTATCATTATGGGACTATCCTCTGTTATCTCTCAAATATTGTGTAGATCAGAGAAAATCCCTGATGACTGGAAAAAGATTCCTTCTGGGAGCTCCAATAAGCTGGTTGTGTACAACACTTCCAAGAATGGGGAGGAGATGACAAAGTAGAAAGTAAATTATGCGTACAGACCTAAGACAAGTGGTGACCTTTCATAGCATACAGTCTTGTAAAGCTTTTAGACTTCAAGTTATTTGTAACATCAAATTCTGTATTTTAGTTTCCAAAGCAATTGTTTTACATATTCTACTATATCCATTAATGATAATGTGGATTTTACATTTCACTCAAGGACTTATTCTGCTGACAGTTCCTTCTGCTGGAAGCACTCAAGACATTTAAGATCCCACTCCTCAAACTACCTAGGTAGTTTCAACGTTGCCATAGCTACCCAGGATTTCATGCATTCCTCCTGAAGGACTGAAGAGATCAGCCAATTGACCCATATAGTTGAAGATCTATGTCCCACAGCTTTCCTCCTGTTGTTAATGCACTAGAATAAATGTTACATTTTGATAATATATTGTGGTTATGGATCATTGACACCATGTGGTGTGCCTTACCTTGCTGTTTCTCACACTGATTCTGCTGCATTCCAGGCCTCCCATGACCGCAGAGCTTATGTAAGATGGGATTTGTCTGATCATAATTCCTTTACCATGGCACTATTTTTCATAAAGTTTTTTAGGACTCGATGACTCTAACGAAGTAAAATTGGAAGCTGTATTGGAGCCCTTGCGGAAGATAATGTATTTGAAGAGCTAATGATTTTGAGCAGATCAGGTCTGCTGTATTGGGTGTTCTTAGGTCTTGAGAAGCCTGCATGTTAGCACGAGTAGCCACTGTATGGGAACCTGCTGGAGTGCTCCATGCCAGGCTGTGCTGCACCTTGGTGGGTGTTGTGACAGAGGTAACAGTCCAACCAGTCAATAAACTTTCTCTTAGCTGAGCAGTTTACTAATAAAATCTGTAACTTAAAGTATCTTTGAGAAAGGTGAACTGTCTGTGGGTCAAGGGGTGAAATGTAGGGATCCTGACCAGAAGACCTCTGTACATCGAGGTGTGAGCGATTCAGATAACAGTTAACCTGGGTAGGACCAGGTCTGTGTTGTGCTGCACTGTGCTGCCTGTACAGTGTGACCTTCAGGCTGTGCTGTGCTACACAAATCCCTTGGATACAGGATAATCTTGGCCAGAGCATTGCAACAGAGGAGGCTGTGGGCAGCTTCCATTTGGTACCTGCAATTATCTAACAGCAAGAATTTCTCATGCAAATGTTCTTTATGAATGAAGTTGTTTCCCTGTAAGAAATTCATATAATAGCTTGAAGGACCAAAAAAAGGTCCTTCAGTCCACGGAAGGTATCTGCACAGTGTGCTGTGGGAAAACCCATCTGGTGTCCATCCAACACTGTCTGAATGCAGGGTGCCCAGTATCTGAAGGGACAGAAGATTTACTTGCTATCTGTATTCCTCTTTTATTCTATCTTATTAAAACAACTATTTTATCAAGTCATTTGTTGTTGGGCCTTTCTTATTGAGATCCAGAAAAAACTCTGCATCGTCTCTCACCTCACCTCCTTTCCTGGTGCAGAACAGAAGCCTACTTAAAATATGCAGATTTCTGCCTGATCAAGCATGGAACTGCTTTATATCTTTACTATTTTCCACCTATTGCTCCACAAAATTAATTCCATAAAAAAGTCAAGACAGAGATTCAGTTCTCTGTAGCCTTCCATTATTCAAAACTGTCAAATCTAGGGAATGACAACAAAACTTTATGTTAAACGTTTTCAGAAATATAGGTGATCACTATGAAAAAATCACACCCACTCACCTGCAAATAGAAAAGGAAGGATCTGTATAGATCTTTAAAGGTGAACTAAGTTGGCACCCATTTCAGATACAGCTGAGCTGGCTGCATGGCTCCTGTACCACAGGTATTGAACTCAGATACGAGGAGCTGACTGCTGCCCCAGATACTGACTTCTGCTTGGATATCTCCTCATCGCTCTTTAACATATAGATCAAAAAGACCTGAAAAACAGTTAATGAAGGCTGCTTTGGTTAATGCAACCCATTGCGATTGAAACATATTAGGAAATGTTAGCTCCCTACCCCAAAACCAGGTTAGTTATGTATGAAGTAACTTCTTACACAGGGCTACGGTGGGAAATATCAATACAGGGATGGGTTTTGTTTCATCCAGCTCAGACTCATACATAGGCTACAGACTTGTATTCTGTACTCAGCACTGGTAAGGCCCCACCTTCAGCACTGTGCTTAATTTTGGGCCCCTGACTACAAGAAAGCCATTGAGGTGCTGGAGCATGGCCAGAGAAAGGCAGTGAAGCTGGTGAGGGGTCTGGAGAACAAGTCTTATGAGGAGCAGCTGAGGGAACTGGGGTTGTTTAGCCTGGAGAAAAGGAGGCTCAGGGGTGACATTATTGCTCTCTACAGCTACCTGAAAGATAGTAACAAGAGACAGGAGCAGAGGAAATGGCCTTCAGTTGTGCCAGGGTAGGTTTAGGATGGATATTAGGAAAAAGTTCTTCACAGAAAGGGTTGTTAAGCATTGGAACAGGCTGCCCAGGGAAGTGGTGGAACCGCCATCACCTGGACGTATTTAAAAGACAGGTAGATGTGGTGCTTAGGGGCATGGTTTAGTGGTGATTTTGGCAGTGTTAGGTTGATGGTTGGACTTGATGATCTTAAAGGTTCCTTCCAACCTAGACAATTCTATGTTTCTATGATTCTCACACACTCATCCTAGCTAAAGTTAATCATTTAATCAGGCCACCTATGTCCATTGCTCCAGGTTTCTTCTGCAGGCACTGCAGTAAAAAAGTGTCTTCAGAGGGTGTTATCTTACCAAAGATCTGAAGTCTTTTGGATATAATACATTTTCCTCTTGACTATAGCAGGATTCAGGGATATATAGGTTTCTTATTATGTGCACTAATCATAAAGATAAACTTTTAAAGAGAAACTGTTTAAAGGCAGGGGGGTGAATCTGACCACCTGGAGCAGACCCCACTACATGAGGTATGTAGGGTTAAAATTCCAGAGCTCTGAGCAATCCGCATCATCCTTCTTCTCTGGCTTTTTTAGGAGCAATTCTGTCAATTGCCTTTCATGCACAGGTCATGCTGAGTCTTTCTCACAGAAAGAGTGTTTCATTCCTTCAGAAATATTTTGTCACAGTTATCCATTGCCCATGTTTAACATCACATGATGGTGCTTGTAATAATTGCTAAACTAGTTACTTGGAGAGTATTTTTAGGAATGTCTGTCTTCCCAGTGTCATTTCGCTGTCTTTTATTTCAGTAATTATTCCCCTATGTTAGAACAAACAGAATTTTGGAACATTATCTATTTCTACACCTACTGGAAGTTTAAAAAATAAAAATAATAACAATAAACAGTAAATATGTTTAGTTATAAAAAGATGGATATGCCCATTTTTGTGAATCTCTTGACGAATAACGCAGTGTGTTAGGAACTTGAGATCTGGGACACTGCTGGTTTTGTGCTGTGTTATCTCAACCTCCTGGTTTAGTGCTCCATTCTAATATTAGGCAGCTTCATCATCCCTGTTGAAATCAACAATGAAATATATACCCTTTTTTTTGTTACCTTCAAAATCAAAAGCAGAGATAGTTTAATTTTGATCATGTTCCAACAGCACTCACATAAAATATATGCATCACAGCTTACACAGATTTCTTCATCTCATTCACTCCTCTCTTCAAGCAGCCAGTCCAAGAGACTGATGAAAGAGCGGTACTGTTAAGTTTATTTCCATTTGGCTGCCTGCCTGGTTGGCTAGGAAGAAACCAGAAGACTCAGATTCCCTCACAGCTCCTCAAAAGTGTGATCTCACAGACCTCTCTGCCTCCAGTCCTGACATTTGGGCTGCTTCAAGAAGAGGCACCACCGCCCATGAGACTGAGGATGCAGATGTGTGAAATGCCCTGTAATCAGGATTAAACTCCCCTTTTCCCAGTGAGCTTTAGGATTTGAGGTTTGTTCTCCAAGCAACTAAACTAAATGTTTAATCATTAAAAGACTTCTTAAAAAAGAATTAGCTCTCTATTCGCTCTTCTAGGTCTTATTATAGAATGTGTTTTTTAGAGGGTGGAAAATAACTTTGACTAAATCCTAAGTTTCATTTAGGATATGATGCTCAGTGCTTTGCTGTTTTCCCCTCCCTGATGCACCATTTTCCTCCCAACTTATTCTTTTTCTTTCCTATTCTTTTTTCTTTCTGATTCCTGCCTAATGACCTGGCTCAGACTGCCAAATCAATTTTATTTCTTCTATTACTGCTGAGAATGTATGGCTAGAAGAGCAAACAAAAAGCAATGACCTAAATAGATTGACACTGGAAGAAGTTTTTCAGTCCTCAGACTGGCTGCTAAGACCTTATGCTGTGTCAGTAACATCCACAAGTAAGGTTCAGATAAAAGAAAACCATTTCCATTTTCTGTCTCTGATACTGTTCTTCCTAGCATTTTATTTAAGTTCATCCTGCCATCTTTTAGAGGGAAGTTCAACAATAGATTGAGACTGTCTAACCTGGCTTTGTCTTCATCCCAAGAAAAAGAAGGTCAGTATGAAATTAAAACTACCAGATAAAAGAAGCACTTTTTCCTGCTAAAGGGAAACTGAATAATGGATAGAGTTAATACCCCACCCCCACCCCCACCCCCCAAAAAAAAAGCTTTGCTCACTTCTTTTAATTACAAGTATTTAACCTGTTTTCTTTCCTTTTCCCCCTCCTGTTCCTCATATTTAATGAAAGATTTAAATAATGTGCACTGGTAGCTCTTACAGTGAATGTTTCCACCAGTGCTTTAATGTGACGTCCCAAACGAAATCTCACGTTTTAATATTGTAACAATGAGTTAAGATGCTATTACTCTCTTATCTCAAAAATCTCTTTTATCAACACAGCAGGAATAAACGAGTTCCTCAAATCGTCTGAGTAGGTGTACACAGCTGAGTGCTTTTGGTCGTACTTAACTCTATAAATAACATATTGTAGTATCTATGGACATGCAAAGAAAAGGAGGTATTTAAGGTGAGCTCACAGAATAGAACTAGGTTCAACAAACGCTACAAAATGTATCACAGAATCACAGAATCACAGAATCGTCAGGGTTGGAAGGGACCTCTGGAGATCATCTAGTCCAACCCCCCTGCCAGAGCAGGGTCACCTACAACAGGTTGCACAGGACAGCGTCCAGGCGGGTTTTGAATGTCTCCAGAGTGGGAGACTCCACAACCTCTCTGGGCAGCCTGTTCCAGTGCTCCACCACCCTCAAAGTAAAGAAGTTCCTCCTCATGTTAAGATGGAACTTCCTATGTTCAAGTTTGTGCCCATTACCCCTCGTCCTATCAATGGGCACCACTGAAAAAAGACTGCTCCCATCCCCCTGGCATCCTCCCTTCAAGTATTTGAAAGCATTAATAAGATCCCCCCTCAATCTTCTTTTCTCTAGACTAAAGAGACCCAAATCCCTCAGCCTCTCTTCATATGAAAGATGTTCCAATCCCCTAATCATCTTTGTAGCCCTTTGCTGGACCCTCTCCAGCAGATCCCTGTCCTTCTTGAACTGGGGAGCCCAGAACTGGACGCAGTATTCCAGATGCGGCCTCACCAGGGCAGAGTAGAGG
>VZSZ01007376.1:35290-80806 GCA_013398815.1 Ibidorhyncha struthersii | reverse complement strand
CATCTATCCCACACTTCCTAAGCTTGCCAGTGAGGATGATGTGGGAGACAGTGTCGAAAGCCTTGCCAAAGTCAAGGTAGACAACATCCACTGCCCTCCCCTCATCCACCCATCTAGTAACCTCATCATAGAATGCTATCAGATTAGTCAGACACGTCTTCCCCTTAGTGAATCCATGTTGACTACTTCTGATAACCTTCTTTTCATCCAGGTGCTGTGAGATGATACCCAGCACAAGCTGCTCCATCATCTTCCCAGGGATGGAGGTGAGGCTGACTGGCCTGTAGTTTCCCGGGTCATCCTTCTTACCCTTTTTGAAGACTGGAGTGACATTGGCTATCCTCCAGTCCTCAGGCACCTCACCTGTCCTCCAGGACCTTTCAAAGATCTTTTGCCCTGTCATGTGTTACCAAAATTTTATATTGTTTTTAAATAGAGCTTCAGTTTAAATGTAATACATTAAATACCAGTAAAAAAAATCTAGCATCAGACAGGCCTTGATGAGGAACTGTTGCATGTAAATTAATGACATAATTAGCTAAATGATCAAAATCTGAGATCTCAAACCCAGAACTCCTTATGAGAAATTAATATTTTCTACATCACTGAGAAATTAGATTGACCTTGTCTCAAGCTTTTACAATTTCATACTGTTTCAGTACATAATTAACTGGAGAAAAAATATTAATGAGAGTCATGTTTGTGACTAATATCAGTATGACTGTGTAAAATTTCACTTATAATCTATGAGCCCTGGGAATAATAAAGTATTAAAAGTGAATATTTTACAATACAACAAGATGGAGAGTTACACATCTGTGCCAGCTCAGAAGCTTTAAAATCACATTTTTTTTCTAATAAATGTCACATTGATATTTCATGGTTCTTATGGAGTATATAGTTTATGAAGAGCAGCTTAAGTGAATTTGCATTGCCATGGTACCCATCGCAGAGCCAAAACAGAGCAACACAGGTGCTGAAACTGCACAGAAGACTTTTAGGAGGCTTTAATGGTAGCTTAGTTCTAAAGCTACACAAATCAATGGGATTTAATGACACTTCTAGAACCATGAGAATGGAGTTTTATACAATCAAAACTTTTAACCATGAACAATTCTCCCTTGTAGTGGCCTGATTTATTTCTATATATTTTGCTCTCCCTTTGTGTACAACAATCAGGTTGGTCAAGCGTGATTTACCTGTGGTAAATCCATGCTGCCTGTTCTCAGTCACCTTCTTCTCCATCACATGCCCAAAAATTACTTCCAAGAGGGTTTTCTCTATGATTTTCTAAGGGACTGAACTGAGACTTCTAGGCCTGCAGTTTTCTGGACTGTCCTTCTGGCCTTTTGTGAAGATGGCTACAACATTTGCATTTCTCCAGTCACTGGGATCCTCCCTCAGTCTTCACAACATTTAAAAGATGGCAGAGAGTGGCCTTGCAAGAGCATTGCCAGTTCTCTCAGCACTCTCAGATGCAGCCCATCAGGTTCCATGGTCCTGAATGGGTCAAGTTCTCCCACACAATCCCTGGCTCAGTCATTATCCTCTTCTCCTCCTTGAACCTATCCTTCAAGCACAGAGGCCTGTGAGACTGAAGCAGAGAAGACTAGGGCTAAGAAGGCCTTGTCTGTGTCTGCTGTCACCAAAATACCTACCCCATTCAGCAAATAACTCACATTTTCCTTGTTCAGCCCTTAATGTCTTAAGTGGGAATTTACCACTATCATATGACAGTAAGATTTGGATACATCTGGCTAAATAAGCACGTGACACATGGCCAACAATGAATGCAGAAGAATAGACACATTATGATGTCAACCAACTCATACACCAGTTGACCTTAAAAGTGTCTGTTTCTTTCCATTCCCTTTAAAATCCCATCTCACCTCATTGCCTAAAGTGACTAATTGGTGACCTGAATCTTGTTATCTGCCCTCTTAAAAAAAAGGGTGGTCAAGAGGCACAGAAACAGTAAATGCAGCAGACATCTATCTGAAAATATGCTGAGAGTAAAGAGAAAATTAGAACACCAGTAAGAAAATGGCAGTGAATAAGCTTATGAACTGCTGTAAAGCCCTGTGTACGCTCCTTTTTTTCCACAATTTCAGCCTGGTTAGTATCTCACAGGGCTCCATTTCCAGAAAGACCCATTGGTTATCAAATCCCCTTTTCGCTTGATCTTTCTAATTCTAAATCTACTGAATAGTCCCAATTTTGGCTAGTGCTGCTTATCCCTTCATTCTGTTGCCTACAGCAGTTTCCCATTTGCTGACAAATGTATATATTCTCCTGATTGATTCAATTACTGTTGCCTCTTGGTACTAAGTGGGAGGGATAGATTACACCTCATAGTAAAGGACAATTAATAAAGTGCATTTTTTAAATGCACCACCATTTCTAGGGGAGTAATTGGGGTAGTTTTTGTCTCCTCTGGTCTGATTCCACTCAGCCTATCCCTAATTTTCTTTATAGTTAAAAGATGAAGCGTAGTGGTTCAAAAAAGCCTTTTGTTTAAAGTGACGTAAAGAACAAAGGACCCCAGATCATCTCTGCTCTACTGCAAGTTAAAGGAACCTCAGTCTGTAAAACTACTTGACAGTGATAAAGCTATGTGATGTATGCTAGCTTCAGTTTGGCCTAACAAACTGTAGGTTCACCAGGAACAGAAGATTTCAATACAGAAGAGGTCAGGAAGCCCTTAAAGACCAAACACTGATTCTTCAGCTTTATGACTGTGTTATGCATAGAAGCAACCTCATAATCCAGTTGGAAATGAAAGGCAGGAAGATGCAATACATAATAATTTACAGAATCAACCTTTTTCCCATCCTTTCGCTATTATAAGAGTTTCTTGTTGCATACTATCTGCCATCTGTACGAACAACTGTAACTGCACACACAGATACAATCCAATGATGGCAACAAAACCTACAGCAGAAGAGATATGTCAATAAACATGTAAAACTTTATAATAGATTGGGTTTTGGCTCTTTTCTCAGAAATTATACATAATAAGGCACATGACTTTTCCAGTCATCCAAATAGTTTCATTTCTGTTCTTTCCAAGTTGTTTATTTATGTTGTAAGATATTAAATAATTCCAAGGGAAGTTAATTTGATGCTTCATTTAACTCATAAAACTAATTCTTATAAATGGGGATCAGACTCCAGTCACTCACAGAAGTTAACACCTACACTGAAAAGTGAAATGAAAACTATAATCTTATTAGTATTTCTTTACAGATGGTTAAATATGCTGTGCATTTCCCATCACTTCCATTATGCTTTGAAGTGTCCTGAGAACACTGTACATCTTACAGTTTTATTAAGTAGGCAGCAGTTCTTTACAACAAACATCCCCAAATTTCCTTTAGGATTCCTCTTTGATTTGGGGGAGTATACATACCTAATGCCTTCTTCAGCACACTTTGGTTTCTTTTTGTTAGCGTCAAATCAAGTCATTGCAGTGATCAAGGTATTAAATACTTGGAAACAAATTTATTTCATACATCCCTTTACTTTGATAGACTTACACCAATGGAAGGCAACAGTAAATTTGCATTTTTCTTTTCCTCCAGGTTCCTATCTATTTTGATGTATGCAGTTATCATTCTTCTGGTAGTTAAAAGTCCTCTTTCAGACTCTTCCATGATGAAGTCACTGCTAATGTAAATTTATAAAAGATATGTGCTTCTTCAGCACCAGGCGCAATCTGCTGGCATGTGGGGAAATGTTTTCACTGTATAGACCCAGGCACCTGCAAGATGCATACAGCAGGAAGAGCCTCTATAGGATTTTTGCTTTGCCAGTTGGGAGAAATGTGTCCCTTCAGAAAGAAATTCAGAGACTGTATGAGTCTCTTGTATATGATAGAAACAGAGATATTAATGAGAGGTGCGAGGTTATCTAGCAGTTGGGTAGTTTCGTATTCCCCTTCTTATCTGTCCCTTTCTCGTGGTTCATGGTATAGCCTTGCAATCAAAAGCTATTGCTTGTGGCAGGATTCAGAAGCATGTTTTCTGCTTACAGCGTAGTAGCAAGGAAAGAAAAACAACCCCAGTGTGCTGTAAGTGTGAGGAACTAATGAAAGTTTTAAGTCTGATACTGCCTGAGTTAGGAGCTGATATGCAGCTCTTCAAAGCTGTGATCCCAAGCTTTTTGTTGGTGTATACAGGAATAATCTCTGGCTTCAGGGGTCCTTAAGCAGAGCAAAGTGCTGAGAGGAAAGTATCTGATAAATCAGGATAATGTAGCTTTAAGTTCTGGTATCTTACTACCTGTCATGGCTCTTAGAATTCAAGCCAGGCCTGGGGAGCTGAAAGATATCAGATCTCAAAACTAATCCTGTTTTCTTGTCTTCATTCTATATCAGTAAGTGCTGACTTCTGCTGCTGTTATTACAGTAAGTAAATTAAATAGGTTTTGCCTCCCTGACGCTGATAAGTGGAGGCCTGGGGTGTGGACTGGAGGGTGCACTGACTCCCAGACTTTGGTAGAAGCTATGGAAAAGTGAAAAGTATGTGCATACAACAGAGTACCTTCTCTATTTGCACATTAACAAGACATCTGGGGTGCAGTGGAGCTTTACAGTTTATTTTTGCATCTGTGTGCCTCTTGTGCCTCTGAAAATCTTTAGCCAAGTTGCTTTCAGCCCAAAAGCTGTGTATTCCATTTTTGTCACCTCTGTCAGTATTGCTTGCTTTGTTCAATCACTCATCTTGGGAGGTCTTCTGCCACCAAGATGAATGGTGTGTTGATTCATTGCCCTGTCTTTGGTCCACATGGAGGTACTCAAAGATGTCAGATTGTATTTCTTCTGCCATCCTTCTATTGCTGTTTTTTTTCCTCTTGTTCATAGTGACATGGTCGTCAGTTCTTCTACTATCTTTATTTAATTGCAGTCACAGAATTCTACATTCCTACTGTAACTGGCAATTAACAAATCTCTATTTAACAGATGAAAAGTGCCTATTTAAATCCTCTTTTCCTCTTTCACTTTTTTTCTTAAAAATGTGAAAAAACCCTCCATATAAATCTCCCCTCCATATAAACCCTTATAGGTAGCTAAAATCAATATCAAACTGATTTAATTCACATTCCTAGTTAAATCCCTAATAAATTTGTTAGTATTCTTTACCACCTGAGGTTTATCCTATCAAAATATTGCATCCTCAGAAGCTAAACACGATTACATTAAAATAGTAATAGTACATTCTTACAAACACTGAGATTTTGGAAACAAGAAACAAACCCAAAACCTCTTCTTTTGTCCAGAATAAGTTTAACAGGAGCAGCAGCTGTATTAGCTTCTCCTACTACCTGCAAATGTGATTACATCTAAGACAGAAGGATCACGCTTCAAGGAAATAGGATATTTTAAGCTCTCTGCTGAAAACTACAACTAAAGTGCAAAATATTAGAAACAGTGAGGTAAAACCACATACACCTTAAAAATGTGTAAAAAAAAAAAAAAGACTTCCTCCTGATTGCCCCTCAGCCTGAATTTGAAAATAGTCACTGTTTTCTTAAAGCCCTCTGGATTTTTGCAGAATTTTCTCCCATTATTTCACCACTGGAGGTTTTAGTTACAATGTCATGAATGACTGGTTTTCTGAATCTGAACTTTGCCATTTTTGATTTCAATGTATTTTCAATCAACCTTGAAGAGTTGGGGAGCTGTGTCACCACTAAATACAATTGCAGAGCTACACAACATGACAAATTGTTTTATTTGCACTATGACCGTAACACTACAAATTTTCTTTAAGAATGACATATAGAGAAAATATAATCTAGAATCTTTGATAACTGATCCTCTAAAAGAAACACCTAAAGGGGAGAAGAGTGATCTCATTTTAAGTATTTTTTTATGAAACAAATTATGGATTACATCATGCACACTTAATTTTAGGTACTTTAAATTGCTTAAATCAACTATTCTTGCTCAGAAAACTGCTGAGAAGACAGATTAGAGGATTAAATCCTAGCCCTCATAAACTTGAAAGGAAGATTTGCCGTCCTCCTCGGCTTTACAGACAGTGAGGCATATCTCACCTACTTTAGATGGCTCCAATTGAGATAGTCAAGTAAATGAGAGAAAAAAACACTTCATCAGAATGATATGAAAAAAAAAGTTTTAGAATAAAATTATTCATGCTGTCACACAGTCATTTATTTATCACTGACTCTAAAGATATCCTTGAATAATTTATTCATATGTAAATGCCTGCACTGTAGATATATCTATTTGGAAAAATGGATCTGATCCAGACTCTCAGCTAGACATCGATAGCTAAAATGGGAGGAAGCTGACCAGCTCTGTAGCAGAAGAGTTTAGTTCAAGTCTCTGCTGTGGTTAGATTTTACTTGCTTAGGCAAAAGAAAATACCTATAGAAAAAGAGACTGAAAAAATCTCATTGCACAAAACTAACTACTTGCCTGGTAGCTGATTAGGACCCTTGTGAAGACTTGTGCAGGAGAAAGAAGTAAGCTTAAGCTCATAGTTCAAATCAGGCAGGGGAAAGGGCAAGATGTTTCACAAACAAGTCCCCAATACCTTCATCCTGGACTAATGGATGCCCACAACACACTTTTTCACCTTCAAAAATCACAGCCTGCTCTCTGTGTAAGGTAACATTCAGGAGTGGTGCAGTGAGAGCTCTGAAACAGCACCTGAGTCAAAGTCAAGAGCTGGGCTTCTGCTCTGTGTAGGGTATCCAGGTTTATTTCTGCACTTGCACAGTGGCAGACTGTGGTGTGACCTGAGGGGGGAAATTCTTGACTTAAACAGAAGTGCCATATCATATAGAATCATAGAATCATAGAATTGTCTAGGTTGGAAGAGACCCTTGGGATCATCGAGTCCAACCATCTACCCTACTCTACAAAGTTCTCCCCTACGCCATATCTGCCAACACCACATCTAAACGTCTCTCAAACACATCCAGGGATGGTGACGCAACCACCTCCCTGGGCAGTCTATTCCAATGCCCAAACACCCTTTCTGTGAAAAATTCTTTCCTAATGTTCAGTCTAAACCTACCCTGTTGCAGCTTGAAGCCATTCCCTCTTGTTCTGTCATTAATTACCTGTGAGAAGAGACCAGCACCAACCTCTCTACAGTGTCCTTTCAAATAGTTGTAGAGAGTGATGAGGTCTCCCCTCAGCCTTCTCTTCATCAAACTAAACAGTCCCAGCTCCTTCAACCGCTCTTCATATGATTTGTCTGCTAGGCCCTTCACCAGTTTCGTTGCCCTATGTTGCCTATATATCATAAGGTATTATTCTTCGGCTCCAGCTGCCCTTCCAGAGGGGAAAAAAAGTTGTCCATAGGTCCTGCACTAGAACTATCAACTTAGTAGAGATATCTCAGATAGCCTAGTTGAACTCAAATGTCATTAGACATTTTTTCCCGTGTTCTATCCTATGACATGAGTTTAGGGAACCGAATCAAATCCTAATGGTGGCATCCATTAAAAACACGTAAATATGATTTTCCACATGTACATGCCAACATATGTAGCGGGTGTTTAAGTCTTCATTATAGTCAATGCAGATCTAGTCAGTGGAACCTAGGCAGTGATTAAACTTAAAACATTCAACATAATGACTGGCCAGTTTAAGTGCTTTTGATCTTAGTGGTTAGCAACCCAAATGAGGGCACTTCATGAGTGGCTGCAATATGGAGAAAAGAGAGGAGGTCAGAAGCTGATGGAAGGAGATGCTGCCTCACTACTCATCTCTTCTGCCTCTAGAAAACAGGGTTGAGCAAGAGTGATTTTAAAAGGCCTTTACTGTCAGGGGCTTAGATAAGCCAGGATGCATACGATGCAGTGGTGGAAGTGGGTTTTAGCAGCCTTCTTGGGTTGAAGGAAGAGAAGAGTTGGAGTAGTACAGGTGCTGCTGTTATCTATATTATTTGCTTGGTCTGACCTCCAAAAGTTTTCCCCCTTAAACAAATCCGAACAATCTTTTTTGTGTGTGTGTGTCCTCTTTTAGCAATCTCTTTAAGTTCCCCTCTTGAGAATATATCATCTCATTCCCAGTTACTCTCACATCACCTTGAACAATACTGAAAGGAATAGTTTGTGTATCTTTTTTCATTTGTTTCTGATGAAAACAGTGTGCATAATGACAGTCTTTGTGTATGTCTGTATATCCCTCTGGCAACTTTTGAACTTGCTGTCTAATTTCAATAAAGACTAGAGCTCCCATAGAGCATCCCCTAAAAACAGTAAACTGGGTAAAAGAGCAATCAGGATTGACAATTTGTAAGTTTGCTACCAATAATTCTTGATCCTGTTTGTAAAATACAGTATTGAAAATCAAATATGGCATCTTGTCTTCCAAAATTCTCTGTGAGAAAGCCTTTTAGATACAGGCACAAATAGCAGAAAAGATTAGCATGATTTGATTTAAAGGTCAATCGACTAAGAGACATGAACCCATAGGAAATTAAGTTACATTCATTTATAATTGAATGTGATTGCAACTGAAGAGCATGTGATTGACATAATTTTAATGACTGCAAACATTAATGTAAATAAACTAACAGTTTATATAAGAAGTAGCTACACAGGAAAGTTATAGTTTTAAGGAGTATTATTCACTGAATTCATTCAACAGTAGGCATCCAACATGCCTTGTTGAGAATCAGTTCCAGTTTCCACTGATTTACAGGCTTTTAAGATGGACTTCTCCATTTCAGGAGAACTGATTTCCTTAATATTTTCAAAGGCAGGATTTCACATTTTCTGAATGCCACTTGACTGCAAGTAAAAACGTTAACAGCTTGTGAGAGTGCTAATTAGAGCATCATAAAATTTATTGGGCTTCTTTGGCGCTAACTTAACCAGAATATGAAACTCAATATGTTATGAAAAGCTGAGGATTTTATTTTGATCTTCATGGTGAAGCAAGGAATCTTAAAAGACAGAATTCAGTTTTAGTTCATATAATGCCACTTTTGTGTTACATGCCTTTCTATCATATTCTTGTATACTTCCAGGTTCCAGAGTCACTTATCACTGGCAGACCTGTTAAGTTCCTACTGTAATAAATAAATTTGTGTCTGCCTTTTCTTCATTCAGCTCTTCTTGACAAAAGGCACATAAGCTTATAAACATCTACCTGCACCCAATTAATAAAATTAACACAAGACATCCATTGTGACAGATATAAATATGCCCATAACTGTCCACAGCAATAACTATGACTTGGCTTTTCTAGCTGTATATACGTACACAAATGAGGACACAACTTGTTATTAATTTTTGAGCAGATGCTTCATTCATACCTTTTCTGGTTTGGTGGTTGTCTCTGCCTTAAAGAGAGGGTTAAGTATACAACAATTTTGCTTTCTCAGCAAGAAAGGGTTGAAGCTTGAATAAAGGAAGTAGCTATGCCTAAATTTTAGCTATCTAGTCAGAGCTGGTTAAGACCATTTCGTATACTGCTGATGGAATTAGGTAAGATGCCATGAACATCTCAGGGAAGAGATGCCATCTGCTTCATTTCTGTCACAGAAGTCTGCAGACAGGATCTTCCTCTGGAGGCCTTCACAGGTATCCACCCCTTCTAATTGGTCTTCATATGCATGTGTGGGGTCATACATGGCATGGTGACATACACATGGCATAGGCACTCCCATAGATACCACCTCTTCTTTCTGTACCAAAAATATCCATGCAAGTTCAATTCCCTGTTAGATAAACTGGGACTCCACATCCTTGATTCAGACATAGCAGCAAGTGAATCTTTATGTAATGACATTGGTTGGAAAATAAAATTTTCATGTTATATTTCAGAAACAGTTTTTCACATCAGGCTTGTTTCAGCATTTACATGATACGGCTAAGGTATCCTAGGGTTCAGCTCATCGCACCTCTCACTGTTTTTTGCCATGTTTGCAGGTTTGAAAATCTGCCTAACTTTTCTTTAAGACATCATTTTAGGTCTATTTTTCTTAAATGGGACCCAAGATCATCTAAAAACCTGACATGAATTGCTCATGTCCATTGCTTTAAAGTCTGTGTCTTAATATCTGGAAACTATTAAGTTTATCTTGTTCTTATCACTTATTTTCTCCAGGAAAAAGATTGATGCTTGATTTCAGTTTACCTCACATATTTTAACTGTTTGATGAAACAGCACTCCTGAGATAGACAGATAAATGCCCATCTTCCTTGTGTAGCCAAGAAAGCCAAGTAAGTTCTATAAAAATTATCTGTTATCTGACTTTTAAAAATGGACAAAAGTAAAAAAAACCACAGGTTTGAAAGTTTTGAGCAACTCATTTCTTTAAACTGAAAAACATTATTATATGCGGTTTTTTTTCATCTACATTGTCTTACCAGGGTGGGAATTGGAAGTATCTTTGGAATATTTGGGGGGTTTCCTCATGAATTATTCAGACCGTATTCAACTACACAGGGAAATTCTCAAAAGCAGTTAGAAGGACTTTTAGAAGAATTTTTCGGCATTTTCATTAATTTATCTAACAAGCTAGGAATTTGTTTCTTTTTAATACACATGCATTGGAAGTGACAATGACATCTGGGGATTGTTTTAAATGTCAAATTGCTTAATTAATTTTTGTATCAAATTAATAATTCATGTTTTAATGCTCAGAAGGTATAGTACATGTGTAGAGGGGCTGTTTTCTCAATACACATGAGTACCAAGATATTTACAGTTTCATTTTTATGATGTAAATCACCGTGCTAATCTATATAACACAAAAACCTAACCCGCACTTTGTAAACTTTTTTGTTACTTTTCTTGGTAACAAAAAGCTAAGTCCTTTTATGAAGAAACATTGAGTAAAAGTGTTATGAAAATGTCACACAAACTTTGTTGTAATGGCCACTTCTACTTACACATCAAATTTAAAAACTGAGCACTTTTCCTATAATACTGATTTTACTTTAGGTAGTATATGGACATTTTGATCTACTTGAAAACTTCTTAAAATGCCTGCACTGACACATCTGAAAGAGAAACATGAAAAATATCCCTAAAAGCATTATCCATCACATAAGAAAAAGAATTGGGTTTGCTTCCTCAAAAATCAAGTGCTATTATCTATCTCACCCACACAGCAATACCAGTTAAACCATTGCCTATGAAAATTGTGACTTGGGCTCCGAAAATAAAGAGATCTTTTTAGCAAAGATCAATGCCTTTTTTAATTGATCACTTATTTTTTTTTAATGTTCATATTTTCAAGCTTTCTGCAAGAACCTGAAAGGTTAAAATGTGTCTTTATTTTAAGAAGACTTGAATATGAGGAAAAATTGCAGGAGCTAGGACTGTAAGAACACCAAATATCCTGAATCTTGAACACATAGAAATTGCATAAACTGAACCATAAAAAAGGCTTGAATCAAGAATTCCTGGGAAGATAGCATTCAAGAGGTCTAACCAGGGCACATGTCATCAAAACTGACTACGCAAGAGAAAGTGTGAAATTGGCCTGATGTAAAGTGCTTCAAGTACACAAAGCCAACAAAATGAATTCTCTCTAGCTCCTTCAGCTACTACAACTACACTGTCTTCAGAAAAGGCTGTGATTATAACGTTATCCCCTATTTACAGATATGTTTAAAATGATTGTTTTAAAATCTATCAATACAATCAGGCTTCTATCCTTATTCATGCTACTGTTATATGTGCTTTATATATGTTAAGATAAACTATATTGAACGACATGTCTGTATATTTATACAAAACTTACAGCCTAGGGCAAGCATATTCATGAATTAGGAAACTGAAATAATTTCTAGAAACTCTCCATCTTCTCAATGGACTTGTGAGGGTTAAAATGCACACAATATATTATGAAAGAGCGAATGCTTACTGTAGAAAGAAACAGTAGTATTAGTGCATGCTATTTACACTAGAAAGATATTGTTCCAGGAGTCATGCGCAAATGAGCTTATAGCACAAAAAGACTCAACTACAAAAAGTGAAGTAGCACATGTGGTGTTTTGCTGAAAATTAATTTTTTTTTCTCGTCTCATAAACATTATTATTCCCTTATCCCCAGTTGCCAAAGGTAGAAACACTTGTTCTTCAGCGGTGATAATAAATTGTCAGAACAAGATGTGAATCACACACAAATTTCTTGGTTTATAAACTTATGTACCATCTGTAAAGAGGAAAGAGGGTTTTTTTTATTGCTGTATTTTTGAAAGTTGTTTTAATCTTCTTTTTTTTGGCAGAACAAATATTTCCTGTATCTTTGGAACAAGTTTTTCCCACACCAATGCAGACAGCTGATGTGGTTGTGGTCAACATAATCCTCATTTTCACTTAAAAATATATGCTTTTCTTTGTATGAAAAGCAGTTCTGTTATAGAACCAATTATCTGATTTCCTCCTTACATCAGTTCCTTGTGTTATATGGCTGTTGTCACAGAAATATATTTTATGACAAAGCACTTGTAATCTGGAAAACCACTGTTTTCACTGGTAACCGTAATCTTCTTTTAAACATTGCAAGTATGAAGGTTTCCCGCAGCAGTCCACATACTTCTCTACTCTAGTCATGTAAATGGCCCTGGGAAAATACAGTCACACTCACTTCCAGTAGTATAAAAAAGTTGTGGCATCATTTGACTTCACATGGATTAAAAGGAAGGAAAGCTTTTCTCCAAATTTCTGCAAGCTCTTCAAAAGAAGTCCATTATTTACATGTACATTAAAGCAGTAATGGTACCATGTTAACTTTTTGTTGTACCCCTGAGCTCAAAAGGAGTGGTTTGGCATTCAAGTTATATCAAAAGCTCAAGGGTGGAGTGCTAGACATAACATGACCAATAGAATAAGTTATAAGGAACAGGCTACAAGACCAATCAGCAATAGACATGTTTGCCTTTTTATGATAATAAAATAAGGTGCACAGACATATGCATGCACACAGAGGATTCCAGAGTAATTAATTCTGCATCCCCACTTCTGAAGTAAGTGCCAGCACATCTGTTTGATTTGTTATGATCTTATGTACAGTTGAAGGATGTCTCCACTTATACTTGCAACCATAGAAAGCTGTTTTTTGCAAAATTTTGGGCATGTTGTATCCCAAAAGAGGTTCTATGCAGCTCTGAAGGTTGCATTTTTTTAATGACCAGTAATCAACATTTGTGTATATGTTTGGAACATTTAGGGGTTATAGCTAGAACAGCATAAACATTCATGACATTAAGGTCATTGAATATTTCATTGTACAGATATATTAGTCCACTGGAAAATATATAGTCATACCGGTTTGGTAACTCCTAATTATTAGAATCTACTACTTACAGAAAATGGTCATGTTAGACTGTAAACAATACTCTTCTAAATGGTGATACTATTCATTCTTCTGTGTTTACAAATAGACAATGTAAAACCTTCCTCCTTGCTGCTCCTACCTTAGTGCTTTTGCATGTTCCTTGAGACATATTTTCTTTTAATACCTTTAATTAGTATTGTAAGTACCTTGCAGCTGTAACAAAATCAGCAGAGTGATGGCGTATTCTAGTTCCACAGTAAAGAACAGAGTTTATGTGTTAACCATAGAGCAGATATTTCAGAAGAAATAAAATTTTCTTAAAGAAAAAGATTACTGGGACCTCTTCATAGCCATTACCATTTAGGATATGTCTCTGACTTAATCTATGTGCCAGACAATACTAGTCAAATCATACTTTTTTCCACTTGTATGATAAAGTGAAGAAAAAAAATAAAGGAAACAAAAAAAAAATAAAACCCTACACATAGAACATGCTAGATTATTATCTAGTTAAGAAGATATTTCCACTTCATTCCTATTGGCTCTTCCTTTCATCACTGCAGAAACTCCGCAAGTATGTGCCTGCCTGACGACCTTGCTTCATCCTTCCTCAAACACATAAAAAAGGTAGTTGATTCACTGACATTTAAAAAAAAAGGTCATTTATAAAATGTAGTTGAATGTCTTCATCAATACCTGAAAAAAAGGTAAAATCTGAAATCTAGAAAGAAACCCTGTATTTTATTTCCAGCCATGCTACTTCATATAAACCGTAAGTATATTCAGGCTGGTAAATAACTACTTTCAGCTTTCACCAAACTGTGCAGCTACACAGTTACCTAAGAAAAGCATTTTGGAAGTCTTAGTTAAGCTAGGTTATTCTATGACACATACTCATTCAGACAGGAAGTTCAACTGAGCATATTGAAATTCCACATGACTCGTCAGTACACAGAAGACTAAGAATGACATGATCTAGACATCAGATGATTCCATCTGTGAACTGTGGACAAAAGATTTTACAGAAGGTCAATATTTTTTTCTTATTATTACAAGGATCTTGTTAATGTCTAATGTTAAGCTCATCATCATAACTTCCAGATGCCATATTAATATTTAAAAGTGGTAGGTTTTAATTAGGAAGTGCAACTTGCCCTCACTTAGGGCTTAAAATCTTAAATAATTTTACTTTAATGCACCTTATGATAACACAAGTATCAGCAGAGCATAAGAAGAAAAAAACAATGGCATTACAGTGTAGACTGCATTTCAGTTATTCTACACGATGCTTGTTATCAAGGAATATTAATTATATCCTACTCCATTTTCTATTTTTATAGTGTGTTCTTTTCAGAATCTACTTTTCTGCCCCCTTTAAATGCATTAAAAAATATTAATAAAGCAGTTCAGCTTTTTTTTCCTTAAAAAATCATACTGTATTTATTAAAAAAAAAATCCTAATTTTCTGACTCCTGCTTTCTCCTTTCTATCTTCATGGATCTCTGGGTAAATCTTTGGCAATTTCATATCTGTTTTCAAAACTTTGTCCATTTATTGTGTGAATATTTTGCTTTGAAAAGATTCTATGCATAAGCAGGTAGTTACAATGCCAACATTAGATTGTAAGTAATTCATGTCTGATGCCTCTTTCAATTACAGAGTCTTTTCACAGAATCACAGAATGGCAGGTGTTGGAGGGGACCTTCGGAGATCATCTATGCCAATCCCCCTGCCAAAGCATGTTCACCTAGAGCAGATTAGACAGGAAATAATCCAGGCGGGCCTTGAATATCTCCAGAGAAGGAGACTCCACCACCTCTCTGGGCAGTCTGTGCCAGTGCTCTGCCACCCTCAAGTAAAGAAGCTCTTCCTCATGTTTAGATGGAACTTCCTATGCTCAAGTTTATGCCCATTGCCCCTTGTCCTATCACTGGGCACTGCTGAAAAGAGTCTGTCCCCATCTTCTTGACACCCACCCTTCAGATATTTATAAGGATTGATAAGATCCCCCATCAGTCTTCTGTTCTCCAGGCTGAACAGACCCAAAACAGGTCTGCCAGCCTTTCTTCATAACAGAGATGCTCTATTCCCCTGATCATCTTCATAGTCCTCCACAGGACTCTCTCCAGTAGTTCGTTGTCTTTCTTGAACTGGGGAGCCCAGAACTGGACACAGTACTCAAGAGGTGGCCTCATCAGGGCAGAGTTGAGGGGGAGGATGACCTCCCTCGACCTACTGGCCGCACTCTTCTGGATGCACACCGGGATGCCATTGGCCTTCTCAGCCACCAGGGCACATTGCTGGCTCATGGTCATCTTGTTGACCACCAGGACTCCCAAGTCCCTTTCCGCAGAGCTGCTCTCCAGCAGGTCAACCCCTAACCTGTACCTGTGCATGGGGTTATTCCTCCCGAGGTGAAGGACCCTGCACTTGCCCTTGTTGAACCTCATTAGGTTCCTCTCTGCCCAACTCTCCAGCCTGTCCAGGTCTCACTGTATGGCAGCACATCCTTCTGGTTTGTCAGCCGCTCCTCCCAGTTTTGTATCATAAGCAAACTTGCTGAGGGTACACTCTGTCCCCTCATCCAGGTCATTGATGAATATGTTGAACACAACTGTACCCAGTACTGACCGCTGCGGACCACTGCTAGTTACAGGCCTCCCACTGGACTCTGTGCCACTGTTCGCAACCCTTTGAACTCTGCCATTCAGCCAGTTCTCAGTCCACCTCACTGTCCACTTGTCTAACCCACACTTCCTAAACTTACCTATGAGAATGGTATGGGAGACAGTGTCAAAAGCCTTGCTGAAGTTGAGGTAGACAATGTCCATTGCTCTCCCCTCGTCTACCCATCCAGTCATGCCGTCATAGAAGTCTATTGGATTGGTCAAGTCTGATTTCCTCTTGGTGAATCCATGTTGACCATTCCCAATAACCTTCTTTTGGGGAGGATATCTAGAAGTCTTTTAAATTCTCTTACTTTAATATTTATCATATGATCCTGAAATGGGAATGCCATGAATATTTAAGGTTGTGAGTTGGTTTTGTTTAAATAAATCTATTCAAGAGGAGAGCCATCTTAATGAGTAATATAATGCTTCATGTAGGTACCTCAGCTTCCTCAGAAGAACAGTAAAGAGTCCAGAACAGCCAGGACAATTGCACTGTAATAGATTTCAGTGCTCAAATTCTACTAGCTTATCAAGGTATAAAAAAAATTACTTAAAATCCCTGAGGTGCAGAAACACTTGCCTGTGCACACATATCAGCTAGAATAAGACCCTTCGAGCTTTTCACACACTTCAAGAGTCAGCTCCATCAAATAGCATGACTTTTACCAGTTGCTGATCCCTGGCACTTCAGTGATGGGTCATCAGTTCATCAGCTTGCTTAACTGCAGTTAGTTTTGAATGCTTTGAAAACAGAGTTTAGTTTTTATTGCCATTTGCAGCTAGACCAGTTTTCTCAAATGTTGATTTTTAACTCATCTAAATAGATGAATGTCTGGCTTCAAGGTAAGTGATACTTGATTCATAGTGCTGTACAATGTCATTCCCTTGAAAGGAACTGCAGGAAATGGGAGCATCAAGGATAATTGCTTTGCAATGGGCTTCAGCTCTCATCTCCACTCTTTTTCAAGTTTCAAAAGTAAAGATTGAGCCCCAAGGGTATAGGAAAGAAAAGCCACTGCCTACCAGTCAAATAGCAGAAGCCCTCTTCTCCTCCTTCCCTTTCTCACACTTCAAGAGTAACCTCTAACATACACGTGAGATGTGTACTGTGAGCATTTGGATCAAAAGCTACCTCTGTGTAGAGTCACGGATGGATCAAGATATAATTCTTTATGGGAGTTCTTCGATAAAGCAAATGGAAGAAATAAAACTGTAAGGCTGGAAATAGGGCTGGCTTTTAATCGTTCTAGCAGTCTTCCAGAAGGCTGAACTTGGTCAAGTTATTAACTTAATTAAGTACCATATAGCAACTTTAGTTAATTAATAATCTCATAGCGCATTTTCCTTCAAACTCAGCTTACTGGTAGGAAGTAGACAGCACTGCCATTGGCAAGTAGAATTGCTCACATTTTGTGCATAATACAGTAGGACTGCTGTTCTCTCTCTTGCATCCTATTTGCATGAAAAGACTTTAGTAGAAATGATCCTCCTATGATTAACTAGCTAGCTCCAGTGCTAAAAGTAGCACAGACTGCAGTTTGCACTGCTTTAACTTAACAAAGGTAGAGTAGACTGCCTTATATCTCAGAGCAAAGTGACATTAGAAAAGCATACTGTAAAATTTGTCACAGATACAGACTTGTAATATTGATAATCTGTTAAACTGGCAGTAATCTTAGACCTGTATTGACAGTGCCTAACGTTAAGCTGTTGTCTGAGATGCTGAGATGTCTCTCCCCACCCTGATCCACAAGAAGAAAGGAATGGGGAAAAAAAATTGTAAAAAATATTTTATATTAAGATTAAATTTCCTTATTGCCCTAAGAGTTCATCTTCTACTCTATCCACATATCAAAATGGCAGCCAAATTTATCCCCGAATAATAATAATAATAATTTAAAAAATAACCAATTTGCCTTAAAAGCATACCCCAGAATTTCTAGAGGGAAAAAATAACATTAAATATAGTTTCCGTATATATGCTTAGTTACCAAAACAACATATAGATATAGATATATGCATATTTTTGGCGGAAGCCTTTGATGCATTCAGAGTAAATTTTCACAGGCAGAAAAAGTTTCCAATAAAACTAAAAAAAAAAACATGTTCAGATTTAATGTATTCATAACTAAAAAGGCAATACATGCAAATCTGCATCTGAGTATTAAAAAACTAAAAATACAAAAGAGTATTTGCACACAATTCACTGACTGACATTCAGACTGCACAATTTAACAGAAATGCTCTAGTAGGATTATTGGATAGAGGTTTTCCAGTCTAAGGGCCTAAGTACAAAACAAATGACTTGCATGCTGTGCTTACACTCAGGTAATAGACAGAAATGGTTGCTCACTCAGGGGTTCCCACGCCGACTGATTGCAGAACTAGCTGGTGATCATGACTCTCCTCCACTTGTGCAGCATCTGCTTTGTTCTTTTTCCCTACTGACATGATTTTACTGACATGTTCAAATAAACATTGTTTGCTCTTTGCCCATTCACTGCTAAGAAGTCCAACCTTATTTTTGCCTCCTGGAGAGGCATACTTCTTTGTGCCAACCACAAAACCTCCTGGGTTACACTGCTAGTGTAAGGGCTGGCACAATATGGGCTGAGGAGACCTCAAAATATCACCTCCCTTCACACCTGCTTAAAGCCTGAGCAAGACAAGAGGTTAAATAAATCTTTAATAATAATACTCTATCAGAACTGCTTGAGGTGTGTATCAAGACATCATACCACATGTCAGACAATTAACACTGCTGTTTTGAAGTGCTGACATGCAAAGCCCAGTAACAATATCTTTCCTAGCAGTCCTGGTGGCCTATAAGGAGAGTTTGAGGACTGCATACTGAGTCCACAAGTGATAGCACCTCACAGTCTTCTTCAGTCCTCTGTGAATGTTATTTCCTTCTGAATATTAATGTTCTATTAAATAATGCTCTATTTTCCGATATGTCCATATAGAAAGTTGATGGTGTGCAAAGTTATTGAAAATGGTTCATGAAAAGGGTTGAGGAATTGCTAGAGTGTCTTTTCGTCTTCACTTAGGGAATATCAATGATGTTTCGTCAAATCAGATTGTTATGTGAAAACCACAGTCGGAAGAAACCATGCTATAAAAATGACTAAGTCTTTAAACACTTCATTTCAACAACTGTCTTGTGATTTGGCATTGAATCCTAAAGATTCCCTTCCCATAGTAAAGGCCACTGTAATTTTCTAACAGGTGCAACATCTATGAAATTGAATGTTTTGGATACAACAATGCACTGACAGATTTTGGCCTCAGTGGATAATTTTGTATCTCTGGATACTCTGCAATTTTGTACTCTCAGAAATTAGGCTATTAAGCTTTAACCAGCCAGCCGGTTGTACTGAGCTTTTGAACTGTACATCTTGAAAAGGGAAACTACAAGATCATACTGGACTATGGAGCAGCAGGCCAACAGAGCCACCCTATTGGGAGAAAGGAAGCAATATTAATTTTGGAAATTACTCTATTACTATTACAAAACTAATCTCAAGAGAGCTGCCAGAGCAATCAAAATTACGTTCATGCTGTCACGGTGTTAGGATGGATTTAAGTAATCCTGAACTCCTCTGCAGTGGCTCACACAAAGTGATACAAAGACAGAATTCAGAGCATAGCTGCACAATAATAAATGTCATGGAAAATACACAGTTAAGCGGGGGTAGAAGGAAAAAAAAAAAAAACAAAAAACAAAACAGAGAGAACCAGAGAGGTTATTATGAGAGAAACATGTCTAGAGAAGACACAATAGTTTTCTGCAAAAAATTGTACAAATATAAAGAGGGAAGGACTCAATTATTCATATAGACTATAGTAAGAAATAATAGACCAATACAGCATAGAACTGTTTGTCTGTAAGCAAACTAAAAAGAAATTATTTTTTTTAATGAAGCACTAAATTAACTCTAAATATAAGATTACAATGATAACTAAAACTATTCTGGGAGTTTTCCTATCTGCAGGGGATTTTTTCTTGCCATGGAAACAGTAAAAAGAGTTCAAACTAGTCCCGCCATTAGAAAAAGAGACTTGACCGTCAATACAGTAATTTCTTTCTGACTTAACGGATTGCATGTTAAGCTCAGGGTAGAGCTAAAACAAAATGTATTTGCAATATCATAGAATTCAGAGACCTATGACAATGTGATAAAAATGTCAGTTAATTTGAATCATTCTGTGCAGACCATGTGCCCTTTTAAAATGTTACAATATCTAGATTATGTACTTAGGCAGCTAGACTATGGTCTACATCTTTCTTCACTTTCTTTGAGGTAAGTAAATCTCTGTTATCATGGGAACGTAAGATGAATAGGCATGCTGGCTCAGAGGAAAGATTCATCTCATAACAAGCACTGTTATGCCTCAGGTAGAAGCACTGAGAAAGAATGCGTAATCTGCAGTTTCGGTAATATTCAGCACAACATCTTCTTGAGGTGGTAGACGTATTTGCACCTTTAAGTTTAATAGCCCATGTATTCAGAAGATTTTTTTCATACTGTCTCGTTTAGAAACTGCCAACTATCCTAAACTCTCTTTTCTCATGAGAACTTCCTCTCATCAGGACTGATCTACGGAACCTGAGTCTGTGGTCTGTTTCGGTTTGTTGGGTATTTTTTTAAATCCATTGCAGTTATTCTGCTGCTGTTTCTTTTCTCTAGTAGCATGAATGCTATCATTTCATGACCACTTTCACATAAATCACCTTCTCCAATTTCCAATATTCAATCAGTCATTGGGACTTAGTCAAAATCAAATTAGAATCAAATCTACAATAACTGATCTTCATTATCAACCCTTGATATTTTCTTCATTACTCCCGCACTTTACAAGAACTTTGGAAGTGTGTCTTGAAAACATATAAAAAAAAGATCTAATGTAATGTTTCTCCAACAGGCAACCAGGTAATGAAAGTTTATTCTTATTACCAATCCTACCTTTTGATATTTATCCTGTGTTCAAAGAAAAACATAATCTACCTACTAGTGCAAAGATCTAGGATAGATTTCTCCCACACCTCTCAGTTCCCTTCCTTTTGTATTTGGCTCAGCAAATCTCACTGTGCTTCCTCTCTCATGTCTCTGGAGTGCTCTATATACAACACTTTCTTCTTGACATGTTTCCTGATCAGGCTCTATACTAATATTCCAGTCCTGACCTTACCTCACTAAATCGAAGTACTGCCGAAGGGTTATTTTCCTTGTTTACAGTTTGTGTATACTAACACTAAGATTTCTCTTTGCTTTTTTTCCTATAATAATGCACAGATAAGTAATATTTCAACAAGATATGTTGCTATGTCCCCTTGTATCTCTTTGATAATCTTGGAGCCATTTCTCTTCTTTTTCTCAGTGAGATTTCAATCTATGGGTCAAACGATTTTACTTTTTCTTTTTTTTTTTTTTAACGTGATTTTTTTAACACACTTTTTCACTCATCCCTTCCCCATACTTTAAACTCTAAACTGATTCATGAGTCAATGACCTTCCCCTATCTCAGCAGATAAATCACCATGTTTCCTGGCAGTCTTCTTTCATGGAATATCATGCAGTGAAATATAGGAAAGCATTATGAAGGAAATATCAGGTAAAACTGATTTTGGAGGCTCCTTAAGAATTTGTCTTCATAAGGGAAAGTAGAGTCACTCAAAAGTTTAGTTTTATTGTTGAATATATGATGACAACCTCACTTTTTCTAAAAGCTCATTTGCTAAAAGTGACCAGAAAGTGACACTTTCCTATTCTTCAGATTTTCTTAGCTGACCTTCAAAGATTTCTGCTCAGGAGCACTATCAAGGTTTTTACATGAATAACAATTTGGAAAAGGCCCCTGGTTCATAAAAAACGTATAATAAATAAATGAATATGTTTAAAGCTGCGTTGTGCTTCTGCTGGTCATTTCAATAAACAGGAGTATTTGTCTTGGGAACTGTGAAAGCCTCCACTAAATGTTACATAAAACAGTCCACCAGACAGTTATAAATAAGCTAAATAGCTGTGAGCTCCAGAAATTTGGTGGAACTGTGAAAAATTCATTCAGTTTCTAGACTTATCTTTGCACTTCATATGGAATAGCCTACATAAAAAATGAATGCCAGAAAACAGAGGAACCAATAAAACTACAATGTTCCCAGTGTTAATGTTAGAGAGCAAGAAGTAAAGCTCTCCCATAAGGAGAAGAATTTTGAAACTGGGAGAAATAACTTCTGTCAGACTGTGAAATGACTGCCACCGTCCTAAAGAGGACAGAACAGCAATGTGGAGTTGTGCTGTTACACAAAAAAAAAAAAGGGCACAAAAAATGTACAACAAAATCTCAGGAAGGCCAGAGCACAGCTGTAACATTCTGCACACTATACATATGTATCACATACTCTGAAAGCTACGGATTATGAAACATTTTATTCCCCAATTTGGGAAATTACTGAGGCTCTACTGGTACTCAACCTAGCATCCTCAGAGGGATGATGATGGCAGTTTTGCAAATGTATCTGTCCAGATCTTCCTCTTTTATTTGTTGTATCTCTGGAGAGTTAATGCTCAGCAGGGATGAGGAATACACAGACTCTGTACCAAAAAATCAAACCTGTAAGTAGGCAGCCCATTTTAAACAAGAAAGCAGAGTTTGATTTCCAGAAGTCCTTTACAACTTCAATTCCATATAAAAGTGAAAAGCAACTGAATTCTAAATAAATAAAAAAATCCAACTCATTGTCATCTCAAGAGTAAGACTTATTTAGTGACAACAACATATTTAGACTCATATTTTCCCACATTCTCAAAAGAATGTGGGAAAGCTTTTTCTAGTCATAATATTAATGAATCAGTTTTGGTCAGACATTCAAAAAATTAAACATGAAAAACACATTTTTGCAACCAGTACAAAAGATACTCACTTAAGCAAAATATTTCAAAAACAGACCCAAGTTATTGTCTACATCTAATAGGGTGAAACCTTCAGAGAGCTAGAAATTTTATGACATACAGAAATTATTTTAACTTTTCAAGCAGTTCTTGTTGGTATTATTTTTGACATGCTGGAGAACAGAGGGAATATGAGATCAGATACTTTTTTTTAGAGAAAGTGTTGGGATAGAAGTCATGCGACACACAGACATAGTAGACAAAAATAAATGCTACTATTACATCTCTTACTTAAGGGACTCATTCTCTCCTTTCACACCAGATGTGTGCAAAGAATATACTGCTCAGCTACTTACTCTAATGAATACTGCCTCCATGAATCTGACATCATTTAGTCATCTAGCAGCCATGCAAAGACAGAACAAAGAAAAAAAGTAAACTCTGTCTTCTGGAAAGTGCTAGGCAGCTCTGAGTCCTTGTGCAAAAAGCAAAATGTACGAGGAAGGTTGAAGAAGAGGAGAAGAGACCAGTGGATTTTCAGGTACAGTTCCAGTTCCTAGACCTGTATTTACACTTCACATGGAATAGCTCCACAGTAGGATTGGAAATGGCCAGAATACTCATCCAGAAATAGATATTTATGGTGCCCCAGACCCACCGGTTCACCATACATGCCAGGGAGCTGAGCCTAAGGTGCCAGCTAGGCTCTGAGGCTCCATGAAAGCAAAAAAGAAAGAAAACAATGAAGGTGATCTTTTTCCTTCTGTCTGACTGTGATTATGCCCCAAAAATCCCTCCAGTATTTCTGTCCAAAGGATAACTCCACTAAAGAAGTGCAAAAGCCCACTCTTTCTTCTAGATCAACCTATAAACTGGAAGAAGGGCAGTCTGTTCAGGTGTTCATGCAAAGGTCCTGGAGACAACAAGTCCTGTTATTACCAGATCCTTTGAACAACCAGTGCCAAGCAAAAGGGACGCAACATGTAAATCGCTTTGACATCAGAGAGTGTTTCTGAGCAGCATGTCCTTTTCCATCTTGTAGTGATGCCTATGAAAGGCAATGAAAAGTGTAAGATGAATTGGAGGCTCCAGCTTTTTTTGTCCATTTCAGCAGCTGAAGAATTGTTAATTCTAGGGCAATTGTGACCAGGGAGCTGAAAGGGTGGCTTCAGCAGACCTAGGAATATAAGCCAGTTGTCTGCTTAAAAAAAAAACAAGCAAAGGGGTAAGGAATTTGGGGAGATCAAGGAACGTTCAAGGCAGATTAGCAGCCTGTGAAGCTAGTAGTCCCTCACAGATTGACATGGTTCTCTGGCTTTTGGGCCCCATGCCTCTTGTTATCAGACACCTACAAGTTCAGTACCGTGCTCCAAGCATCTAGGATGCAAGTACAATTTGCAGTGCTGCTTTCCCTACAAAATGATTCTCCACACACAAACTCCAATTCTGGTAGCGACCTGTATATTTTCAAGACATTCCTCTGCATGACACCCTCTTCAAAATGTCAAAGCTATACTAGAGAAACTGCTACACAGAGGCTTCCTGAATAGGCCAGTAGCCCACAGCCTTGAGGTTCAGCTGTCTGTGACCGAAGATTTGGTTTTGTGAATTGCAGCTGTGTCACACTGGCTCAATTTTACTAAGAGATCAGCTGCTTGAGCTGTAAGGCAGTATGTAAGGTAAAGCTATGCAAGGTAAGAAAAGCAAAAATATAGAAAGAATGTTGAGAGACTGATGGTTATCGACTCAAGGATTCAAAATACTTTCACGAAAAGATATAAAACACTAGGACAGAAATGAATAGTAAATCAGAAAAAAAAATAGGTTCAAGGAGAAATTGTCCCAAGAAATAATGGAGGTTGATTCTACTCTAACTGGCTGATACCTGCCAGCTAATGGGGACTCATTAGGTGGCTCAGTGGGAGTAGGGAACATATTAATGCTTAGGTCAGTAAGATGACAATCCTTGCAGTCTATTATTAACAGAAAAACTTGACATGCACTAGCAGGTTACATGAATTGTGCTTGTAGAGACTTTTTGTACCTGGTGAAAGATGCACAAGCAGAAGTGGCTGGGTATGAACATGAATAAGTAAACTAGTAGGCAGAGGGCACTGTTTCAGCAAGACCATCCTTCCCCACCTGGCCTGGGGAACTGGCAAAGGGAGCTGAGAGGGCTGCTGTTTGCATTCAGGAGTAATTATGGTGAGGACAGAGAAACGTATTCTCAATATGAAGTCAGTGCCAAGCCAGCACTTCTTCCTGCTTGCTACAGGGAGGTTCACTGCAGAATGCTCTCCAGGCCCAGCTCAGTACCCCAAAATTTCTTCCTGTAACCTGCTGCTGTGGTACACACTCGCTGTCAATTGAGTTCTGACGTGGACTCCACAAAGAGGGAGTATTAAGTGCACGCGCAAAAGAGAGCTAATTATTTGTGTAGACTATGTATAACATTCCTGCCAGTCCCAAGACAATATCGTTGACTCAGCCGTCTTCTGCCAGGATGAAGGCAGGGCTCAGAAGGCACCTCTCATGACTGAGCATTGTAAATGCTGAATAGCTCCATGCATGCCCGTATGGGCCACGTGGTTGTGCTAAGCTTGGCATCATCCCAGGCTCAAGTATGAGACTACTTGTTAGCTACATTTACATCACCTGTGAAACACAATCTTAGTTTGGCCATCAGTGTTTTAACAGCAATGTGTGGCAGGAGATACTGTCAATGAAAGTCAATGACTCAGGAGTTCATTAAGTTTTATAGTTATGCTGGGTTGCTGGACTACTTTGCGTGATTAATGTTCTTCAGTGTAGCCTCCCTAGAGTCTTACTAGGATTTATCTGTGGTGAAGGTTCCCCTCCTGAAGCTGTGGTCATCTTAGCAAATAAGAGGGAGAAAGTCCTACCTGGACTGTATAGTTTGCAGGGGACAAATATAAACTAAACTGAAAAAAGATAAAGGTGTCCACTGGGGGTTGCTTATTCATTTAACAGAATTAAAGTTCTATTTACAAAGAGGGCCTCTGCCTTGTTTGATCTTACCAATCATTTCACAAGCTCTGAATAAGAGATTTGCATGCAGTGAGTTAATTTATAAACTTCTGCACTTGAAACTGCTTTCTTATAATTTTTCCACAGTGTCATCTGTTGGAGTGGGATCAGACCCGGAGTAACGACGCAGTCTCAGGAGTATGATCGTTCTCCTTTATTAGGTGTTTTAGCAGAGTATATATAGACTCACAGCAGAAGCATGCGTAGTCAACAACATAGGGATTGGTCCAAACCCCTTATTCACTCACAACGCCCCCCAACTCGATTGGTTAAGGCCCTCTGTCCACGTGCATAGCACACGCTGGTTCTCCTCGCCTCCGTGGTCTCGTTCCCAGACTCAGTCCTGCCTTTATGATAAACAAGGCCCTCTTTCTTCCTCCTTATCAGCCGGTCACGGAGAGATCAAGGACAGCAGGTGCAGGCCTCTTCGCCCAGCTCAAATCCTGGGTTGCTCACCAGAATCAAATCATGACCTTTTCCTTTCAGGAATTCCTCCACACACAGCACTTAGCAAAATAAGATGCTAGTTTCTGCTATGCTTTTTTATGTTTTCCTGAATCGCAAATCATTACTATTAATGTTGTAAAGTATATACTTACTCTTCCAATGTAAAAGTCAAACCTAGAAGGGTTCCAGGGAAAAATGTTTTATACAGTCTTTATATATATGCATATGTATGCAAAATAAGATAATCTATCTAGAAGGCACCTGAGCTTGCAACTTGCAGAAGTGTTGATCCAGTTATCTTTAGTACAAATAAGGGCATGAAGTGGGATAGTTGGTTATTGAACACTTGTATTCAAGTTTCACCCTGTTTTTCATTTTTTAAAGTATAATTATATACAGTAACACTCTTGCTCAAAATAGAGGTTAATGCAACAGATGGAGTGCAAATAAAAAGCTGAAAAACTTCAATTGTTAAAATGTACACGGAAACCTTTCACTTTCCAAGCATTCATCTCTGTTGCTGGAGGTGATGTTTTTGAGGTGGTGGGGCAGTGATGAATGATGCACAATGATAACTGAAGAAACTATTGAATCAGGTGCAGGGAATTAAAGACACACTGTAATGACAGTCTTGCAACAAATATCTGTCAAAGCCAATAAGCCTGGGGCTTGTTCTGATTACAGACTGAGAAGCAATAAGGTTATGGGGACTGTATGCTTTCAGACACTTATTTGCTATCATTTACAAACCTGGGGGATCTTTTTACTCACCAGCCTCAACTTTTCAGCTCGGTTTGAGGGTTTTTCATTTTCTCTGTGTAATTCCACCTTTTTCCCTCCTCTGTTCAGATCTGATACTATGCTTTTCACTTGCATACAGCTATCAGAGGCCTCCAGGTGCACCTGAAACTTCAGGAAAAGGAGGGGGTCAGATCAGAGGACCACTGGCTTTGCAGGCGTTATGTTTGGCACTCACATTTGGGAGCTTGCAGAGCTGAGGGTTGTGAGTACAGACCGTCAGCTGGCACAGCATTCCTGCTAGGTGTATCTGAGCATCTCCTTCGCCATACCTACCCATCTCCTTTGCATTCTCCTCTGTGGCCAGGTTCACTCATGTGATGTGTCATGTCTTAAAACAGAAAGCAAAAAGCAAAAGACATCAAACTTTAGACACATAGGTTTTAGTTACCAGATTTGAAGCCAGCAACCCTAAGCTCCCTTCATAGTGACTGTGGAGGTACCTCTCCAGAAGACATGTATCTGAAGTATCCAACTGAGATAACTGGCTTCAACGTTATGAAGTTTAACATAAAAAGTGACAGTCAGAAACACTTCCAATGATGGTACCACTGCCTGGTTTTAATATAATAGCCCCCTGTCCCCTTTCGTCAAACCCTAGAGTCCTGACTCCAGAAGCAAAATATCTTGAGCATTAGGTATGCAACCCTAATCCAACACGGGATGGCTGAACTCTGGAAAGCACTGCTATCATCATCTTTCTACTTGATGACAAAGTCTGAGACAAAATGAAGACAAGGACAATGCCAAAATGCAAAGTCCAGGGATTTCCAGCCTCAGAGGTCAGGTACCAGCACTGAAGCTGAAGGTGCCAAAGGTCTCCCCTGTTATATCACAGAGCAAAGTGCTGCACTCAGATGTAGCTGAATTCTGCTAAGACTGCACTGGGTACAGACATTTTCTCCAAAACGACTTTTTTTCCCTGAGATGTCTGCATAGTCCCAGTCTAGCTGACTGGTAGGTGGCCCTGTGACTGTGTAAACAAATGAAAATCCAGCTGACAGACCTTGAATTTAACATGTCAGGGCATTTGAAAGACTTGTTTTCTTGTTTCTTATTGACTGAGGCATGCAAGCATTTAGCGTCCTGCCTGCTTAAAACACCAACACATGAATGAAACTTCCTTCCACACAATACACAAGAGCCAGGTGCCAAAGTCTTCCACTCCCAGCACTGAGGACCTATGTTGCTGCACTGTAGGGTTAAATATCATAATGTTTAAAGGTCTTATAAAAATGCTCTTAATAAAGCATAAATTTTGGAAACTTAGAAAATGAAGGAACCCCAAAAACCTTATTAAATCTGAAACCTGAATTATCTGTCTACAAAACTGCATGTATAGGACATGATTCTTGATGAATGCATTCTAAAACAGTGTCCATCGCTGAAGAAGCTAAAGTGAATTACCGTCAATTCAGTTAACTCCGTGTCTCACCATGTTGCAGCAAAAGCAGCTAAGCAACCTTTCACAAGCTCATTTCACAGAAATATAAACTAGCTCACAGGGAATTGACTCCTAAAGGTGTCAGGACAAATCAATCAGGTCAGAGGCTGACATGACCATGACATTTTGTTCCCATTCATCAGGGGCAAAATTTCTGTTGATTTCAGTGAAGACAGAACTTCATTCCAAAAATAGTTACTCCCAAATATCAGAAGACACGCATTTTCTGTAAATATTAGCACGTTATTTGATTTTAAAACCTCACATTTTGCAATCAGTACCTTCAGAATCATAATGAATGAGTTTGACTCAATATGAACAGCCAAGGAAGCAGTTTTTCTTGTACATAATTTTAATATATTGGTCAGCAAGTTCTGTCATTAATGCTGAAAAGACGTAAGCTTAGGATTTCATCTTCACGTAAAGACAGCATTGTACTCTTCCAATAGCATGTGCAGGAAGTTAATCGGAAACTAGTAATATATTTCTTTTGTGCTTGTAAATTAAAAAGTATAATGTGAATGAAAACAGTATCAAAGGTAAAGCAGCAAATTGCACATTATTCTACTGAGGAAAGCAAAGATCAAAGCTCGCTGGTTTTCTTTTCTTTTCTTTTCCTGACTACCCAAAGAAAGACAGTAGAGCTCCAAAATATAGTTTTTAATTCTCCAAGATAAAACAACAAATTCCAAACAATGAGGAAACAGAAAAACACAGTATGGTGTAGAAAACTCAGCATCACTACAAAGACTGGGGAAAAATATTCCACTAATAAGTAATCCCTTTCTCAGTCAAGAATAATCCTTGTAACACTGAAAGAATTTTACCTATAGCTGTATTGAAAATGCATTTTATTGCAAAATGAACACTGAGCAGATAATGTAACAAATGACAAAGCCTTTTGAACAGAAGTCATATACTGTGACTAACCTTGCTCTAGATTTCTTGTCCTTTTTTTCTTCAAATAGGAGATATTTCCATTTTAGAGCATTGTACATTTGCTTACAAATTGTTTGATCATCCTCTGATTTAACCAAAACCCAGAAGGAAATAAGCATGGAAGCTTTCCCGTGTTTCTTACCTACTATTTTAAGAATTTCTTTCCAGTGGCTCACTACACAGGTTTGTAACACTTTCATGAGTGTTAATATAGCAAATTAACAGGTCAAATGTCTTTTTTAGATTTATGGAGTGATAACGACTATGGAATTAATCTACAGGAAATTCACCTATACAATTTTGACCAGAGGTTCAATACCTTTCAATACCATACTGGAGGTTTCATACCATGTTGTGATAAAAATGCCTAGTTTCTACTAATTTCTATCTCTTACCTGTAAAGTTATCTACTCAACTATGAGAGCATTACACTGTAAATGGAGGAATATTTTTTTGCCCTCAGTTCACAGGTAATCTGCAAACTCAAACACTGGAGTACTTTGAAACTAATCCTTCAATTAATTTCACATTTCACAAAGTTATCATAATACTAAGTCAACACTCATATCAGTTTTCAGTCCAGTTATTTAGAAAATTTTACAGAAACCGGTAAATATGATACTGACACTTCACCAACAGTGTTACGACACATGCTGAAGTGGTAGCTAACAGTAGCATTGGATTTCCTCAGTTGATGGAAAGCATGAGAGGTGGTAGTTTTTCTGGGTGTAGTGTGCAGAACAGTAAAAGCGTTTGGTGGTATTCTACATAACTGAATAATTCATTCTGCTAAAAGTGGTATAGTATTCAATGAAATAAAATATGTTTTGGTCTGATTCTGGCAAATTCTTAAGACACAGGTAAAGGAAAGACTAAGGAAATGTAAGGATCTACACAAGGGGCTGGGATCACATTGCAAAGAAGGCAGGATATTTATTTGTAAACGAAATAGCAAAGATAACAAGGAGGAAATTCAAGAACAAAGGGAGAGCCATAAAACAATATATATCTGCAACCAACTATATGAAATTAATTGAATGTGATGTCAGTTGTACAGAAGCATCTCACACATATCTCCATAAATATTACACTCATGTTAAGAATTATTTATGACTGTGGCACCGGACCTGACCTGCCATGCATAGATTATGATGGGTATTATTATAGAACTGCTACTTACTATCAAATAACTAATACAGATGTACTATCATTAGGCTTAATGGGTTTCAGATCAACTTTCTAATTTATGCCTATTTTGGTATTACTTCTTCAGTAACTACCAACTCTAAAGAAGGAAAATCTTTTTCATTTTTACTTTTACGCAAGCGATGGGATAGTTAGAATCAACATCAAATGCATTGCCAATAAACCACCAGCCTGTGGGTGATGCTTAACTACCTGGACTGATAGCTATGTCCCTGTAATTTAGTAGTTTCATGATGAAGTGATACTCCCTGAAGCACTCCAAGTGGTAGCTTTAACTTTTTAAGTTGTAAAATGCTTTACCTTGAATCTCCTTTTTAGAATAAAACCTAGCCAAAGGGATAAGGGGTAGCTGGCAAAGGGTTGTGAAAATAAATGGCCACACATCATTGTCAAAAGACTGAAATTTTTATGAGTTGGTAACTGTTAGCACCTCTTTCCAATATGATTTTTTTTAATTGTTTGTGAGGCTGCTGGAGATAAAATTATTTTGCTTGTTGGGCAGTAGTTTCATGCACAAACTTCTAAATAGCTGGTTTGCTCTTGTTGTGATGCAACATGATGTAATTAACACTGGTGCACTGCATGAAATGACTAGTTTGGGAAATTATAACCAGCTAAGATTTTGATAGAAACACTAAAACTGGATTTTTGCAGGCTCTTCTGCCACTTGCAGCTTCTCCAGTAATATTACTGATCTGTCTGCCATTTTAATCAGAAGTAGAAATACAGATGCCAATGAAATGACAGGTTTTACAGAAATCTTCATGAAAGGCAACATTATTTTGCATTTGGTATATAGAAATTTGTTTCTACACCAACAAAAATAGTGGTCTATAAAAACAAGAGCAATTCTAGCTGTAAAATTTAATAGATGGATGCTATGCAAGATGTAAAATCCATTGGGGAATAAGCCTGGATTTTAGGAAACACGATCAAATTATATTAATGATTATATTAAATAATATAATATTATAATAATTTATATTAAATAATGATTATATTAAATATATTAATGTCTTTAAGACAATCAAAAAGGGAACATCTCAGGCTTGATAAGACTGTTCAGAAAGACATGCATTTTGTTTTAAATAAAAAAGCCTGTATTTGTGGAGTGACAGGAAATATTATTCTGAAACACTTGCATAAATTGTAGGTTTTAATTTGTAGTGCAATATACTTTACCTAAGTGATGTAAGTAGCAAGTCTCTTCCCTCAGCTCTATATTAACATTATTCAGCCACTGGGGTTTGACACTGACCTTAAATTGACTTGTTTCTGGCAAGGTAAGAAATCCTTTTGGCATCACATACAGCTTATTTCTGCTGTCCTTTAAATCATTGGTAATTTTCTGCTCAACATCAGCATAAAGAGCTTTGCAACTGTTGCTATGGGAATGTCATGTTTCTCTTCATTACACTGTTCCCCCACAACCACTGACTTACATACATCCCTCAGCAATGTATTTGTACGTTTTGCATACACAGTGGTGACAACACACATACAGTAAAGGAACGTATAAAATACATGTTGAATGTCAAAATGCCAAATCTTTTCCTGCAAGGCAATCAGAACTGAAAAAGATGCGCTGAAAAGATTTACCCTATTCTCAAGCCAAAACCACTCCTGTGCAGTTTTCTAGAAATGAAGAAACAGTAATCTGAACGCAAATCTCCTGAAGCAGTGGAAAAGGGACGACTGTCACAGAGCCTTGTAACAAAGTGATTTCTTGTCATCCTTCAGAGATCATAATTTTTTATTCATTTATTTTTATTATTTTGGTTCATTCTTTATCCTCTTAGACTGCATAGTAAATGGAGCATCTGTAGATTGCTAGTCACTCCAAACACATTTTCAGCAAATTAAGTTTATATCCTATTGATACAACATTCAGAGAACTTTACAAGTGTTATGGATTAACTTTCCAAATACACCTTGAGACACAATGGAACTTTCCCATCAATTTTAGAGCTAGGAAAATCAAGCCAACAGTTAAATGTCTTACCCTAGGTCTGGCCATAGGTCAGTGTCAGGAACAGAAGATGAGAATTACAGTTCCAGTTCTGAGCTCATAATGATCTGCAAATTATTGTCATGCAATTTTGTTTCATGTGTGCCATTAATTGTACTATCCATAAAGGGATTTGGAGACAAGTGATAAAAATATATTTGAGTGCAAAGACTCTAGACACTTACTAATGTAAAATGTTTTATAGCAGGCAAATCAAACTTAAAAGCTGCCACTTACAGTCACATTCATTTAGGTTTTGAGGCCCCTCCTTCCCTATTGAGGATGCTTAGAGAATAGCTTTCTCCATTATTTTCCCATACAGCTGTAATTATGTCACTACTTTCTATGGCTGTCTCACTCCCAGAGGCCTTCCTAACCACTTCTAAATGATTTGGATGCAGTTTCTCACACATTAATATTAATACTTAACAGTGAACATCAAACTCTTTAATTGCTTTCATAGTGAATAGTCGATGTGTCTGAGTAAACATTCCTTACTTAAAGCTGTAGCTCCGTTAATAAAGCTAATTATAGTACACTCCACAAATAAATCCCTGATTTTAATATACTTAAAGAGTGCAAGATATGAGTAACTAATTATTTTATAGACATGGAAAGTAGGGAGAAACATAAGGAGAAAATATGAATGCACAGAGATGAACTGGAGAATGGTTGGACTGTAAAATGCAAGTTCTTTTTAGAGGTCAGAGTACACATTATCTTTTTTAAATTTACCTTTTCCTCTTACATTTTGTTGGCTTGAAATCTCTCTAGCCTGACTCTGGGAAGTAGCCAGAATTTTCTCTTTCTGAAGTGCAAGCCTAACTGAAATCCATTTCTTTATCATTTTCCATTAGAGTAGCTCTATTTCTTTTATGGCTTTCCAAACCCTGCACTGCACACTACATAGGCTTGCAAAAGTCATTGCTCCTTCAGCAAATGCCTTCCTTTTAAAGTCACCTCCATCAGCTTGTTCAGAAGTAAATTCATAGACAGGAACCGGGAGGCCTTTACCTCCCTGCCTTTTTAACTCTGCTGTGCAGTGTATGAATTGTGGGTCATAAAATGGGGAGGGTAAAAGCACCGCTTCTGGCTCATCCCCACTGTGGCTGCCTTCCACCCCACTGCTTTCCTATTCCTGAAGGTAATTTATGTGGATTTTCTATGCCTACTGAGTCTAACTGGGCTTATTTCCAATAAATCCCAAATCCAAGGAGAAAAGTAGGCATCTAAATCACACTGCAGATTTTTCACCTTCAAAGAAGATTTCAGGAGCATTTTAAAAATCAGGCTCCTTCCATGCACTTAGTACAGTAATTTGGTGGTCAAAGCTCCCACACAGACTTGGGAATATTGATTAGGGGACTGGAACATCTTTCTTGTGAGGAAAGGTTGAGGGAACTGGTTCTTTTTGTTCTGCAGAAGAGAAAACTGAGGGGGGATCTAATCAATGCTTACAAATACCTAAAGGGAGCGTGCCAGGTAGATGGGAACAGTCTTTTTTCAGTGGTGCCCAGTGACAGAACAAGAGGTAACGGGCACAAACTTGAACACAGGAAGCTCCATCTTAACAAGAGGAGGAACTTCTTGACTTTGAGAGTGGCAGAGCACTGTAACAGGCTGCCCAGAGAGGTTGTGGAGTCTCCCATTCGGGAGACATTCAGAACCTGCCTGGACGCTGTCCTGTGCAACCTGTTGTAGGTGACCCTACTCTGGCAGGGGGTTGGACTAGATGATCTCCAGAGGTCCCTTCCAACAACTACCATTCTGTGATTCTGTGATATCCAATTTAAAATCTTGCCTCTGCCATCTCTCCACAACCCTAACCATGGTGTAAATAATGTGGTGTGGACATATTATCTGACTTTCCCTTGAATCTTCTGGTCATACAGGTAATTAATCACTGTCAGCCTAAGGGAGAAATGCATGAATAACTCAGCTCTTTATCCTGGTATTTAGGGTACTTAACTTTATATTTTTTAGCTAATTTAATAGTAACTGAGGTTTAAGAGGTTAACAGCTGAAACTCAGAGGTTTAGGCATATCCATTTTTTTATGTAGGTGTCTAAATCAATTTGCTTTTTCCATTATTCTTGACTTCTGTTTTTACATTGCCTTCAATGATACTTCACATTCAGATTTGTGCCACAATTATATATATACTCCTTTCATCTCTGGGAAAAGATTCCTTCCAGTACTTTACTTACTGCTACTTCAAGATATTCCCAACATGACTAGATTATGCTCCCAACAGTTGCTATTAAAGCTTTGGCGTTAGCAGAACTAGCTAGGTCAGCCGTGAGAAGTTATGGTCTGCAAATTATTATTATTAGATCAGTGAGTTTTGAGTAAGATATCCTGAATTGTGACATAATACATGGTACTGCAACTGTCTAAACTCTTCCCCAGAAACGTTTGTGTGGCAATCTTTCTGAAAACAGCCCTTATCTCAGGACTTCTGCAGCAATAGCTCAGTCATTAGAGCCCCTCTAAGGCTGTGGGAGATCAGGCTTAAAATATTCATGGAGACGAGCAACCAGTACCTTCTACAGTATCTCACATTCAACCTCAGAATATAATTTTCCAGATAAAATGATGTATAAATAATAGTCACAAATGGACGTCATTTGTGTATTCTCCAAAGTGGCATGAGCAGTAAGTCACATTCTCCCTTCTGAAGAATTTATAGCCTGACAAAATACAAACATCTGCAGAACAAGACAAAGGATGACCAATTAGGTAAAATTAAGTCTGTGGTTTCCTAATTATTGTCTTTTTCCTGCAAAGTTCCATATGCCCTCAATGGGAACGGAGATCACTCAGGAATGGAGATCCCTCTGCCATCCAGAGGGATGTGGACAGGCTTGAGAGGTGGGCCTGTGCAAACCTCATGAAGTTCAACAAGGCCAAGTGCAAGGTCCTGCACATGGGTCAGGGCAATCCCATGCACAAATACAGGCTGGGCAGAGAATGGATTGAGAGCAGCCCAGACAAGAAGGACCTGGAGGTGTTGGTTGATAAGAAGTTCAACATAAGCTGGCAATGTGCGCTTGCAGCCCAGAAAGACAACTGTATCCTGGGCTGCATGAAAAGAAGTGTGGCCAGCAGGGCAAGGGAGGTGATTCTGCCCATCTATTCTGCTCTCATGAGGCCCCGCCTGGAGTCCTGCATCCAGCCCTGGCACCCCCAACACAAGAAGGACATGGAGCTGTTGGAGCGAGTCCAGAGGAGGGCCATGAAGATGATCAGAGGGCTGGAGCACCTCTGCTATGAGGACAGGCTGAGAGAGTTGAGGTGGTTTCAGCCTGGAGAAGACTCTGGGGAAACCTTATAGCAGCCTTCCAATACTTGAGGGGGGTCTACAGAAAAGATGGGAAGGGACTTTTTATTAGGAAGTGTAGTGATAGGACAAGCGGTAATGGTTTTAAACTGAAGGATGGTAGATTTAAATTAGATATTAGGAAGAAATTCTTTACTGTGAGGGTGGTGTGACACTGGAACAGGTTGCCCAGAGAAGCTGTGGACACCCCATCCCTGGAAGTGTTCAAGGCCAGGTTGGATGGGTTCTTAAGTCTGGTGGGAGGTGTCCTTGCCCATGGCAGGGGGGTTGGAACTAAATGAATTTCAAGGTCCCTTCCAACTCTAACCATTCTCTGATTCCATGAATTTCTTACTGCCTTTTAGGAAGCACACCTAAAAAGAGTGGTAGGAGAGAGCTATGGCTTTTTAATGAAGCCAAATCCCTTCTTATTTTTGAAATCAGATGTGTCCCAGGAAAAAGGCAGCTATTAAATATAAACTAGTTCCCTTTTAGTCATCTGTCTACTTGTTGTGATGCTAACTTTGTACTTATAAAACGTATCTTCTCTCCATATGCTTTTCTATTAACCTTCTCTCCATATGCTTTTCTATTAACCTAGATGTTCTTCCGTCTCTGTAGCAAATGCCCTGAATATATTCTCTGCCTGGGGGAGGAAGAAAAAGAAATGTTGTCTTATATATCAAAGTGCTTTTATCATTTCTCTCAGGCCGTATTATGGATAAATACAAAACTTGTGATGAGACCTCAGTTAGGCAGAGCCTTGAGCTAGATTTGCCTCAACCTTCTCCTTAGGTTCACTATCAAAAGAAATCCCAAGTCCTTTAAAATGCACTCTGACCAAGTTTTACGCCAGTAAAAAAGTTAGAATATTCAACATTTTAAACAAAGAAAACTCAAAGTGACCAAGGGAGAAAGAACAGAAATAGAAAGGAGTTATGAGCAATTTTCTCCTTCCAATTGCTTTCTTGCAAACAAGTAATTTATTTCAGGTAATCTTTTGATACAGAAGATAGAGAAATAACTAAATGTGAGGCAATTGCCATTTCAAGCAGGAGGAACTGGTCAACAATGTCAGTGAGAACAGAATTTGTATGAAAAAGATCATAAAAAGAAGGGAAACTATGACATTAAGAGTGGGCCGAATATAAAGACAAAATAGCAAAAATAGTTTTTAGAAAAGCAGTTTTTAAAAGAATCTTGAAAGTCATCCAAATAAAAAAAAAATAAAGAGAAAGCAGGAGTTTAATTTAAAGGACACAAGTACTAACTGCTTTATTGGAGAGGAAAGAGAAAGTACAGAAAAATGTTAACATTCAAAAAGAACAAAATATTACATATGAAGTTTAAATTAGGGACAGTTTATTAAACACAAGTGCGGAATTATTGTTTAAGTAACATAAGAAAATCAGAAATACCAAGAATGACATGTAAGTATAAAAGATAGTTGACACTAACAATAAATCTTTCTGCAAGTACATTTCTAAATAATAAGAAGAGAGAAGGATCTGCTCTCTAAAAGACTGAAGTGTTTAACACCTTTTTTTAAAAAAAAATAACCTTTTCGTATGTCTTCACCTCACATAATGCTTATAACCACATAGCCATAAAAACATTAATTTCAGTAGTAAGGTAGTCAGATAAAAAGCTATGAATTCAGCTTAGTAAAAGGAAGGCCCAGTTAGAAAGTTATTTTAGTTTAGAAAGCTCTTTTTAGCTTTTTATATGGATAGTTACAAAACTGGTTAACAGAATTTTGGATCTGTTGACAGACTTTGAGTACTCCTAAAAGATGTGTGATACACTGGAAGACTGGAAAAAGCAAACATGGTGCCTATCAAAAGAGAAAAGGGTTGTTACAGACCAGTTTGCTTCTGCTTACAGAAGAATACTGTAAAAGGTAGTCAAACTATTCCTAATTACCTACAAGTAATGGAGCCTAGCATGGAGATGAGTAATAGCCTACACAGACTTTCAAGAACAACCTGCAAATAAGTCTAAGTTACTTCTGTGACATAGTGCCTAGTCTTGTGACCATGGGAAATAAAGAGCGTATATCATTTATCTTGACTGCTTGATTTCTTGGCTGTGTTTTAGGTGTCCTTCTCATAAGAAACCTGATCAAATAAATATAGCTGAGATGAAATACTCATATATTTTTAAAGAAGGACAACTTAAAAAAATATTCTTAGAGTATAGCTATTGGACTGGCTATCAAAATGAAAAGACTTGCTGAATACAGTTCTTGAGGGGTCTGTCCTAGGCCCTGGATATAGAACTATTCAATATTTTAATTAATAAAATGCACCATAAAATAGAGAAAAATAAATCCTCATGTCAATCTTAGAGGTATGTTTGAAAACAAAATTAGGGTTCAGATTGATCTTGACAAATTGAAGACATCCTGGGGTAGAAATAAGGTATGATTCAGGTAGACAAGACATAGCTTATCGGCACAAAGACACAACGAAGCACTGGTGATTAGGGAGTAGCGTTATAAGGTATGGGCATCACTGGGGTCCCGAGGCAAGTATAGGTCAACAAGGTCATACAGCTATAAGGAAAATGACATACCTGTACGCATGAAGAGGCCTCAGAATACATGAAGTAAACCCTCTATTCTGCTCAGCACTGGTTATGCCTTGGTTGGAATACTTCATACAATTTTTGAGCATCACATTTCAAGGAAGATGTCATCTAACTGAATGGGGGAGAATTGAGAAACCGTCATAACTCAACAATGATTTTATCAATGTGAACTGTTTAGCTGGAATTCTTCCATACTGCTTTTGCCACATGCTGATATTTTTATTAATTTCACCAATATTTTTATACACAATAATATTTTTATATTATTATATAACAGGTTTTCCCACTATTGCACAAGAACAGAACTAGACTGCAGATAAAGCAGAGCTATGCAGAAAGGGAAACTTTTACAATCCTGTGCCATTTACTACAGAATTTGGAAATGTATAGTACTTGGGGAAAGGAAAGCAATGGTTTTATGAAAAAGGAAGATAACTGTTGTTTTGGGGAATTGTCCTGTCTATGTAATGGCAAATCACTGTACTCAAACATTTCACACGTAATCATTAATTGTATGTTCTTCATTTCCTGTGTTTGTAATTAAAGGCTGTGATTTTTAGTTTGAATGTTTTCAGCTGCAATTGAAGTTATAGGAGCTGTGCTATATTTAAATAGAGTGTGCTATACTATGGAACATATGCTGACATAAATCAGATCTAGATATTCAAAACTGGCATCAAAAACTATGGGTGTTTCTGTCTGTCCTGCCTCTGTGTCCAGATTCCCCATACGTGAAATAAGAATAACAATTCTTCATATTATGAAGCTGCCGGGGGGGGGGAAATTAGTGTTTGTGAAGCACTTGCATATTATAGTAAGAACAGCTGTAGAAAACCTGTGGGGAATATTATCACTTCAGTCTTCAGTGTAGCATGGGACTACATCAATATCTGTTCATTAGCTGTGCAATAAATGAGACTGAGCCCTGCAGGAAAGCTATGCTCTAATGTACACACAAAGGTCCAAAAGTGCAAGCAACCTTCACAATAACATTTCATGACATTATATTGTACAGTCAAACCCTCTGAAACTACTAACACAGCTTTTTATATGAGCTCACAGCCCAGCTCAACTGTATCCAGGGCTGCATCAAAAGAAGTGTGACCAGCAGGTCGAGGGTGGTGATTCTGTCCCTCTACTCTGCTCTCATGAGACACCATCTGCAGTACTGCGTCCAGCTGTGGGACCCCCAACATAAAAAGGACACAGAGCTGTTGGAGTGAGTCCAGAGGATGCCCACAAAAATCGTCAGAGGACTAGAGCATCTCTGCTATGAGGACAGGCTGAGAGAGCTGGGGTTGTTCAGCCTGAAGAAGAGAAGACTCCGGGGAGACCTTATTGCAGCCTTCCAGTACTTAAAGGGTGCCTACAGGAAAGATGGGGACAAACTTTTTAGCAGGGCCTGTTGCAATAGGACAAGGGGTAATGGCTTTAAACTAAAAGAAGGTAGATTCAGACTAGATAGAAGGAAGAAATTTTTTACCATGAGGGTGGTGAAACAATGGAACAAGTTGCCCAGAGAGGTGGTAGATGCCCCATCCTGGAAACATTCCAGGTCAGGTTGGACGGGGCTCTGAGCAACCTGATCTAGTGGGAGGTGTCCCTGCCCATGGCAGGGGGGTTGGAACTAGATGGTCTTTAAAGGCTCCTTCCAACCCAAACTTTTCTATGATTCTATGACTAAATATATACATATAAGCAGAAAGTGTCAAAAAGGATTATGGAATTTATAGTATATTCAAAATAATAATGATTCTGTAGTATACACAAACCAAAAAGACCCCATATTGCATTCAGCTATATTTCTCCCTTTTTGGCATGACAGTGTTTTCTCCCAAGCAATACTTTGGATATCTGTGAGGTTAGTCTTGTTAGTGAGGTGAACACACCTGTGCTCCACAGATTTAACTCAAAACCTGAAGAAAACTGAGATTGGGATAATCTTCAGCACTCTTCAATCTGAACTTGTTGCTCCCAGTTTTGGAGAGAATGTCCTAAAAGGAAACAAAATATCCAAGAAATGGAATCTAGGTTAACATGCACCCAGGAATATAAGACTGACATCAGAAGAAGAGGAAATATGGAGGAATTCAATGATGCGGATTATTGTTTAAAGGTACTTGTAAAGGAGTTCTGCAAATCTAGTTTCTTTTTTAGGGACTTTTTTTCCAATCTTTACATTTGGAAGTTGTGATACCGGAATATTCACGGACTTAGTCAGGAGGACACTTGGATACTATAACCCAAACAACTGAAAGAGATAGGTGTTTACACAGTCAGTTTATCCAGTGCAATGCTAATTCTGGGCACAAACCAGATCATTGTAGGTACTTAAACATATTCAGCAGTGGAGGAGAGAGTTTCATAAATCGTTCTCTTGGTCTTACTTATGTAAATCCTAGTTAAGCTTCATTTTAGTTGCATGATCATTTTGGTCTTCCTCAAAGCAGTGTCATAGGAATTAAGTCTCATTACTATTATTTCCTCAGGTAAATTTATATAAACATAGATCTGGATTCAACCAACATCTGTTCAAACATGTCCAACATGATCTAGCACTTGTAATTCAACTAGAACACCACTCTATTTTAACCATAGAAGTAAACCATAAAATATAGAGAAAAGCGGAGTGGGGGTTCATGTCGTGGATTATATAAAGAACTCTTTTTGATAGCCTTTCTACCAGAGAATTTGTCAGTCTCCTTTTACTGCTTCCAAAAAAATTAAATTGCTGTTTGCTGAAACAATACTATTTTTATGCTGTAGAAGTTTTCTGTTTCAGCTGATTTTTTTTTTTCTCTAGAATAAATAAAATAAACTGTGTCTGGATGTGGAAGATAATAGCTTTCTGGTTAATCTTCAACTACTGAGATGTTACTTCCCAGACACTTTGAGGTGTATTTTTAAGACAAGGTTTATCTTGAAACTCTTCCACAGTAATTCCCTTAATTTAAATTTATTAGTTATACACACAGTCATACCCCAATAAGTGTCTTGATATATGTCTATATTCTTTTAAATTATCAATGGAAAAAAAAAATGAGATTAAGATTTCTTTCAATTATTTTCATCTTTGAAAATGACCAAAGAATGGTACAGAGAATGTATCTCAGAGATCCAAGTTGTGAATCAATGTGGCTGCATTTTAAGGTAAAGAGGCATATTAGTTTTCAGCATAACTTGAAACAGAAGTGGAACAAGTTCAACAATATTAATGTATACCTACATTGAGACACAGGGAGACAGAAAAAAAAAAGTCTACGGAGCACTGATGCTGCTCCAAAGTCTCCCCTCCCTCAAAGCCTCTTGCCAGCACAAATGGGTGCTGTCCTGGGTGTCACAGGTACTAACCCATTCCTTTCACATTCATTCCCAAAGTGACACAGAGACAGAGAATTAGAAATATAGCAAAAGTCTCCAGCAACACAATACTGCAATGTGCAATATCATCCTTAATGGATATATGAGAGCTACTTGGTACATGTTTCAGTCATGGAACTTTACCAGCTAGTGGAAGTTCATTGACAGTTCCACCTGGTTTATAGTAATTAGTTTATAATAATTGGATCATCAAGCATTTTTTGTGCTTAAAAATTACCAAAACTGTACATTATATAGATCATATGTGACATATATATGATCTAAATATACATATAAATATACTTGAGGATTTTAAACAAGAAACTTGTTGAAACAAGAAGCTTGTTTAAACTCCAGCTTGTTAATGTACTTGGCTAAAAATGGAGGAACTTATAATTTCTTATTCAAAAGAAAATTATCTTAGTTTAGTTTTTCTCCATTAGCCTTATTCTTAACATGTTAATTTTCCACCAATTTGTTTCTTTCAATAGGAATACATTGGAGGTATCCCAGTTATATCACTTTCATCCAGTGTTCGCCATCTTCATAGATCTTTGAGACTACTCATAGCAGAGAATTCTACTCAGATATGAGTAAGGATGGCAAAATCTTGTTCACTATCATTAGAAGAGTGTCAGCTGGAAGACTGTAGACTTCTGAATCATCTTTCCTACATGATGAGGAAAATGAAGCAGACTATGCATTTCAAATTGAACTGCATTAGTTTAGAATACATTTTTTCTTTTTTGTATTTTTTAATTCTAAAGAAATTACTTAATTTCAAATTCTAAGTAGACCTGCATAGTACATAATGTCCTAAGTCTAAGTTATTGGAAACCCTAGTCAGTAGTGAAATAAATGATGTGAAATTAATATCCAATTAGTTTAAATTCAACAGAAGTTGGAGACTAGAAAATACTTCATTAAGAATGGTGAGGAATTATGAAAATGGTTTGGAAACCACAGCACTGAACTACTGCTTTGGAGAACTTAAGGAATGTATTTCTACATGTTATACTGCAATAATGTATTCTGAATAAAATGGGATTTTAAACTTGGGAAAACTAGGAAGGCTGAGTGTTGAAGGTGTGACAAATGTAGCAGGTGTGCCATGGCAGACAAGACAAAGAAAAGAGATTGATTTAGGAAATAGAGGAATCAAATCTGATTCTCATCTCAGTTCAAATTAGACTGTATTTATGTGATAGAGTTGGGATTCAATTTAGGAATAAAATATTGAAATTTAGGGGCTTTTTCAGTTGCCAGAGAATAAATATCTACTGTCATTTAAGTCACAGATATATGCTGCCCTTGGGTGTACAAGAGGCTTGCACAGACCTAGTATATATGATACAGGAGACATGAATCCTCATGGATCTGCAGCTAAAAGCTGTACAAAAGATTTTATCTTAAATTTTATCTTAAATCTTAAGATTTTATCTTAAATAGACATCTTGCTAGATGTCTATGTAGGGACAATTAACTGTATATTAGATGTCAACTTTAAGCTGAGTTCAAGCTTCTAGATCTCTGTTGTGCACCATGAACCCTTAGTCATCCAGCATTTCTATAAACACTTACAGAAATGTTGCCACCTATTGCTCAATCCAGTGGGTTCCTTGCAATATCATAAAGTCCCCAAAACATCCATATGGGGCTGGCAGATATGACACAAAAGGAGTGGGAGACACCTGACCTTTTCAGCAACAGCAGGATACCAGGAAGCACATCCTACAATATGTCAAACAGCACTCAACACTTGAATCAAAAGTTGAATCAAGCTGCTGTTGTTTAGCAGATTTTTGTTCTATTGCAGTAGGATTACCTATATGAGCTTGCCATCCAGCACTGAGGGATTTTCTATAATACTTTTTCCTGCAACTGTGCTTAGTTTGGAGAATCTATAAAATATATTCTATGACAATTTATATTGCATATATTGCTTTCCCATTCTTCTATATGCTCTAAGTGTATTACTTTTTCTGTGAGTTTTCATTATTCAGTTTTCCTAGAGAAAATAACATTGATGATCAAATAGTCTTAATGTAAGTTTTGAGAAAATAACCATTAATCTTAAACTCCTTAATCTTTCAGCATTTATGAAAATTTAATAAATACCTGATAATTATCCCAAAATGTTTAAAATAAGTATCAGTACATAGCTCAGAACAAAATATTTGCAATAAACGCATATACAAATACGATGTGGGTTTTTTTTTTCTTCTCTTTGATCGGTTTTCCCTTTATAATTAAATGTAAACTTGAAACCCTGGAGAACAAAAAAATATGCATTTTTAGCATTCATAGGAAATAGGAAAGAGGTGAATCATTGATTAACCTTAAAAAAGACTACCCAAATGTGTTATTATAATCAGAAAACAGAACTGATTCACCTACTTCATTTGAACCTTTTGGGTTCAGATAAATGCCAAGTCTTTGTCTTTTAATATTACATTAACAGCAGGAGTCCTTTTATTGAGAAAATATCAAAACTGATGTAGCCTCTGATTTCTAATGGCAATTACTGCTGTTACAAAAATAATATTTACAGTATGGAAAACATTGCATCCCTATTCAATTTGGATGGTTGAAAATGAGTCATATTAGCATATTTTAAGAAACATTAATTACAGCATTTCTGTTGAAATGATGATCATTTGCATTTGAGAGGGATTATCACCTATGCAAAGGGTGGTAAGTTCTTAAAAGTCACTTTTGGTTGCAAAGAAGTGCCTTAGTCTTTGAACTATGGACAAATGAGATCACCAAATGCCATGTTGGATAAATATATGTAAACTAAATCCTTTTTCTCATACTGTATACATAGTCTGAACTATATCAGATTCATAATGTACAGTCATTCTGACTTCTAAGCAACAAGTAGTCATTTAAATAAAAAATGAAGCTATGATTTTCCCTAAATCTACCAGAGTTGAAATAAAACTTCCCACTAAGCAGCTGCTTTCCTTTTTTTTTTTTTCCTTTGTAAGATATCTAGGCAAAAGATTGAAATTCATCATCATGACATGGATAGCAGAGAAAACCTTTCAACTTTTTTCAGGTGATTCATTTCTTTTTACAGCAAGTTTGGAACCACTGCAGATTTATCCTACAGTATTCCCCAGATGCAGGAAAGTCAAGGATGATCCAGTAAAAATTTAGAGGTAGTGTAACTTTAGAAGAAAAGTTCACAGAGGGTGGCCCTGGAAGGAATTTCAAGGGATTATCTAGTTCATTCTCTTCAAGGCAAGACTACCTATACTTATATTGTTCTTTGCAGATATTTAACTAATCTGTTCTCTAAGACCTCTGATAAATGAAACTAGTTTAGGATTGGAATTTCATTATTTCAAAGGCAATCTGTCATAAACATCTTACTCCTGTGAATGAAGTTATGACTTTATTTCTTGTATTTAGTTTGATACTTTAAAATCTATACTTGCAATTTAGTCATTAAGAGAAACACATGATGATTAAGGCAATTCAGGAGTTAAATTTTGGTAAACGATATGTGTT
>VZSZ01007376.1:6582-35244 GCA_013398815.1 Ibidorhyncha struthersii | reverse complement strand
TGTTTTAAAATCAAGAATCTGATGCCTAAGCTGAATGTGGAGCTGTTTTCCACTGAATCATTAAATACTAGAAGAAAAGGAAACCCAGAAAAGTAGTAGGAGATCAGTTTAAATGAGTTAAATACATTACCTTACACACCAAACATCAAATTGGAATTAGATGTTGTGGGAAAAAGGTCAGATTTTGTAGATGCTGACAACATTAGAATGCTGAAAAAGGGATTAGAGGAATTCATAAACTGTGAGCGGATTTTTAGGTCTAAAAGTGGATACACTGCCCAAGTCGCAGAAGGCAAAGTCAGGGACCAGAAGAATGAAGAACCACCCACTGTAGGAGAGGATCAGGTTTGAGATCATCTGATGATGATTGTCTTATGAGGAACAACTGAGGGAACTGGGGCTGTTTAGCCTGGAGAAGAGGAGGCTGAGGGGAGACCTTATCACTCTCTACAAGTACCTGAAAGGAGGTTGTAGAGAGATGGGGACTGACCTCTTCTCCCTAGTGACAAGAGGTAGGACGAGAGGAAATGGGTTCAAGTTAAGCCAGGGGAGGGTTAGGTTGGATATTAGGAAAAAAAAATCACTGAAAGGGTTATCCAATATTGGAATAGGCTGCCCAGGGAGGTGGTGGATTCACCATCCCTGGAGGTGTTTAAAAAAAGGGTAGATGTGGGACTTGGGGATATGTTTTAGAAGTGTTTTTTTGTCAGGTTAGATTAATGGTTGTACTTGATCTTAAAGGTTCATTCCAACCGCAACGATTCTATGATTCTATGAACCTGTAGGTGCAGAAATCTATGGGACCTGATGAGATGCATCCACAGGTCCCAAGGGAAGTGGCAGACAAAGGTGCTAAGCCACTATCCATCATATTTGAGAAGTCATGGGAGTCCAATGCAAATTGCCACTGACTGGAAAAGGGGATACATAACCCCCATTTTTAAAAAGGGAAAAAAGAGGAAGAACAAGGGAACTACAGGCCGATCATTCTCACCTCTGTGCCTGGCAAGATCATGGAGTGAATTGTCCTGGAAATTCTGCTAGGGCACATGGAAAATAAGGAGTGATTAAGCACAGCCAACATGGCTTCAATAAAGGCAAATCGTGCCTGTCAAATTTGGTGGCCTTCTACAATGGCATTACAGCACTAGTGGATAAGGGAAGAATAACTGACGTCATCTACCTGGACTTGTGCGAAGCATTTGACACTGTTCTACATGACATCCTTGTCTCTGACTTTGGGATACAAGGATCTGATGGACGGGCCACTAGGTAGATAAGGAATTGGCTGGATGGTGGCACTCAAAGTGTTGCAGTCAACAGCTCTATGTCCAAGCGGCGAGCAGTGACAAGTGGTGCTCCTCAGGGGTCAGTACTGGGACTGGGACTGCTTAACATCTTTGTCGGTGACATGAACAGTGGAATTGAGTGCACCCTCAGCAAGTCTGCCAACAACACTAAACTGTGTGGTGTGGTCAACACACTGAAGGGAAGCGATGCCATCCAGAAGGACCTGGACGGGCTTGAGAGGTGGGCCTGTGCAAACCTCATGAAGTTCAACAAGGCCAAGTGCAAGGTCCTGCACATGGGTCAGGGCAATCCCAAGCACAAATACAGGCTGGGCAGGGAATGGATTGAGAACACCCAGGCCAAGAAGGACTTGGGGGTGTTGGTTGATGAGAGGTTCAACATGAGCCAGCAATGTGCGCTTGCAGCCCAGAAAGACAACTGTATCCTGGGCTGCATGAAAAGAAGTGTGGCCAGCAGGGCAAGGGAGGTGATTCTGCCCCTCTATTCTGCTCTCATGAGGCCCCGCCTGGAGTCCTGCATCCAGCTCTGGCACCCCCAACACAAGAAGGACATGGAGCTGTTGGAGCGAGTCCAGAGGAGGGCCACGAAGATGATCAGAGGGCTGGAGCACCTTTCCTATGAAGACAGGCTGAGAGAGCTGGGGTTGTTCAGCCTGGAGAAGAGAAGGCTCCAGGGAGACCTTAGAGCAGCCTTCCAGGACTTCAGGGAGGCCTACAGGAAAGAGAAGGAGGGACTCTCGATCAGGCAGTATAGCAACAGGACAAGGGATAACAGTTTTAAGCTGAAAGAGGATAGATTAGATATTAAGAAAATAATCTGTACTGTGAGGGTGGTGAGACACTGGAACAGGTTGCCCAGGGTAGTTGTGGAGGCCCCATCCCTGGAAGTGTTCGAGGCCAGGTTGGATGGTGAGTGGATGAGTTGGATGAGTGACCTGGTTTAATGGAAGGTGTCCCTGCCCATGGTAGGGGGGTTGGAACTAGATGATCTTTAAGGCCCTTTCAAACCCAAACCATTCTGTGATTCTATGATTCTATGATTCTACACTTATATAGAATCATAGAAGTATGAATTTATACAGTTTTATAGGTACATTCATAGGTCTAAAAGTGGATTTTAAGAGGAAAAGGTAAGAGGGTATTGTCTCATATCCTTGTACAGCAGTTCTAGATGCTGGAACAGTTTGAGCAAAGGAACCACAAACCGTGGGTAGATTTTGCAGTAGGCCTGAACTGAGTTTATTGCCACTGTTGGAGACATAATGCTGAGTTAGATAGACTACTGGTTTGATCTATGAGAAAATTCTTTATATTCTTTACTAAATACAACTGTCGTAGTGATTCTCACTTCATGTTTCAGAGAATGTGTGCTTTTTGGATCTGCTCATCAGCTATACCATTGTGGATCAGAGCTGAGATAGAACTCCTGCTTTTCAAGTCTGAACTGCAAATACATCACTATAAATATCAGCCTTGACCTTTATAATAGTGTTTAGCCTTTTCGTTCTAACCTGCAAAGCGTGAGTTGGTCAGTCAGTACAAATCCTTACACAGGAAAGAAAACCTAGGTAATGGACTTATCAAATTGGCAGACAAAGATGTAGTAGCTGAAACTAGATGAAATCTGTCTAGGAAAAAAGAAACAATATTTAACACCTGTCTTCATTAGTCATTGGAACAAGAGCTGTGGAGAATTCACCAGAATTCACTATCTCTTCTTATTGTTGGATATCTGTTACGCTGCAGAACAATGATTTACAAGGACATTCCAATACGCTGTGTTGTACAGCAGACCAGATTAGAGGATTGTTCTCATCTTCTGCAGGATCTACAGCCTCTAAATGTGTAAAACGGCCAAAGCTCATCACATTCTTTTAGATGCATTAATAAACACAGGTACTTACCATAAAATAGTATACATACACATAGAGCCTGCATCAGATTTCCCCTTGGAGATATCAGTAATTTTTAAATTTTGGTGACAAACCAAAGTGTATTCAAATTTCAGCTACTGATAAAACCATTAAAATGCACAAGTGTGGTGGGTTAACCCTGGTAGGCAGCTCAGCCCCACACAGCCACTTGCTACCTTCCTCCCAGTGGGATGGGGAGAGAGTTGGAAGGGTAAGAGTGGGAAAACTCAAAAGCTGAGATAAAGACAGTTTAGCAGGTGAAGTGAAAAGCTGCCTGCACAAGCAAAACAAAACAAAACAACATTTGCAACTTCCCATTGTCAGGGAGGTGGTTCAACCATCTTTAGGAAAGCAGGGCTCCATCCACGCGTCTCAGTGAGTTGGGAAGCCAAACACCATCACTCCAAACGTTCCCCCTTCCTTCTTCTTCCCCCAGCTTCTACTGCTCAGCCCATCATATGATATGGGATACCAGTTGGGGTCAGCTGTCCCACCTGTGTCCCCTCTCAATTTCTTGTGCACCCCCAGCCAACTCTTTGGTGGGGTGGTGTGAGAAACAGAGAACACCTTGATGCTGTTTAAGCACTGCTGACCAATAATTAAAACTTGGGTGTATTATCAAGACTGTTTTGGTCACAAATCCAAAACATAGCACCATATGAGTTACTACGAAGGAAATTAACTCTATATCAGACAAAACCAGTACAATAAGGCACTCTTTCTATCCTAAATAATCTATAATCTAGACAGAAGCTAATGCAAATGAACTTTGTGTGAGAAAACAGAAAGGTAATTGGAACGAACAAAAAAGCACAAGTCAGAGTGCGCAAACACACAGAAAACATAACTGTCAGTGTTTTCTTTTTCTTTTTAATGACCAGTAATGAAGCAGAATAATAGCCAAACATAGTTCAGTAACAGTAAAAACAGAAAAAGTTATTTAAAAAATAGTACTTTATTTTCCAAAACTGACCTTTCACCAAAGACAATATCGACATTAATGAACAGCGTTGCAGAAAAGTAGGTTTTTTTCTATTTTTTGTTTTCTTCTGAAGGTTTTTTCCCCTCATAACATCTTTTTGTTTGGTTGGTTTGGTTTGGGTTTTGAGGTGTTTTTTTTTACTTTTTTTTGTTTTCCTCAAGATAGAAATACCAGCAAAAAATTATTCCATGTCAAGTATATAGAAAAGTATCACAGCAAGTGCTATGTGCCAACATTTTCAGCTGCTTCTTTTACTGCTTTCATGCAAAATCTCTTTAGTTGCCAATTTTGCACCAAAAAAAAGGACATTTGCACATGCACACTTCATGCTTGATTTTGCAGTTATCTTTTTAGAACACATTAGGGTCCAATTTAAAATTCAGTGAAGCCAATGGGAGACTTTCCATTTGATTTCTGTAAGATGATCAGACACGAAAAAAGGAGGCCAGATTAAATTTTTGCCTGTAGAATTTAGCTAAATATGTGTGTTGTCTTTCCAGTATTTCATGTGTATTTTCTGACAGTGTTAAAGGCCCAAAGTGCTCTCTATATTCTGAATGCTTTCGCAGACTGCTCAACCTGGAATGGCCCAAAACGAAATGTCCTTTGCCAAAGGCAATTTAAGAAATTACTTAGCTGACGCTCCTTCTCTGCTTGTCCACAGTATCTACAGGAGGTAAGGAGGATCATATAGTAGAAATACCTTATTCTTTTCACCAAATTGAAACATAGTTTAAAGAGACTACCGTAAAGACAGAGACTTGAACTGTAGACGCCTATAGTTCAGTAAAAAATTCTTATCCTGTAAATATAACCAAAAACCACAAAATTGAATTATAAGTATTCTTTGCAGATTTTTCCTGGATTTTTTTTTAGGATATTGTTTACACTTTTCTCTGAAAAATAGAGGTACATTAGATTTTTTTTTTTTATTAGAAGGATGACAGTTTTTCTTATCAGAAAATTCAGGGCAGAATTTTTTTAATGACAAGTATGTTTTAGTTAATTATTTTGTAGGGAATAGATGAGTTATTTAAATTCTGAGAGTTCTCTTTTACATTTCCTATTCTTTATTTTGGGTTTCTCTTTAATTAATTGGAAGATGTTCAAGCTTTCTATTACTTTAATTTGTACTATATGTTTTACAGTTGTGCCTCCCATCCAGCCACATATTTAAGGAGATGAGCTAAAGAGGTTCCATTTTCTCCCTTTTTGCTGTATAATATGATGATTTCTTGACTTCTCAGCTCTCAAATTCAGATTGGGCGGCTCTCAATGTGGTACACAAGCACACATTCCCCTCTTTTTCACACCTAAAAAATTAAGTCAGTAAATGTCTTGGGTGTTCCCAGTAGTAAACATAAAATTAAACAGTGAAGAGTTTCAGGCATTCCGTTCTGACACTTTCTGGATTCTCATATCATAGTTGCTGGAAACACTACCAAGAAGGTAAACAGTGGACTTCTTATTTAACAGCTGTGCTTAAGTACTGGAGAGGAAAGCAGAAGACACTGCTTTTCCCCCTCAGTCTTGGTATCCCTTCAGTTGAAGTAGATGATATTCCCTAAATTACAGGAGCTCAACTCTGTCCCAGAAACACTCTACCACCTGAGCTTCCCCATTACTCCCTAGATCTTCATACTGCCTGTCCTTGGCTTTGGGATCATTATGAATTTCATTTCATTTGGTTTGTTGTTCTGAGGGTAAATTTTGATCTGAATGGGTCCGTGACCTTATAAATCCTGCTTTTACCCTCTTCTGTTACACTCTGTGTTTTTTTAACTTTTAACATTTTTTCTTTTTGAGGTTGCACTCTAACTTCTGCAGGCAAATCAACATCAAAGTAACTTCAGTGATATACTTTTTGGTTCCCACTGGATGGCATGAACCTGTCATTTACGACTGTAGATTGTAAAAGTTTCTATTGAAATCAGTATTGCATAAAATACTTGAAGATTTGTATGAAGAAACTAAGTTTGTGAGTCTGCTCACCATCAAATGCATTAAAAATTTCAACAAGTGCTTTGAAAATATTACTCCATCAGCAGGCAACTAGTATTAAAATACTGTAAATTTGCTGCTTGGAAAAAAATCTCCAGTAGTAAAACCAGTCTGTCAAACCATGAGAAAAATTAAATTTAATCTCAAACTTTTGATGAGGTTTGATGTCTGTTTCTTATTCTTATTCAACCATGGCAATCAAAACATCAGTTGGATTGTACATGTCCATCTCCAGATATAAGTTACTTTCAAGGATATAAAAAAATCCCACAAGCTTCTATGAAAACTATGTAATCATACAGAAGAGCACCACATAACAGGCACAAAGTGACTTAAGGGTATATATACATGACAGATTGCTGCACCATACAGAAATACCCAAGCTAGAATAGAACCAGCCAGCTCAGGCGACAAAATAAAGGGAGAAACTTTGAATCCTATCCACTCTCTGTGTTTCATTACTATCTCCTTGAGCTTCCTGTTCTCACATGCACATGGGGAGACAGAATAGTTTCAAGGGTCTGGAATGACTTTCTTTATCAGTGGTTTCATTAACTCAAGTTTTGTTCAAGTTGTTTGTTTACGTTCATACCATCATTTTGAAAGAAGTAATTTTCCTCTTCAAGTTTTCATTAAGTGTATTCCCTGTCTGCGCATAGCATCTGTGGGTCAACATCCTCAATACCGGATCTTCAACTTGTGCAAATCAGTGTAGTTTAACTGCTGAATCTCCCAGAAGTACGACAAAACAATAGAGTAAGATTCAGAAGCAATTTCACCCAAAATTATAATTATGAGCCAAATACTAATCCAAAATGGACATGCATCATGCTCTGGGTTTGTTTGCACTTGGAATCTTCTATGAACAGCTCATGGCCTTTGATGTCAGCCTAAAATGGTGGAAAAGTAGTAGGAACAGCTCTTATTTCCAACCTCAGAGAGATAAAAAAAAAATTAATCAATCTACTGAGATATCTGTCCTTTCATATGTTTTAAATTAAATCAACCTGTCTGCAATGATACAGACTAGGGAATTTAAAAAAACAAAAAGTTAAGAGAACATCTTGAGGAAAATGCATTAAGTAAGACTGTACTCAGGAACCAAATTTAGAAATATTATTTCATCAAAACAAATCATCAGTAGATGATCTTCTCAGTTTACCACAGGGAGCAAAAATGTTTCAAATTAATCCTCTAATATATGGCACGAATTCCATAACACCACCTACAGAAAAGACTGGTTTGAGAGAGACATTGTTCTTGGTAGATATAATTTTAAACTAATCAGCTTGTGTTTTGAACTACAGAAGTCTGTAATTCCTTCTTGCTTTCTAAAAATAAATAAGTTTAAGTAATATAGTGTCAAAGCTTGTAATGCACTACTAATTACTTTAGGAGACACAGAGATATTGCTACCAAAAAAAAAAAAGCTATGCATACCCTGAAGGTAAAAATACTGAAATAAATTATTGATTATGTTCTCCATTTCTGCTGTTAGAGGCTTTGACTAATCATCTTTCCATATTATTGCTAAGGTCACATAGGAGAATAATTAAGCCATTAATAAATACCATATTATTTCATATATGCTAAAAAAACTAATTACATGTTATTTCAATGCTAATTGTATCTATTTGAGTTATATCTACAGTTAAGAAATTTTTAGCCCAATTCCTTTGTCTCCACCTAACTTGATCACCCCACAAGCACAAGATCTATTGCAATCCTAAAAGGTTTGTTTTCCACCCAGCTGTGCTCACACTCTGAGGATGACACAACCTAGGATAACCTAGATCATGGTACTGTTGGGGACAAAGGAAGAACCCTGCAACCCTTCCCTAGGTTAAAGACAAACCAATTTAAATATGTCTTAGCACTGAAGACTGCATTAAATTGTCCAGGTGGCTTTAAAGATATAGGACAGCTTATTTCCCTTCTGAAATTCAGTTCAAAGAGCACGAAAGGATGAGTGCATGAATGATGAAACATTGTCTCAGTACGTTTTTTGCTTGTTAAACTTCCATTTTCTTCACTCTAGGTTGCATGGAATCAACATTTAAAATATTTCAGCCTCTTCAGTAACAGCTCTTTTCGATATAAAGTATTTTTTAGTTTCAGTCATAATAGAGCAATAGTACAGATATGATCTGTGTGCTTGCAACCTGTCTGGTGTTTTCGATCAATTTTTATTTGTTTGTTGCATTATGTGTTAAATGGTTAATTTAATTTGTTGCATGGTAATTCTGAGCTTTCAGTTCAGCTTAGGGTAGTTGCTTTGCCTATTGACTATGTTGTTCTGCTACAGTGAATTAAAGACATCTTGAAATAGTGTTCTTGTACTAATGTTTCCAACTTCTCCTTTAGGGTATCAGTAATTATTGTTTCGTAATTTAACAGAATGGAGTTGTGCACAACAGATACATAAAACCCAAACAAATACAACACTTCAAATTATATTTAAATCAACCATAGAAAGCTTAGCATTCAGTACTCTCAGTTTCAGGTCACAAAATCTAAAATTCTGTCCTTTTCCAACTCATTTGCTGAATAAAATGAATTAATTTGAGTAAGCTTCACAATAACCTCTATAATAGGTGCAGCTCAATCTGACTTGTTGATAACTTAGGATCTGAATAGTGCAGATTCTGCAATTTACATTTAAGATCAATATCCTCAAGGCAAAGATAAAATATTAATATATAGTATGCCAGTGAATCCTAACATTTTTGTTCTTCAAAAACAGGAGGGAACTTAACTTAACAAAGGGTACAAATATCCCTTTTCATACACTTGTAGTGTTAAATTGGTTGTAGCATTCCTGGGTTTGTAGTAAATTCTCCAAGGACATGATCTTTCTGTAGCTGTGAAAGAATAGGTAGACAAGTCTTTAAATCTCATTACAGTTTGTTGTAGCCATCAATAGCTAATATGGGTTTTCGTGAAGTGCTCCTCTGAGAAACCTCATTATAAAGTTCTCCCTTCAATAATCCAGCTACCCTACTGTTTGGATGCTTGTGCTTACTACAAAGTTGAGAGATAATACTGAATTCTTTTGGGGTCAAGCTATATGAAAATAGCAATTATATATATATATTTAAACTAAGAATTAACAAGGTATGACATATTTATTTTACTTTTTTAAATACACTTTGAAATAGTCAGTTAACTATTAATTTCCCTAAATGAGGTAACGTTGTGCTATTCTACTTTGTCCTTCATTAGTCTCCCAGGTTTGTCAGAATGGTGCAGCCAATTTATGTTACATCCATATAGTCACTGCTCGATTAAGAGATGGAGCCAAAGCCTTCTGCAGGAGTGGATTTATCAGAGGAGGTAGGTAATATTGGCCATAGCCTTTCTCACCAGCTGTGGCTTGAGCAAAACAACACTTCTTGAGGAAGAGAAAGGACATGCTCGTGTTATAAGCTACAACAAGAGGCTGCAACACCTCATCAACAGAGGAGCCAGAGCAACCCTACACTGAAGCTGGGGCCCCAGCCGCCATCATTCCCTCTGCTCCACATTTCAAAAGTTAGGAATACAGAGAGTTTAAGATCGCATGAGAAGTATTGACACATGAGTTCAGAGTGACTTTGCCCCAACTAAACACAGAATACGAAGTGCTTGGAAGCCGTGGCCTGTACTTATGGTGAATCTAGAAGAGGCAACGTGAATCCAGAAGTCAAATTTGCTGCTGGCGTTAATAGTTCAGGTGCAATGCAGTGAGATGAACACGGACAGCCTGCTCGAATATTAGAAGCTATATTTGCATTGTTCTCTGTGTAAGTATATGTGCCCAGAGAAACCTGGAAGAGAGCTCAGAAAATAGCCCACTTGTTCTGAATTCTCATCTTTCATTTTGTTAAAATATTTTTTGATTTGAAATGGTTTCTTGAAATTTAATGGAAGTATGCCAAAAAATGCGCTAAACATCATTAAAGTCACACCTTGCAAGTTGCAATGAAAGTATATAGGTGAAACTCATCAAAAAAAAAATTTGTTTTCCTAAAGCTGATTACTTCAGGTGCATGGTTGATTACTATTTCAACAAAATAAATGGGACAATTAGAGAACACTATTGCTGGACACTGATAAAAAGAGAAGCTGAACAAACAACAAATCAAAATGATCCCATAAAGTGCAATATCCTCATACATTTTCTGGTCTAGTAATGTAAACATCATTGAAATTCATGCCAAAAAAAATCTGGATGGCTTATGCACTACAAAGAAAAATGAAAAGCAAACATAATAAATTGCAAACTCTTAAGAATGATAAAAAGCTGCTATCAGGTAAATGAAACAAGTTGATACACCATTAAATGTACTTTACAAACTCATTTGTGTCATAATACCAATGTAGCTGGCTGTGCTCCAGGACCTGGGGAAACAGGCGTATTGCCACAAGGTTTTTTTATCCACAAACAAAACATCCTGTCACCTCTCTGAATCATAATCTATCAGTGTCTTTTTTCAGAGCTTTGACTGTGATGTTTAAGTATTCACTTGGTATGGTCACAGCCTACTATAAAGATGAATGTTACCTCATTTAGCAGGATTTCAGCCAAGGGTGTACATATATTTCTATGGGGAAACCAGTTATACTGCATTCTGTTAGGTCAGACAGCAGCGGATCCTTTGATCATTGAACTCACTTGAACGATTCTGGGCAGAGTCTCCATCTATAATCACTGCAGAATATACAAGACTGGTAACCTTACTCAAATCCAAAGATACACTCTGAGGACTAATTTTTAATACCAAATGTATTAGAATTTTTAAAGCTCTGATCTTCTGACTCTTTCAGCGTGATGGGTATTCAGGAGTATTGTGAATAAGATAAGATGTAAAGACCCTATCACAGCTCAAAGAGGCCAACATAAACCAATTATTTCTCTAGCTGCAACTAAGGGACCAATTAGCAGTAGCTGACATAGAAGACTGTAGCCCAGTTAAAAACGAAATAGCAGCCAGAGGGGTCAGGGTCTATTTCAGAAAAGGGCCTCAGATAATATATGTAGGGTTTTTTTAAAAAAAAAGGTGTGATAGAGAACACAAAAGTAAGTGATACCTATTAGAAGACAAAGGTAGGAGCAACACAGAGAAGAAGAAAGAGCAGACTCTTGTATGCTACTGACTCCTTTGTCTCTTACCTATAAGGGAGGAAAAACTGGCCTGTAAATGTAAAGGACAAGAAGTGTCAACCTTCTCTGTTTGGAAGGTCTGAAGTATGGGAATCAGGCCCAGCAGACATTAGGCTTTGTTTGTACTTTCTATTACCACTTTGATTTCCCTGTTTCTCTGCCGTTTGAACTGGCTGGAATAACTCTAGCATGTCTCTTCAAAAGAAAGAGAAAGAGAAAATGGATCGTGCTCCTGCAGCTTTGAAGTGCTGCCTCTGTAATCTACTATCACCCTGACCAGCTGAGCTGAATGATTTAAAACTTTCATAAGGTTAAGACTGCACAAAGAAATGATGAACAGAGCAAGGTCCTCTCCCCAAATGGTGAAGGTGGTAAATTTGCTGTATTCCATTCCATTTTGTTGTTTGTTTTTAATGCAGATTTGTTAGTACAATATTTCAATCACATTTCAAAAGGGATAAAGGAAGCTTTTTTTCAGACACATCTTTAGAGCACTCCTTCTCTTCTATTTTCTATAAGGGAACTGTTAAGAAACTTTTCTAGCTTTCTTTGGGGAAAAAAATCCAGCCTTGAATTCCTGAATTGATCTATTCATATAATCTTCTCATCTATTTGTTTCTTGGGATCTCTTTGAAATCAGGACAGCAAGTCGGAAGTGAAGAAACCCACAACAATCCCTTTCCCTGTTCCTAGGTTATTTCAAGAACTGAAGTTAGTTTATTTAAAGGCAATTAAAAGTCCACCTAAACATTTCTTTACACGGCAGACATCTCTCTTAAATTTTCTTCCTTGCTTTGGCATTTCTGTCAGGATAGGCCAAAAAGTACAAATTGTCATAAGAATAGCTGTGGTTTTAGTTCTAGATCCCACATGTAATATAAAATTATCTATCAAGTTTTGCAATATAAAAATAAAATTTGGGGAAACAAAACTAGCTGCTATATTTTAGACTGTTGTTTTCAAGGTGTTACGCTTCGAATACAAATTTGTCAAAAGCCAGTATTATGAGTATCCTTAATATTAACTCATGAGGTTTTCCAAAACCGAAAATTTATACGTCACTGTAAGCTTTTGTTTTATTAATTTCTTCCCCTCTATTTTTTTTAGCAGTTTCTGCTCTTTCGCCTTATGTATTGCATTGTAGAATACATATGAATACACAAACATCAGTAGAAATTGAAGGGATTAACTATTACACTGGAATACCATTGGTCACTCTTCATTTTTATCACCTAGTAATATTCACTTACATCAATATTTGTTTGCAAAGCAAACTGACAAAATAACAGGGGTTGTAAGATAACCTCATATTTTGTGTTTGTGTGTATAATGGAGACCATTGCATGTATATGTTGAGATAGTGAGCATAGGAAAAAAATGCAGGTGTCTCAGTCTTTATGACAGTACATAAGATTACCTTTAATAAGTGGACAAAAGTAGAAAATTGCCACAAAAACTCTGATGATAACTTTTGTTCTTAGGTACACCACTCCCACTACTCTTCTATTACTATAAACACAGTGAAGACCTTAATCTAAAAATTCTGCTCTTTTCCCCCTGAAGTTCATTGTGGACAGCAAGTGCATACTTTATTGTTATTTCTAACGTAGATTCAACTAAAGGAAGGTCTCAGGGGTGAGTACATGTGTACATCTGCCCAATTTGCTTAGTGTTTGATACCGATATTAAATACTTCTGTAAAACCGTGCGGAAAACCTGTTCAATTTGTATGTGTGTGTGTGCATGCTTACTTCTCTATCTTGTTATTTGCCTTTTATGTCTTTTAAAACATCGGCTCAATTTACATTTCTTGATAATAACGAATACTTGAAATGATTGAAAATAGAGCTTGACATTGGAGCAACTCTATTAAGCATTTTAATTCTGACTGTGAAGTCACATTATTCATAATACAGTAGTACGGTAAGTTTACCCACTTGATATCTGCAATTATTAGCATTGTATTTAAAGTCATTAATCATATAGAAGACTTCTTTACCATGTAGTGGAATCATATATTGTCAATTTTATGAAAATAAAGGGAAGTTATGTCTTATGCTGTCAAAAATGGGAAACTATTCTTTTTCTGTAATAAATTTCCCCAGAAGAACTCTTGTAAGATACTCATCTTAATTACACTAGTATTTTAGTAATGCTGTAAGGGTAAGATAATGATGAGGGTATGAGTCATGCTGAAAAGACATACAGCCTAAATTAAAGATGATTAGTTTTAACTTACTTAAAGCATATTTCCCAAACTTTTAGTTTAAAAAGGGCATCTGCGTACATAATATTCTGCCTAAGGCTGAGTGAATTTGCCAGAATGTATTTTAACGTGCAAAATAAGTTTTCTGGGATGTACAACCAACACAGATTCATCCAAATTGTAACCGTATTTCTTCAGTTGTTTCAAAAATTGGAACTCGGTTTGGAAACACGACTTGTGAATTTAGAGATGAAAAATGTAACTGTCAGGCTGAAGAAGGTACTGTCCTCATATCTTTCACATCTGCAAGGTGTAACCTCATCAAAAAAACAGAAAAACAGCCCCAGAACACAAAGGACTGGATATGAAGGGTGACATTCAATTTGATACTGTTACCTGAATGCAAGTGTCCATACTTAGATGTTTACAGTTTTGCTAGGTTAGTCCAAAGAAATGTAGTCAGTTCAGTTAGTCGGTTTAGTTATCTCTAAAGAGATATTTAGTTTACCAGCTGTAGGCATCTGGTGTCATTTCAGATGTTGTAAGATATGAAAGATATGTGCATGCAACTACTCTCAGACAAGACAGAAAACCCACAGGAAACTGATGCCCTTCTGAATTGCCAGGTGCCCCCCAGAGTACTTCATACGGTGTAAGATGCCTATGTATGGACAAGTGAATCAAGCATATAGTGGCTGCTCCTGTGCTTTAGCTGCAATTTAGGCAATGTAGTCAGTGTACATTAAAAATATTAGTTATGATATCATGAAGAAACTCAGTGTCTATGTAATATTTTCAGGGATGCTTTCTTAGAAATCATTAGTAAAGGGTACATACTACACTATATTCCATTATAAACTTAACTGTGTTTGAAACAGTGGTAATTTAGCCTTGGCAAACAGCCAAAAGCCCACCCAGCTGCTCACTCGCTCCTCCTCCTCAAAGGAGCAGGGGAAGAAAATAGGATGAGAAAGCTCATGGGGCGAGATAAACACAGGGAGATTGCTTACCAATTACTGTCGCAGGCGAAACAGAGTCAGCTTGGAGAAAATTAACATATAGTCAATTATAAAAGATTTGTGTTGTGAGAAACAAATACAAACACCAAAACAGCATCATTCCTTCCCCTTTTCAGGTTCAACTTCACTTCTTCATGCCCGACTCTATCCACTGCCCCAAGCAGTTCAGAGGGGAAGTGGGATGGGGGATTAAGGTCAGTACATAATGGTTCCTCTCTGCCACTGCTTTCACACTTCCCCCTGGTCCAGCACCAGCTTTCCCATGGGCTGAAGTCCTGTTCAAAAAATTCTCTGCTTCACATGAGTTGTCCAAAGGCTGCCATTCCTTCAGGAAATATTTGTCTGCTCTGGTGTGGCTCCTCCATAGGTTGCAGTGGGTATCTGCCACATGGAGCACCATGAAGCTCCTCCTTCTCTGACCTTGGTGTTCCCTCTGCTGTTTCCCACTATTTTTTTTTCCCCTCCTCTTCTGCCTGTCAGTCACTTTTTGCCCTCTTAAGTACATTTTCACAGAGGTGTCACCAGCTTTGCTGATGGGCTCAGCTGTGTCCTATGGTGGCTCCATTGCAGAGTCAGCTGGAACCACATGGAACCAGCTGTGTCCAACATGGGGCAGCCCCTGACCTCTTCCCACAGAGGCCTAACCCTGCAGCCCCCGTCACTGCCAACATCTTGACAGCTATATGCAATACGGAAGCCACATGAAACAGGAAAAAAAAACCAAACAAACAAAAACCAAACCAAAACAAAAAAACAACCCGCAAATCTATCCTTTGCATCCAAATCGTCCATCTATCATTTAAATTCAGCAGTGAATCTGTCCAAAAGGCATAATGAGAACAGAATTTATTCAGCTAGGCAGTCACTCCGTACTGCTCAGAAGTCTTCCTTTCATGTTCTCATAAATGGTGATGAGAGAAGCTCAGATCTTCCTTAGATGATAACACAGGAGATCTTTGCAAGTAACATTGTGTAAGCTGATCCTATTGTAAAAAAATCAGAAATTAAGTCTTACCTTTGCAGATGTCCAGGTCTGGTTTTCCCATCATCTCCTGCACATCACAGCTTATCTCCTTTACTTATATATTAGAATGAAAGCAGAATCATTACAAAGAATCTTTCATTTCTTATCAGCAAAATTATTAAAGGACATACTTATTTTCTATGTAGTAGTGAGGTGCAAACGTATGGGCAGATGCTTGATCTTATCTGCTTGTAGATCCTTTCAGCTGAAGACATGCAGCCGGATGCCTTCAGGCTGCCATGCCAGGTTCCCTTTATAATTTTGGAAAGAATTAAAAGTTTCCAGAGGCTGATTTATCCCCTCCTCAAACAGGAATCTAAAATAGATTGCATGAACTGCATTCTGGAAGCAACCAAGCTAGATTCAGCTGCCTAAATAAGGCATCTAGTGCTATTTGGAATACCCCAGTATATCCCACCTGGCCTCCAGCTGTTGTTCCAGAAAGACATGGGCATCCCATGGGCTCCTGTCATATTTGCCATACCTGTGTGGATGTCTTATATATGCTATGATGACTCAAAAAATACACTGACTTCCCATAGTCTATGGTCAATGACTACAAATCACTCTTCACCATAAGATGGTTAGGTTCCAATAACTCTATCAACATGATTTTTCCTGTTCATAATTGGACCATAAACAACCAGCATTTATGTGGATGCTTATATGCCAACACCTTAATTTAAGCTTCCTAATCTACAGCCAAATCTCAGTCCTAAGACTGATGAGAGGAATTCCCTTCTAAGGTTGTGTATCTGCTAAAAAATTAAGCAATGCACAGACGTACTTGCAGTAACAGGAATATAATTACCTGCACTGTTAGGTCTTCAGAACTGCAGGCAAGACAGAACCTCCCAAATTATTTCTGGCCATGATTTAATAGGACAGATACTATTCCCAGTAAGCAGTTTGGATGTGATCGCCCTGTCCTAAGGTCTAACATATTTTATTAGTATGCATGTAGCCAGGTGTGCTAGCTGGCATAGAAGGCAGAGAACAGTCTCTGACACCATTTTTACTTTGAAAGACGTAGCCAGAAGATGCAACAATTAGTCAGCTACAGATCCACCTACTGAAGAAGCAATTTACAGCTACCTAGTTAACACAAGAAAACATGAAATCATGTCTTTCTGCATTATCCACACATGCAGTAAATTCACACACCTCTAACCATGCAGAGGGCAGCGCTGGCAGCATCCACGCATGAATATACAGAAGTCATGCTTAGGTTGCCCAAAATGCACATGTGCACCTTTCCCTATGTGCTATGTATAAAATAAACACCTCACAGTAACGTCAGTGGACCACAGTCCATCTTACTCTATCGATCATCTTCTCAGCTTCACCCCACATTGAAGCATTTACTTAGTATAGCTTGCCTACAGGAAAAAATAACCAAGGCAGTTCGGTCAGGCTGCTTGGGATGAGCAGATCAGTTGGATCTGTCTCCTGACTTCTATGGGCAGCAAAGTGCTAGCACCATGTTGATATCACGTAGTCCACTGGTCTTCCAGGGATTTTTTTTTTTCCCCTCATATTTCTTTTCTACATCTCTGTGCAAAAGAAAAGAATAGAAAAAGTAGCTACTATTTTTGCGTGCTGAGGGTGTAATAAATTATTAAAATATACAACTATTCAGCAGAAAATATATGCTACAACTTTCTCTTAATAAAAATTGGCAAATGCTCACTTTTTAATGCCCTTTATAAGCAACATTTTTCTGTCTTAAAATGTCTCATATTTTGTAAATGGTGTTTTAGAAGCCTCTGGAGGTCCGATGATGAAATATTGATTGTCCTTTTCTTGACTTTTCCCACTCCCCAAACCCTTTTCACCACCTGCAGTACTTCTGATTTATATTTTTTTATTATTTTGATAAATTAAAAACACTTCATACTGTGAAATAACTAGTAACAAGGGAGAATTTCATACACACATAAGGAAGAAAAACACATATATTTCTATTACTCCTAGATGAGCTAACTTTTCAAGCTCTGGACGCTGGCCTTGCCTTTGAATTTATGGGCTGAATTCAGAACACTTAGTCCTTGATTCTGCAGACACTTGAGGGGATGCCTAACTTCAAGCTTATGAGCAATTACATGGAAGTCATGTGTTAATAATTTAATATAGGATTAAGTGTTTCTAGGATCTTTGACTGTTAAACTGACCTAAAACCAATATTCTTGTAATTTATTTCAGTCATCTTAAGTTTGATTTTGAATTGCCTTTTTTTTCAGCTTGTTCCATGTCTTTTCTAACTTAGTCAAAATTATGATCCATAAATTTAAGTAGAAATGATGCAATCTGGATTACTGAAATACATGGAAGTTACCATCTCAGGTTAAAGCTGTGAAACTTTCCCTATAGTTGAGACCTAACAGATAAATGTGTAAGAGCAGGCAGACTTTCAAAAACCTAAGGACCAAAAATTGTACGCATACGTACTGTACGTTGTGTCTGCAAAACTTCAACTGCAAAACTATGAGTGCATGGTTCCCGAAGGCTGGAAGCAAAATTTGGTCTAATAGGTCTGCATCCAAAATTTTGTGTTGGTGACCAAGAAATTGACAAAGACTGCAGGTACCCTAATTTAACTTCAGCCTTCAACTTAAGGTGTCCTAAGAGAGACTGCATCTACCAATTCTATGTGGAATCTTCCCTAGTAATGCCCTTCAGTGCAAGGTGGTTCACTCCAACAAGCCAAAAAGGTAAATCTTATCAAAAATCCACAGAACAAGAAAAAACATGCCAAACCATTGGGGAGAAGTTGTTTCTTCATATAAAAAATATTTCTAATATTCTATTATTATTATCAAATAGAAAAGACCAATACATTACTTAAAAATATAATAACAACGTATTTTTTAAAGGAACAAATTCTCCAAAATTAAGTAGAAAGTCAATATCTAACAATATCTAACAAAAGCTGGTGCCTTTTTAATGTTATGGACAGTGAGAATTTATGAATATTTCACAATCTATCTTTCTACTCACTCTAAGTTTAAAAAAATATAGGTCCATAGGGAGGATATGGACATTTTTCAATGTTCCACTGGAACCCAAAGGATTTTCCCATTTTACGATTGCCTCTTACATTTGCATTGCAAATTCCACTGCGTTGCAGTAAGAGGCAAACTAGCAGGTTGGTGACCCTTAACTTTTTCATTCAGTAAGTAAGTGAAAATAAAATAAAAAAAAATGTAGCGTACCTTAAAATGGTCTTTTAAATTATAACAGCAACCTGGTCATATGTATCACTGCTAATGCAGAATAAGGGAAACTTGTAAAGCCGGGTGCTAATCCTTAATACATGCTGTAAATTCACTTCCCTTTTCATATCTACCCACAACGACATTTCTGCAATACAGCAGAAATAACTCAGAAAATGCACAGTAGGACTAGCAATTACATCAGACTAACCAGCAGCATTAAAAACAAGGTCGCTTATGATACAGTAGTTATCACACACTGTTAATTCTTGACAATATACCACTGGAGATTAATTAGTGCATCATTGTCTTACATGTTGGTGTATATTGCTGCAGTCAGCATATAAAAGATTTTCCAATTCTTGCTAAGAGGTACTTTGAAACTTTATAACTTGAACTAAAGATTCTTAGTGAGCTGACCCATGTCTCACCACTGTCACTGGCTCAACCAATTGCTTTCAGTGGTCCTGATTCTCACCCATGGGTCAGAGCCATCCAATCTCTTCCACCTCTGCAACTGCAGTTTGAAGTGAATTAAACTGGAATACTGGCTAACTACTAAAGATACATTTTGTTTTTAGGACTGACCTAAAGTCTTCTGAGCATTATGGAAATTGTAGCTATGGAGATAAAGAGCATGCCTTTTTGGATTTTTGACCTACAGGTGATGCTACTGGATAGCTTTGACATTCAATAAAGATTTGCAGACACTTGCTTATCTCATGTTACTTGATGTTGTTGTTCTTATTATAGATAACTTCTTTTCTAGTTTTAAATGTCACAACAGCTGAATGGGGAGCTGATGTTGCTCATTTGCATAGGCTAAGAAACATAGACCTGTTAACAGTTTCACTCCTTGTTCACTATCTGTTTACAGCTATACCCAACAAGTCAATATCCAGGTGTCTTTTGGGAGACACCATTTCCCCCCAAAAAAACCTTAAGGGCAGCTGATGAAGTAGGATTTCTTTAGAGGCTAACCTCTACAGATAGTGTAGAGGAGGCAATGTTACATTTGTCTTCTTTTAACCAGTACTGTTCTTCAGCACTGGTCTATCAGATTCTGCATGCATACACGACACCCATGACTTTATGGCATGCTCTGTGGAACACATCATACATCCCCACTGTGATGATATAAAACATGTTTGTGACAGACTATAAAGCAGCCCTCTCATTTTTCTTTGAAATTTAAAAAATATGTTTAAAATTTTCTTAGGACCAGAGAGATGACTTCCAAGGAGGTCATGAAAATGAATGAATGAATGAACAAACAAACAATTAAACCAAATCTCTGACTTGGCTCAAATGTGCAGGTGCAAATCTGCATCCAATAGAAGTATTAGGTTCCCAGTAAGGTGGCAATTTCTTTTGAGACTGTGGTCTATGTCCACAGAGGTAAGCATTACCCAGAATCACAGAACCACAGAATGGTCAGGGTTGGAAGGGACCTCTGGAGATCACCTAGTCCAGCCCCCCTGCCAGAGCAGGTACACCTAGAGCAGGTTGCACAGGATGGTGTCCAGGAAGTTTTGAATGTCTCCAGAGTTGGAGACTTGACCACTGAAGTTTGTAACTTAAAATTTCACAAGCAGTTAGGCTGGTTGTGGTATAACATGTGACAGAGAGTAATGGCACAGACTTGACATTATACAAAGGCTACTGTGATTCTCAGAGCATGCAGCCTTTTCCTTAGAGATACTGGTCATTCCCTGGGTGTACATTCCCCAGACATCTTGCTATGAATTCAGAGCCCGATTAAGACATGCATGTCATCCTTCATTGTCTGTACATGTCCATGTGACACAGCTCAAGAGCTGTGAAATAGTAACTCCTGAAACAACATAGACCAGCACTCTGAACTGCAGAGGCTGATGTCTATTGAAGGAAAAAAAAAAAAAATCTATCATTTATTCTAATGATAAATGATTTGAATATATTAGAATTAGAGCAATAAATAGAACAATTCCACTATCTTGTACACACTGTTGAAAAATATCATGTTCCATTTAAGATGATAGGAATTCAGGTGCCTAGTGCTGTGTCCTGGTTTGAGGTAAAACAGGACCAATTTTGTTCAGTAAGTTCGCTTCTTAGCTGGGCCTCTTCTAACTACTAAAAATTAACAGCATATTGTGCAGGCAATGTTCACTCTCTCAGAGTGATAAGACCAATGTTTATAGCTGATGCCCAGGCATGGTATGCAGGAGAGTCTCTTGCTTATACTTATCGCTAAAACACCCAAGTCCAATTTTGTTGTTTGCCCCGTTGGAGGGTTGGAAATTGAAAAGTGCAGTGGGGTCCCACCTACAGAGAGGAGCGGACAGGACAGGTGACCCAAAACTGACCAACAGGGTATTCCATCCCGTCTGCCTCATGCTCAGGATAAAAGCTGAGGGTCAGATCCCTCTCGTTCTCTCTCTCTCTCTTTTTCGCTCTCTTGCTCTTTTGCTCTCTCGCTCTCTTCACTTCAATCGTCTGCCTTTGGTCCCGATTCTGAAGGCAGACCCGGAATCCAGTTCCCGTCCGCCACTGAGTCCAGCCTGGGACTGCCCCAGTGCCAGCCGGTGTCGTGATTGTCATCCTGGGAGCCTGATACGGTTTTGATACGGTTTAATATTTCATTGAAGTAGTTTAGTTTCTTCTAAACTCTTAAGTCTCTATTTCCCTCCTCTGCCTCTCTCTTTGAAGAGGGGTAGAGGGGAGCATCTGTCAGTCCCATCTGGGGTCCCCCACGTCCCCAGTGGCTGATTTGGCCTAAACCACGACATGCTGTCCAGTTTCCTCAAAGCTGGCATCTCCTACAGTTTCAGATGCCTTAATGAATTTTTCCTGTCTACCCAACAGGTCTTCCTTAGGTCTTTTTCCATTGGTACTAGGCCCATTGGAATGTGTCAGATACTCTTGAAGGACCCAGATGACACTAGACACTTTACTTAGGCAAATAAATTGAGCTATAAAAGTTAAGAGGTATAAGACGAGAAAAGCCTGCCTCTCCATCTGTTACACAAGGAAGAGCTATCTATAGAGTTTTCCCTTTTTTTTTTCCTTTGTATAATAAGAGTACCCAGTAACTAGAGGACAAACACAAGAGCCAAAAAGGTCCTATTTAAGAAGGTATACTCTAATGAAACACATACTGGCTGGTGATTGTTAAAGCAACAGTAAGACAGGACTAATCAGGATGAGAGGCAATGATCTTATTGCATTAGGAGCTGTATAGCTGTGAAGCATTTTTTAAAAAATTCATGGAAAAGAAAAAGATCATTTAAGAGGCTTAATGAGACACTCTAGGAACATCAGAAATATCCTTTTATGATCAGAATAAAACCTACTATTGTTATTATTTAAAGCTTATATTACAGTTTTATAAGGTAACTGTGGAAATCCACATGACATCTTAAAGCACTACAAAAGAGGACTATTTAGATTAAAAAAAAACCACTAAAAGCTATTCTTGATTTCTAGTTCAGCTTTCAATCTCAAAATTTTACATTAAAGTCTTTTACTTGGATCATCATTTTACAGTTTCTTTTTCTTGGTCACAAAATAAGACAAATAGGCATCATCTTTAGAGCTGCATATCTCAAATAATGTTTAGCAGATATTGATTTCTCATTTGTCCCATAAAATCTCATTTAAGGACTGCTAACTAANGGGGGGGGGGAACAAACAAAGGTATATTACACACATAAAAAAACCTTAAACACAGAAATCTGAATTACTCTTTAGTAATATTTTCTTCCTAAAACATCAAAAGGTACTTATCAAACTAAAATGTGAAGTATCAGCACACACCTACAGAGTTGGTTTCATATTAAGTGGTTATGATTCACAGTCTTACATCATTCATGAATATTAAAAAGATTGTATTCTTTTGTCAAATATTTGGGGGGGGGTTTAGTAGTTGGCTTATTAAGAAGTTATCCTGTCTATACCACCCAGAGAAGTTAAAAATGTATTCACTTTGAGTCTGAGCTGGACAGACAGGAGTGAAAATCTTTTAAAAATTGAAAACATTTTAAATTCAACCATCTTGACTTCTGGGATTTTCTTCTTGCAATTTCTCATGATTTTGATACAATTTATTATGACACAAACTCCCTTGTAGATATAGATTTACCGCAGAAATCTTTTTCTTAAATGTTTCCCAAAAAAAGGCTAAACTCTGAATTACATTAACTCATTCATCTCTTACATTAAAACAGCTTTTTGTCCTGTTCTGAATTTGCCTATGCCCTGTGCATACAGGAGCATCTAAATAATAGTATCCATTGCATTCTGAATCATTTCTTTCCATTACTATTCTTGTGCATCTCTAGCTCTTTGTTGTTAATGAGATCAAGCCAGATTTCCACTGATACTGTGACAGTAGTGCCACCAGCTTTTAATCTGTCAAGTCCCCATGAAACATCCTTCAACTGCTTTTGTAACTTAGTAGGTCTTTTGTAGTGCCCCTTTCTATATAAAATGTCTCGATCAGATTGCATCTTATGCTTCATCCATCTGTAACATGCATGCACTTGTATAGAAATATGGAGGACCACATTCCATGCAGCTGACACACACCCTAGGTATGACCCTTTATCTGACAGCTAAAGAAAATGCCATTCAGAAACTGGAATAAAAATCAACCTTAGTCAGACAGGATTGTTGTCACTGCTGTGAATTTTACTCCCTTCTTAGCAAGCTTGAAATGTTGTGACAAATGATAAGCATGTTTAGAATGATTGAAAAAAAAGCACGTCTGCATAAAAATATATTTCTTTATTGGGGATGTTTTCTTGACATGATGATCTTTAACAGTCCCCCTGCCAATTCCCTTCAAGACTTGCCCATTCATTTGTGCCTGAGCTAGACTTCAAACACTCAGGCTACACACACTCTGGTAAAAGACAACCTTCTGGAAGCAATGGAAAGTGTCTATAAGGGTTTGCACTGAAACATAAGGTCTTTAAGGAACATAGGGTCAAACCCCACTGAATTGTTTTGAGCATTATTCTGGGCCTGCTTATAAGACACATATCTTAAAAACACTATTTTTATGTAAAACCAGTAAAAAAAGAATTTGACAAATTGACTTGTAGTTCCCTAGACTTCTGGAGCATCTTCGATTCCAGTCACACCCTTTCCTTCTTTACTGTCTTGCCAATGAGTGGCACGCAAGTCCCTTCTAACTCTTGAGTGATGAAGAACATCTGCTGCTGCTTGGATAACTCAGTATTTTGTCTAAGGGAGAAGCTATCTAGATTAAAACTAACACCAAGGTTAGCAAAATAATGTGAATTACCCAAGGAATCATTGGAAAGATAAAGTAAGCAAGAGATTTTGAGAAGGAATTAGACAACACAGGCCTGGGGGATCAGGCTTAGTTTGCAATTTAATACATGTATATACAGTCCCTGAGGATACAATGGAGAAGGACACAGAGGATTTAACCCTAGACAGTTGTCCCTTTTCAAATACCAAGTTGTATCATAGGCAGACTTAGGTGCAAAGAAAACAGCATTGAAGGAACATGAACTGAAGAAGGCCCATTTTGTGTGCTTAGAATCTCTTAAGAGATGTTCTTAAGAGGTTGGTTTCCTTCTAGGCATGGAAGTAAAAGAAAAAAAGAAAGAACTCTCCATAGGAGAGAAACAATGTTTCATTCAAGCCAGACAGGAAAAGAAAATTCAGCAAGTATGGTTCAATGTTATTTATGTAGCAAGGCATGAAACTACTGAGCTGGCAAGCAAGACTAACTGTAGTCCAGTGTCATAGCAACAGATGCTGGCCTCACAGGCACTACAAAAGTCAGAACTCTGAAGGCATTAGAAAAATTGAGGTCCTCATTGCTCATTCAGCTGTCAAAAGCATATGACTGCTGAAATGGGTCATCCAGGAACCTTGTTACATGCAGATTTTGGGGGCCTGCAAGTTCAACATGGCTAACAATGACAGAAGTGCCTGTAAGCATGAAGTGTGAGATTCATAAAATCATAGAATGGTTTATATTGGAAGGAACCTTAAAGATCATTTAGTTCCAACTCCCCTGTCACGGGCAGGGACACCTCCCACTAGACCCAGTTGCCCAAAGCCCCATCCAGCCTGGCCTTGATCACTTCCAGGGAAGGGGCCTCCACAACTTCCCTGGGCAACCTTAACCTACCCCTAACCTCTTTACATTGTGGACAGAACATGGCTTTCCTATAGACAAATTAAGAGAAGGGCAGCATAAGAATTCACAGGGCAGTCTAATTGTCAGTCTTGCTTATGAAGGGCACCTTCAAGGATGCCTGCATTAGCAATGTGAAGACTGCAAATACCTTCCCACTCTTCTGTTCTTAAAGCCCTACAGTATTACCAAGTAGTAATGGGGGCAAAAATAAATTCTTCATACGCTGTAGATCATGAACCTTGACTCATTAATTTGAATTTTTAACGCCACACCTCCTAATCTTTCTGGGGTTTACATGCTATGCAAGTACATCACTAAAAGATAATGATGGAACACAACTCAAGAGTACTGCAGAGTACTAGCCACAAGCATTATTTTCTGTGAAAATAGAAGCATATTTAAGTAACAGGGGCAATGAACATGCTAGGAAGATATTTATAATGTAATCAAATTTACCACCTTTAAGTACTCTGGCATGAATTCCAGAAGCTGTTATGCTCATTAAAAATCAGATCACAAGGAACTTTTCTTGTATACAATTTAAATTCAGCCTGAGAATCAAAAATAAAATGTGAATATTGTCCCTATGGTTCCTTATGGGCAGCAAGCTATATCGTATAATTGCCCCATATCATTATGTGCGATGAGTGGGCTGTAGAACAGCAAAGCTCTGGCCTAAGCTTACAACAGAATTGGAAGTAGTTCATTATTACTTGTTTCAAATCCAAAGAGCAGAGGCACTATGAAATAAATCACCAACACACACCTGCCTGTGCTTGAACACCTCAGTTTCCACTCAGAATCAATACAAACACACTTTAGTTCAAACAAAAGGGAAGGAATCGCCACCAGCAGCATTAAATCATAAAGAATTTGATCAAATAAATGAGTTTTTTACATAATCCTTATTTTTAGCAGGGTGTTTTTTTATTTGTTCAGTTTAAGATTATTACCATAAAAGGTCTCAGTTTCAGGTAATGAAAGGATACTGAGTTTTCCCATTTCGGCTCTTTGACCATTCATATTTCTAAAAGCTTTAGACATTTAGTTTTCAGCAAACCGTTGTGTCACCTATTTCTTCTTTACATGGATGTGCATAACTGTCAATATAGCTTCCAGAGAGACACACTTTACCAAAACACACCTTCAGAATACATCTTCATTAAAAAGACAGTTGAAGACCAGACTTTTCCGATTAGGAAAAAAATGAGACAATAAATTTTTATCACATTACAAGACAACAATTTTATTTCAAAGTTATGAAATTTGCTTTCTAGTATCTCATTTACATGATTCAGTATGCCCTAATGCCAGATCACAGGCTAATAAGCTATACAATATTCTGGAAGAAATCTCAAGTTCTCCTCATGAAGCCACTACACCTTCTATAAATAATTGTTAATTTGGGACACATCTGGGATGTCTGCCTAAAGAAAGATGAAGGAAAGACAGGTTCAAGTCGCTCATTCAGACGATATTTAATTCCAAACACTTCTGTACAATTAACTGGGTTTGTTTCTGAGAGCTGCCAACAGCTGACCATGAGCCAGCAATGCACCTTGGAAGCAAGGAAGGCCAACAACATCTTGGGCTGCATGAGGAAAAACATTGCCAGCAGATTGTGGAAAGTGATCCTTCCTCTCTTCTCTGTACTGGTGATGCCACATTTGGAGTGCTGGGTCCAATTCCAGGCTCCCCAGTACAGGAGAGACATGGAGACACTGGAGGGCCACAAAGATGATTAAGGGTCTGGATCATTTCTCCTCTGAGCAAAGGCTGAGAGCCTGGAGAAGAGAAGACTCTGGGGGGACCTAATTAATGCATATACTTACTGAAAGGAGGGTGAAAAGAAGACAGAGCAGACTCTTCACAGCACTGCTCCGAGAAAGGACAAGAGACAATGAGCACAAGCAGAAATACAGGAAATTCCATTTAAATATAAGGAAAAAAAAAAAAAAACAAACAGTTTTTACTGTGAAGATGGTCAAACACTGGAACAGATTGCCCAAAGGAGTTGTGTCTGTACTTGAAGATATTAAAAATTTGACTTGACACAGCCCTGAGCAACCTGCTCTGGCTGACCCTGCTGTAAGCAGGGATTTGGAGTAGACAAGTCTCCAAAGGTTGCTGCCAGTTTCAAACATTCTGTGATTCTGTGAAATTAAAACTAAATCACAGAAGCTGGCCTCCTAAATAGAAGGGCCCCAAGTTAGGAAGCCACTTTGGACAATATCTATACATCTGTTTTAATGAATTATTTCATTTTATACACAGATTTGTTATAAATTGAGTTCTTTCCCACAGTGTTGAACAATTACTTCTTTTTCTTGAGTATACTTCCCATATGTTACTTCTAGAAAGAGGCATGTTACTTCTTTCTAGAGCAATACCCTCTTCAACCCTGAAGCTGAACATAGGTATCACAGTACTGCTGTATGACTCTATTTCAACAGGTTTGATTGTGATCATCTGATACCACATTGAATAGGATCTATAATGAGAAATAGGAAGATGCACACCTCAGGGTAGACAGACAGTAAACAGCCTGGCATTACAGGCATAATTTACCTTTGGTTCTTGGAGGATTTACAACTTTTTACACTGAATTTTGCAATAATATATCAAGTATTGAGAAAAATATGTATCAAAAGTATGATGTAGGAGAATTAACATATTCTTAATGTCTTTCAGGTTATACTGAGAAAACTTACTGTATCATTTTTTTAAAAAAATCAATGGAAATGCTACACAATCTCTTCTGGATTTTTTAGACACACACAGTCAGTGCAGTTGACAAGAATTATTTCTTACAGAATAATACTAGTGAATGCTCCCTGAAAAAAGAAACTGTTGCCCATCAGAGACATACCTGAGATGAGCAAGCAAGCCAGGTTAATGCTTTCCTTCCATACAGCTGAGTCCATTGTGCGAGGCAGCGCTCTTGACCAATTCTGTTGAAAGGTGCCTGTTGCTTGTCCAGGGCTAACCTTATGATGTCCACTAGTTCACGTAGGAAGTGTAAGTGAAGCAACACTCGTATGAGAGAAAGAAAAAAAAAATTACATTTCCGGAAAGATATTTATAAAACTAGAGAATAAATAAATAAAAAAAAAAATGATATTTTATTAATAGCTTATGCTCTCTTCAACTGAGCAAATGTTGAACTTCAGTGTAGTGTTGTATGTTAATGCCACAGGTCTGAGTTCTGTGTCATCACAAACATTGTGTCAGAAGAGATGATTTACTGCCAATGTATGTATCTGGTGAATGCCAGGAGATAAGTTTGCATTTACTTACTGTTATAAAAAAAGTCTCTTCCAAAATTCTATTCTACACACAACATTTTATGAGGCAACTCTTTACCTAAACTTCGTTTTATGAAGTAGGGAGGATAGACCTGATGAGTAAAGTGGTTTACCCAAAAATATATTTTGAGGTCTGGTTGGGTTTTTTAGAAATTCTTGATTGGAAAAAAAACAGAGTGATATATCAGAATAACACGTGAGGTGGCTAAATGCACTAGGATCATACTGCAGCTTAAAAAAGTGATATGTCATATTGTCTTATGTTCAAGCCATTTATCTAATACTGTCTTTTAATAATATATTTTTAAAGAACATAGAAAACTCAATAGCATCATTACATATCACACATCTGTGTACAGAGAAAAACAATACAGTGCTGAAATGTAG
>VZSZ01007375.1:158759-205547 GCA_013398815.1 Ibidorhyncha struthersii | reverse complement strand
CCACAGCACCTGTCTCGTTCAACAGTGGGCCCACATTTTCCAGCAAGTAATCGGACCATCTCTCTTAGTTTAAAATTTTTATTACATTTACTCATTTGAGGAATGAAATAGCTAATTTTTGACACCAAATCAGTCTTTAGCTGTTTATTATCTCAAATTTGTTTACACTGCATTCCCTTCTTCCAAAACCCTGTTTCCCAATGGCTATGGTTGCATTTTAGTTCTTATTTCTCTGAGTTTGGACATCTTCCACTGGGTCATTTTCAGCTGGAGGCTGGAAATCAGGCTGTCATGAGCCAACTGAGAACATTTCTCATAACTCTAACCACTGGCCTTCCTTCTGTGCCTTAATGTTGCTTTGCAGTTCCCTTTTTTATGGAACTCAGATGTGGATTTTTTAGAACTTGCATTTGGCTACTAACCAAAACAGTTTTATCAACTCTGGTCTCATCTTCAAGAATGTCTGCTCATCACTGTTTTTGCAAAGTCTAATTTAAACTGAACTGAGAAAAAAAAAAAGTGTCATATTACTTACAGGCTCTCATTATTTATGCTGAAGGTATGTCAGTTGTTCTCTGAAGGAATTATTAATAGGCCCCAATTCTTCATATTTTTGAGATACCCTGACAGTGTTTACAGATTAGTCCTGTATCTTAGTCAGTTTTAAAACTAATTAATTGTGGTGAAGACTAAAGACTGCAGTAAATTCTTCCCCAGATCTACCAGAGGGTTACAATTAACATTCATATTTTTCAACAGACTGGGGGTGGACAAGTTTTCTCAAAAAAACCAAACAACCCATCTCAAAAGGCATGCATGATTTATATGTAGGTGAACCTACTTGCATCTTAAGCAACTACCCTTTAACAAGCCCTGCAGTGCCAAGTGGCAGTGGATAGCCTCTGGGTGCTGCTGTCTGGAGCTCCATTGAAGAGCTGCTGCTACACGCATATCCACATGCTGGTATCTTTTCTAGTATGTCAGGCTGCTAGGGTAAGTAAGGTGTTCAGGAGTTGCGTAATAAAGAAACAGGTGGGACTCAAGATCTGAGCAAATACAATTCTTGATTAAAGAAACGTCAGGTCATGGGCCTGCTCTTACAAAAACATGTCACAGCATGCTCAGCAGCAGTTCCAGTTTGCTTACTAGCCAACAAACAATTAAAAAACCCAAATTTTTGTATCACTGACAGGAAAATCAGACGATGTTCCAGAGCTGCTCTTTTCAAACAAGCAAACAAAAAAAGCAACGAAGGATTCCTCATAATTAAACCAACTATAACATAATTTAGAACAATCAAGCCCTAAGAAGTACTGCAACTGTGAAGAAATGTGCTGCTGAAAAATATGTGTTTGCAAAAATTAATGATTGGCAGCCAGTTATACTGAAAATGTACAAAATCAATACCGATATAAAACTCAAGAGCTGGCTGTCTCAAAAGGCTCTGATCAGTTTGAAATAACAGGATTACTTAGTACTATTATATGTATGCCACTATCCCCAAAATGCCCAGACTAAGTATTGAACATGAACCTATTGATATTGAAAAGTCTCAGAACTCCAGGCAAGAAACTATGAGGGACAGAAAAATATGCATGCGAAGTCCAAATATAGGTAATGATGGAGGTGGAAAACTTGAAAGCTGTCCCACTTATGCCACTGTTATCACTGGAACCCCTTGGAATTCAGAAAAAATAATTAAAGCTGAAGCCTACTGTAAACAGATACAAACAACAGGACATTTAAATCCAGAATGCTAAATTATCTTTTTTAAACTAAGTATGACTATACGTTAAGAAAGCAGAAGTGGTAGTGAAACGTTATTGACATGGACAAAAAAAAAACCCATCCCAAGCCTTTATACCATTAAGCCTAAATTGATTCTCAGAAAACTAGTCATAATGTATGCTGCTTTGTAGCTACTGAACTGAAGGCAGTGGTGTCCTCAAATGAGTTTCTGTTAATAGCATTGACTCTTCTGTTCAATGAGAAAATAACTGGAAATTATTTTTTATGTCAAATAAGCTACCCTGAATTTTAGTACCAACAGGAAATAGAGCTCATACTTGCTGCTGAATGGTACACATAAAACAATGAAATGACAAGTCATGTAAATCACATTTTCTCAGATATAAATATTTTCTAAGCAAATTCAAACTCTGAGACATACTGCTCAATAGATTTTAATTTTTTTTAGAGAGACTTTTAGCAGCAGGATATTTTAGAAAACATTGAAAATAAAAACAATGAGACAGTTTCTGACAGTATGCATTTTCTGTGGAGGAAAAGAATAATTTCCATTAAATTTCCCACGGGAAAAAAATCTTTACTCTAGAACAAAATCAAAAGAACATGGAAAAGATTAAGAGTTACTCTTTTCGTTTTTTCTGAACTTTATGCAGTTCTATACACCTAAATACCTTTCAGGTAATGGTTCTCCCTAGTGAAGTCTTGAGCAGAAAGTTGAATGTGCATTTTCCACTTAACTACCTTATTACTAGTCTGTAAGTTATTTCTGTGTTACTCTTGCTTACTTTTCTAAAAAGCACTGTAAGATGATTTGATAAATTATAACATTTTTTACATCTCAAAATTACTAGAGAGCAGAAAATATCTACCAAATCTCCTTATAATCATAAATGAATATGCTTAATGTAACATAATTTAACTCAAGTTGCCCTAAGTGCTGGACATTCTAACTGAATGCTTTCAGTTACTGGTCTTTTCTCCCTTGCTGTGATGGGCATAGCCAATAGATGTCCTTTTTAAATTTGCTATTTTTTGCAGATTCCAAATACCACCCCAAGATCATTTCTTTCTGTGTCTGGGATATTCGTGGCTCTCCTGAACACATATAAAAATATATTAGTAACTACTCTAAAGTCTTGATCAAGACATTGGGAAAATGCAATGGTTTCACAAGCTCAGCACAGGAGAAATATCAGTAGCCACACTTCTCACTTTTGTATCACAGAAGAACAAGCACGTAATGTATTCCTTAGGAGTTCATTTTGCAGACAAGATTCATTCCTCTGTTGGAGGGTAATAGGATAGTTCAGGCTGGAAGGGACCTCAGGAGATCACCTGCTCAACCACCTGCTCAAACCAGGGTCAGCTATGAGGCTCCCTGCAGGCTCATGCCCAGCTCACTGCCTGGTACAAACCCCAGAGCCTTTTTTTGCACAGCCACACTGCAGCCAGGCAGCCAGGCAGTCTCCATCCCATATCATCTCAGGTGCAGGACTTGCCATTTGTCCTTGTTGAATTTCATAAGGTTCATTTTGGCCCATTCCTTCAGTCTGTCTGGGTCTCCTTGGTTGACAACCTTTTTTTGAGCATACCAACTATTCACTTCACTTTGATGTCATCTGCAAGCTTGATGAGAGTGCCTGGTTTTGCCACTTCTAGGTTATTTATAAAAGCATCACGTAGTATGGGTCTCAGGATAGACCCCTGCAGTACTCCATTTCATGCCAGCCTACAGTTAGAGTACAACCCCTAAACTACAACCATCTGATTCCAACCATATAAACCATTTTTTACTCACCTGGACCACACATACAAACTATAGCATGCTAACTTGGATGCAATAATATTGTGACAAAAGCCTTGTTACAGTCAAAGTAACACCCACGGCTCTGACCTAATCATAGAAGTTTAGCATAGGGGGCAATTAGGTTGGGCAGGCATGATTTACCCTTGATATATCCATGCTGACTGCTCCCAGTCACCTTTTTCTCCTTCATGTGCCCAGATATGTGTTGCAAGAGGACTTGCTCCATGATTTTCCCAGACATTGAGGTGAGGCTGCAGTTCTCCAGATTATCTGTTTGGCCCTTTTTGAGGACAGGTGCTACCCCTGCTTTTCTACAGTTTTCGGGGATCTCCCTCAATCTCCAGAACTTTTCAAAGATGATAGAGAGTAGCCTTGTAGGGACTCTGGCCAGCGGCCAGCTCTCTCACCACCCTTGGATACAGTCCCTCTGGTCTCACAAACATGTACGGGTTCAGTTCTTGCAAATAATCCCTGACTCAATACTCATGTGCCACAGGTAGGTCTTCCTGAACGCTGCCTCTAAGCACAGAGGCCTGGGAGACCTTCTGATGGAGCCTCAGGCAAAGAAGGCATTGAGTACCTCAGCTGTGTTTGCTGCCAGTACTCTGTGCAACAATAAACCAAGATTTTCCTTGTTCAGTCTTTTACTGCTTGATGTAGCCATAAAGGTTTTCTTGTTGCCCCAATGTTCCTTGCAAGTCTCAGCTTCAGATGAGATTTCACTTTGTTAACACCATCTCTGCATTCACAGCCAATGTTTCTAAATTCCTCCTGAAAACAGCACTAAAAAAGACACCAAACTGGATTTCTATCATTTAGAAGTATGTTAGTTCTGAGATGCTAAGGCTCAGGATGTTCATTCAAACAATATTTATTCTTCCTAAAATCCCACCCCTCCAAAAACATTCTGGAAAAAAAAAGTCCTGATGGAGTATTCCATTGTGAAGCAAGTCTATCAGTGCAAAAAAATCATCTGTCTGAGACTTGCTAATTTACTGTTCACACATCAAAGAGAAATGGCTCTCTAAATATATAAATACTTATATTCTCAGCATTTCATCCAGTTTTTACATCAAAAGAGAAAACATTTATATTATAATGTAATTTTAACTCTTGAGTGCTCAAAGAACCTGGAAGAACCAGTGTTCTTCCACAGTATAAGGAAGTCCCAGGAAAACAGATATATTCAAAATTCCATTTACACTCGAAGAACAATAAAAAACAAGAACAACGCAAAGCAATCTCCAAATAAAACAAATGCAAGTATTTAATCTGGTTTAATAATACACTTTCCAATAAGAGTCAAATGCATGTCCGTGTTAAGAGAACTGTGAAGTTCAAAGGAGGTTGTACTGATTTTTAACAAATACTTTGGATTTTATTACTTTGTATAGTTATATGTTTGTTCATTATCACACTTTTCAATTTTAAGTTTATACTGCCACGTGTTTCCAAGTGTAGACTGATCATAAGAATCACTGTAACTACCATCAGATGTTACTAACCTGAATTAAAAATACTTGAAACATCCCTATAAAATTAACAACAAATACATCAGAGGATTCAAAGTTGGAGAAAAACACAGTACAGACGAGTCAAGAACGGAGAAACATATGTTCCCAACACGTGGAAATTGTATAATTTAATATAGAACTCTCAAGGCACATTTGTCTTTGAAGAAACTAGTTATAAACAAAACTACACTTTTCTCCAATACGAGGTACCTAAATTGCTGCATACTGGAACTTAAAAGCACATTAAAATACACCCACCTTCACCTGCTGACTTGTAGACAGGGCTAATTCCCTCTGAATCTGTGTTCAATTCCTTTTAGTGCAAAAGCTTTTTCTTTCAAAGGTGTTAAGTTAAAACATTTCATAAAAATGAACAACACCTTATTTTATAAGTGGGGAAAAAAATGTTCTCCAGAATTTTTAGATGTTACTCTTCCAACTAGACCTAATTTTCAGAAGATTGTTCACTGGTCATTTGGGGATGTCACAGAGTTGTTTGGAAAAAGCTAGAAGTCCCCTAGTGTTGAGTCACTCCTCATTTCAAAGTGCTGAACAGTAGTAAAAACAAAAAGAGGCAGAGTATTTAAAGCTGTTTAAGGTTTTTGTGTGTTCATCTGGTTTAATTTTAAAGGTAATTTCAAAAAAATCTAAATACTGTGAAGATGTCAGCCTAAGTACTGGCCTGGGGGTATTTTTTTTTAATACAAATGACTGTAGGTGCCAAAGGTACAGTCAGTAAGTAAGTGTCAGTGAATCACCCGTCTTCCATTTATCTTCACTCTATTGAATAAAAAACCACTCAAATATACCTGTAGAAGTGCTTTGAAAGTGTTTTAATATTCAGTTAGAAATATAAAAGTGTTTATTTGTCCATATGTCCAGACACATTCTTACTATTTGTATGTTCAAGAACGCAGAAGGGCATGTTTGTGGCATGTCCGGGTTCACGCCCTGTGCCTATGTTCACATGCAAAACTGAATATAAGGTGTTGCTAGATTTAGTAATGAATAAGTTTAGTTTATTACAACCTCTAAACAGCTGTAAAAGGTATGTAAGTGAAGATGAGTGTAAGTATTTGTATGCCTGTTTGTGATATAACAAAAAGGGGAAAATATCCAAGGAAAATCAGGAAGGTCGAATACTATCTTGTATACAGAAAATGAAAAGATTTGTTGCTCATGTTCTAGTTTTCTGATATACACCTATCAAATTCAGTACTAGTGCCATACATCTGGATTTGTTTGGTTTTGGTTTTGGTTTTCAGATAAGCACATTACTTGCAGTGAGGTCTTCTTCTTGATTTAGAACTAGATAAATGGCATAATATGCCAATGAAGATTATTTAAAAACAAGTAGAAAATAGTTCTTTTTTGCTGGAGTCAATATAATTCCCTTTTCCTTTACTACTTCTGTAAGACAGTGTGTTCTGGTAAACCACTGCACTGCACACAGCTCTTATTATTTTCCATGTAGTCATTTATAGTTGTTAATTAAAATGTTTTCCTCATCATTTTTTTTTCAGACATTACAGCTTTGTTTCAGCATTATGACATTTAGTATACTGTCCAATTAATCTTTCCCTGCTTTGGTTTAGTTAAACTAGAGAATATAATGCATCTAATGCTGTAGTAACCATTGATTTAACAGAGGAGAGGGGAGGAACCGCAGTTGTACGCACTGGCTGATGTAACATACTCTCTCCTGCACCAGGTGACTCGGTGACAGCTCTGTATCAGGACTGTATCTGGCTCTCATTTGTAGTTACAGTGAATTCTACTTAAAGAATTATATCATAGGCATTCATTTCCTGCCAGACTGATCTGTTATAAAAAATATTGAACTTTAATCTGTCTTCTCCAAGCCATGCAGTCTGCAGAAATGCAGATTACGTATGTAAGACTTTTTCAAGCAGACCTGTGTATGCAGCTCTTGTAAAACTGAAACTTTTTGTCCAAAAAAGGTTCAGCAGCACAGGCAGGAAATTCTTACTCACAGGGAAACAGGATAAAAGTGTCAGCATCTTTACATTTTGAGGTAATCATCCTTTATGTCTACTTACTCAGGACAATATCCTTTAGACATATTGGAACTGAGGTGTTTTTCATTTTTTTTAGGGGGTTTTGGAAAAACTTTTTTTACACTGAAAGTCAGGACCTTTCACTGTCACTGTGCTACTCAGAAACCTACCTTTCTATGTCTGTCTGATACTTTCAGCTTAATTTTTCCCCTAAGCACAAAGGATTAAGACTTCCTATTAAGCTCAATACTGGACCAACTGCATTGTCTATTCTTCTTGTCTTTTGTGTTATGCTGAAGGGCACTTCAAGCTGTCTGAAACTAGCAGCGTGGTTTTGTGATTGGAGTGTCTGATGGCACAAAGTACAAACTGTTCCTATATGTCGTTTATTATTTTCTCATATCAACACAGCAGATTTTAGATTCAATGTTCCTTTCATATTTGAAACTGTCTGTGTGTATTTTAAAGTGTACTGAAAACTTGTTTTAGATATTGATGTTAAGGAATTCACAACTATTTTTCTCCTATTTTATCTAGGAGGTGTAACTAATGAACAAAAAGTATTTCATATGTTTTTTGTGTCTGCCATGGACTCTAGGCTCCAGCCCATGAACATGGCTAGCTTAACAGCTCTTTATATTCAAAAGAGAGAAGAGAAACCTTCTGAGGTTTAATTAACACACACAACAGCTGAGACAATAGCCGCAGCAGCCCCTCCTCTAAGAAGGGGAAGGGGACAGGCTGCAGAGTCTGCTGGTACATTCAGGGTCCTGTCAATATCAAAGGAAATGTACTACAATATGGCTTTGCCATGTACAATACCAGAAGAAAATACAGTGGACTGGGGAAAATTAATCTCTAAATGAAATGCCAGCCTGCTTCTTGAGATAGCTTGAAATTTAGGACAAAGGAAACAATTTTATGAGACTAAGACGTGAAATAATCAGCAAGGGGTTTTGCTAGTAAGTTTACTTAAAATACCCCCCTCAAAAAAAAAAAAAAAAAAAAGAAACTAACAAAAACCCTAGAAAACAGGACCAACAAAAATTATGAATCCCAGAACCAAAGAAAACAAAAAGAAGATAGGTTACGAACATATTACTAGTTCTATTGTAACAATTTATGTCAAACTGTTATATTCACAAATTATTTTCTGTGTTGCAGCTCTGAATAGAAAGTCTCAAGACATTTAAACGCTCTGTGATCTACACAGAAATTTAGTGTTCAGTGTATTAGAAAGCAGCAGGATAAAAACAAGACAAAAACAAGACATTTGTCTACGCAGCACTGATATATATGAAATGTCAATAGAACGTGTACTGTTGTTATTTATGTATAGGCAAATTCAAAGTAAAAATATTGGTAAATAAAGTTTGCTGTACTAAGCCACTGGTACAAACATTGTCAGAAGATGAATGTCAGTTGGCTGAAAACTGTCCTCCCACCTGTTCTTAAGAGAGTGCTAAGTTTAGCATTAACATTGACGAGAAAATAATCATCACTTCCTTTCCAAAAATTAATTGTTGGATATTGCACAGATAATGAGAACATAGCACATCAAGTCAAATATATTTCACAGTCATTCCTAGTGCGTGCTGCTTCATGAGGTTATTCCTCCCCAAGTACAGCGCTTTGCATTTGCATTTACCGAACTTCATAAGATTCCTGTGAGCCTATTTTTGCAGCCTGTCAAGGTCCTTCTGAATGACAGTGCAAACATCTAATGTATTGGCCATTCCTCCCAATTTTGTATTGTCTACAAACATGATGAGGGTGCACCCTGTCCCATCATCCAAGTCATTAACTAAAATGTTAAATGTTTGGTGTATACTATTAGTGACTGGCTGCCAGCTGGACTTTGTACTCCTGATCATAACCCTTTCAGCATGACAGTTCGGCCAGTTTTCAGTTAACCTTGCTGTCCACTTCAGCCCATTCTTCATCAGTTTGTCAATGAGGATGTTATGGGAGACAATGTCAAAAACCTTGCAAAACGTCAAGCAAAACAACAGCCATAACACTCCCTTTGTCCAATGAGCTAGTAATTTCATTGTAGAAGGCTGTCAGGTCAGTCAGTCAGGATTTCCCATTTTTCAGTCCATGCCAACTATTCCAAATCACCATCTTGACTCTAATATGTCTGAAAATGGTTTTCAGGAGTATTTGTTCCAGCACCTTCCCAGGGATTCAGGTGAGACTGACCAAGTTCCTCATTTTCTTGAGGATAGGAGTGACATTTGCTTTTCTTCAGTCCTCAGGAACCCACCCTCATTGTCATGACCTTTCAAAAGGTGTTCAGAGTGGTTTCTCAATAACATCAGGCAGCACATTTAGGGTTCATGGGTGCATCCCATCAGGGCCCAGGGACTTGTGATTCCTGATTTGTATAAAAACTCCCTGACCTGTTTCTCCTCCACATCTCAGTAGAAACTTCCTTCCTCCAGACTTTCCCTCTGGTCTCAGGGACCTGGGATTCCTGAAGTCCAGTCTTATCAGTAAAGATGAAAGTGATGAAGGCATTGAGTACCTCAACCTTTTCCATGTCCTTTATCACCAGGTCCTCTGCCCCATTCAGCAGTGGGACCTTAGTCTTCCTTTTCCTGATGTACCCGTAGAATCATTTCTTGTTGCTTTTCATGTCCCTTGCCAGACTCAGCTCCAGGTTGGTTTTGGCTTTCCTAACCCTGTCCCTGCAAACTTGATCAGTGTCTCTGTATTCCTGGCGAGTCTCCTGTCCTTGCTTCCACCTGTGTTATTCCTTTTTATGTTTGAGCTTAGTTAGGAGTTATTTGCTTATTCACACAGGCTGTCATCTTTGCTTGACTGCCTGCACATTGAGAGGGACTGTTTCTGAGCTTGGAGGAGGTGATTCTTGAAAATCAACCATCGTTCCTGGACTCCTCCTATCTCCAGGACCATCTCCAACAGAATTCTTTGAAGCACTCTCCTGCGGTCCTACTTTTTACCTTATTCCCTCCCTTCAGGATCCTGAAGTCATCAAGGAAGTGTAAGATCAACAAAATATGTTCCAAAAGTCAGGTTTAATGGTGTCACAAAAAAAGTAGAATTGTCAAACTGAACAGGGATCTTATACTACAAACACTCGGCAGACGCAACTTATCTACAGGTTCAGGATATCAGCTGGGAACTAATACTACACAGTGTGTAACTAAATCTAAGCTTAAAATGATGACTCAAAAAGTGCAAACAACTCACCTATAAGGCGAGGACAGACAATCCTGGGAAGTTACTTTGGATGATGTCTCGAGCCAAAGGGAGGGCTTCCAATCACAAGTCCACTGCTCTGAGAAGAACCACTCCATGGTTCTCTGGTGGGGGTAGCCTGGTTTGGATTTGAACTCTGGTCTTCTATTGGTCATGGTCATATATAGCTTTCATTGGTTGAGGAGTCTTCTAGGTAAGCTCATTGGCTGAGGTGACCTCCAGGGCTCGGGTATCTGGGGTACGTAGCTGGGGGTTGTTTGCATATGTGACTGGTATCTCACGTGCTCCCTGCCAAGCTGGCCACCATGCCCCTGTACTGCACTATTAGACTCACAAGGGGAGGGCGGGGGGGAGTGCTCCTGCTACAGAACTCCATCATCTCATGGTCACTATAGCCAAAGCTTCCCCCAGCCTTCACATCCCCAAACAATGCTTCTTTGTATAAGGTCCAGCAGAACAGTATCAGTACAGTGAACACAAAGACAATTGCCCAAACACTTTTCAACTAACCTGAAACTAGACATTTGGCATCAGGTTGACTAAACGTGTGTATTGATCTAGAACAAAATCCTTCCCACAAGGCTTTGTTAATTACTGGGGCTTTTTATTTCATTTTACTGTTCAGAAGATATTGATTTTGTCTATAGGAAGACCATCTTTTGAAAGGATTAGGATATTTTCAGCTGTAGAAAGGATTATGTAGACAAGAAATTATGGCCAAAATTCTACTTCCTACTTCCTGTTTTGTAGTTAATGGTTCACAATCTGTGATTGCTCTCTACCTATTCTGTGACATGTTACAGATTAGAATACACCTTTCAAATAAATTTAATACAGAATCAGAACATTTTTTCTCAAGACAAGAGGCCCAATGTTTGTGAGGAAAGAGAGGTAGAAAGCAATACATTTTATCCTCTCAGTACTCTTCTTTTGAGGGAAAAAACAAGAAAACATCAAAGGGTTTCAAAAGAGTAGAGTATAATCTAAATCTATATTCACCATAAATAATGGAAAGTAAGTATACGGGAATAGAAATTTCAGCCCATTTAAACTGCAGCAACAGTTAAGTATGCCAAGATAACCCAGATAAGTGATATTAGTTGGTTTATTCTTTCTTATGTTGCAAACCTCCTATCGAAATATGTCTCAAGAATGAGACCTAAGTTAGGACAGTTCCTTTACTTCAGAAGAACAATAGATAAATATCACACAGGAGATGTGGTGGAGAACTGGAAGAAGAAAGCCAACAATCAAGTTCAACTTCTGCAATGAGTCCCCTGAACCTAACTTAGAAGTGGATATGATCTATTTAGTGTGCAATGTATGTACATAAATAATCAGTTCCAACATCAGTCACTGTGTTTACATAACTTTATCAGGATCAAAGGATAAACCAGAGCTGAACATTCTACAGTAAGTCTTTTTTACCACTAAGATATGTGGAGCAAAATTATGACTTATGAAAAACCACTAATCATTTTTTTCCCTTAAAGAGGTCTTCCCTGCTGTCCTGGTTTGAGGTAAAACAGAACCAATTTTATGTTCTGTAACTTCACTTTGCAGCTAAGCCTCTTCTAGCTACTGAAATTAACAGCATATTGTGCAGACACTGTTCGCTCTCAGAGTGATAAGACCTATGTTTACAGTTGATGCCAAAGAATGGTATGCAGAGAGGCTCTTGCTTATACTTATTGCTATAACAGCCAAGGCCAACCAACTTTGTTGTTTGCCCCATCGGAGGGTCTGAAGTGGAAAAGTGTAAAGGGGTCCCACCTGTGGGAAGGAGCAGACAGGACAGGTGACCCAAATCTGACCAACAAGGGTATTCCATCCCATCTGCCCCATGCTCAGTATAAAAGCTGAGGCATTGAAGGGTCAGTGCTTGCTCTCTTTCTTCAATGGCCAGTGTCTGAGGAGGACTCTGCCCGTTTGTCTGCCCGTTTGTCTGCCCGTTTGTCTGCCCGTTTGTCTGCCCGTTTGTCTGCCCGTTTGTCTGCCCTTGGTCCCAATACCTGCATTCCTGAATCTGGATCTGGAATCCAGTTCCTGTCCATCACTGAGTCCAGTCTGGGACTTCCCCAGTGCCTGCCAGTGACATGATTGTCATCCTGGGAGCTTGATACGGTTTTGTATATATTTCATTATTTTCTTTTTATTATTTTATGATTAATATTTCATTGAAATAGTTTAGTTCCTTCTAAACTCATAAGTGTCTCTCTGTCTCTTCCTCCTCTCCTTGAAGAGAGAGGTGGGGGAGACCATCTGTCTTTCACCTCAGTGGCCAGTCCAGCATAAACCACGGCACCTGCCAAATACTCCTGATGCAGCATTTGCATATTTACATATCATAATATCAGGTATCAAAAATAATCCCATTATCCAGAGCTTCTAACATATTTTTGATAATATCTGATAAGTCTTCAGGCAGAAAGATCTGAATTGCAAGTTATGCACTCTAAAGTCCTGCTAATTATTTTTCCTTCCAAATATCTTGTGTTAGTACTTGAAAAAAGAGAAAGCTTTCTGGTTTGAATATAAGTGATATCTTAGTTGTCTACTTTACCTCATTCTGTTAATCTAGTAGGAAGCAAAGAGGAGCAAAGTAACTTTTATTATTGTTACATATTATTATTCCTTTCCAGTTTTCAAGTTGCTGATGAAAAATCTGTATTTCTTTGATTATGTGTGCCCGGGGAGCTATGTTAGCATACAAAAATCCCACTACTTCAACTATATATGATTACAGTGAACATAAATAATTTTGAGGAAAGGTTTCAATGGCATCCTTTACTGATAATACCAAGTGCTGAAGGGTAATTAAAAATGAAGAAGTGTAGGAAGTAGGTAGATATTTTCTCAAGAGGGAACTTTTAAGGTTCAAGGCTAAAATAAGGTATGAATGATGCTTACTTGCACAAGGGCAAAGGAATATATAATTTAACCTTAGAAGTTCTATTTCAGATAACGTCTTACTCTATGAAATGTATTCAGGTTTCCCAGACACTGCTCATGTGTTAGACATACATATAACATAGGTTTTCACTGATGTAATAAGTTGGAAGGGTAGTTTGGATCAGTTAAAACAATTACAGGAGACATGCCATAGGGTATAGAAGAATGAAGGGACCGAGGAAGAAGGATAAAGGAACATTAATGCCTTTCTCTTGATGCTATATTCCTCCTGATGCTGAGAATGTGTATCTATAACATTGCATTTAATCTTAGATCTCTAATTTTCAACAGCATTGCCAACATTAACTGCATTTCAAACAAATGTAATGTTTCTGTTTGTTAGATTAAAATTGTATATTTAAATGCCTTCAGAAAAAAGTGAAGTAGAGCAAAAATGCCTTGAGGACACAATTTGTGCTTACTTAAGATTAGCAGCCCCTTCTTCTCAGAATAATTTGGTTTCAGGACTGAAATAAATTATTTGTGTCTTAAAGGCACTGAAGTAATTAAATCTCTATTTGCTTATCATTTATGTTTATTCTTAGATAATAACTCACACTAGTTTCCAGGTTGCAGCTTTTTTTCTCTGTTAACAGTCCTTACCTCAAGGAAAGAAATAAGTAGGAGAAAGAGTACTTTTAAGTTAAATGATATGCTTACTAACCTGCTATTTCTTTCATGCATTTTTTGCTTCCCTACTGTAGACCACTGAAGTTGGTCATCCATGAAAGGAGACATATGAAGAACTGCAACAACTAAATATTTTACAAGATTCCTATACTTAAGCTCAGTCTTTATCTTCAGCCATAAAACTTTTCTTTAATGGACTAACAAAAGATCAAAATTAAAAATAATTGTTTTAAAATGTGTGTTTTGACCATTAAACAATCTAATTTTTATTGATTACAAGGAAATAATATTTGAGGAATCTAGAGCCATTCTTAGTGTTCTACCTCTTCTGTTCTTACCTCTATAGAGTAATGTTCCTCAAGTAAAGTTGTGTAATCATTTTTGCTTCAACACAGCCCTTCCTGCACAAGAATGTTCTCATGGTATCATGATGTCAGTTTTCTAGGGACAAGAGCAGACAATCTTTTTTATTTTCAAATGTTTTAATTTGAAATTTTCAACAAGGTCTAATTCAACTACAAAAAATATTTCTTATGGCAGTAACCAAACACAAACATTCTGAGTTGAAGTTACAGAATACAGTCAAGGTAACAAGATGCTTGCTCACTGATAAAAATAGTAATGCCTACATTGCCTGTGGATAACGTATAAAGTAAAAATTCCATAACTACTGAAAATACTCACTAGGTCCAATTCTCATATGATTTGCTCCAATTGTCATATAATCAGCTTCAATATGATTGATCTTATAGAAAGAAAAAACCCAAACAAACAAAAAAACCCACCCCCAAATATTTGGATTACATCTGTCTGATTAGACAAAATAAGATAAGAAGAGACTAATTCTTATCTAGACTCCTACCACGTAGAGGTCTCAATGTCAGAAAATCAAACAAACTACTTTCATAGACAATGGAAATAGATATACCTAGAACATGAAATAAATTTAGCTGTCTAAAATAAGTCAAATGCATCACACCAAAATATACAATGGATATGTTATGCTGTTATGCTGCAACTCCTGAAAGATTTTAGACAATTAGCTCAGATGCAAAGTTTTACACTGCTGATACAAATGTCAACAGCTAGATTAGTTAAGATCCTTAGAGTCATCTCAATATTTCAGGAAAGACTTGAAAACAACACTAATGTGTCCTTTTGTGATATTGTGAAAAGAACCAGATTGGAAATATCAAGCAAGATTCTCTATATTGTTTTTCTAATTAGCAATTTAGTAATGAATGTTCATTTAGGCCAGGAAAAAAAAGGCAGAATTGCAGACTGTAGTCTCTCAGGTGAATGCTTTCATCAGCACTCTGAAGAGTCAGAATTCCTTTTCCGGAACAGCCCATAGGCTGGTGAATAGAGCACTTTCCTGGGAAAAAGGCAGCGTGAAGCTCTTCAGATAGAAATTTTGAGCTGAGAAGCTTAAATGCAACTGAAGTCTTCTAACTGATTTAGCCCAGAGGAAACTGTGTACAGCTGACAAGGCAAACAGGGTGCTTTGTTGGGAAAAGCAATAGACACTTTCTTGTCTATCTGGAATATAGTGGGCAGATGGCAGCTCACTCTGCATCAACTAAAAGCCAGGCAGAAGCCAGAGTTTATTAGTTTGAACTAAGTAAGAAACTGTTTTCAACTGCCTCTGAGTGTGTACAGAGACAGCTTTATATACACTCCTTGTTGTCCCACTATAACTGTCATGCAAAAACCACGCTTGCTTGGAGTCATGACTATACACTTGTGTTCACCCACGAGTAAAACTAAACCATAATTCTGTCAGAGATTACACAATACTTCTCTTTTTAAGAACAGTTAAGCAATGTCATTTTGAAATTTCCTATATCCCACAGACACTGATAAAAGAAAAATCCGGCCAATCAACAGTTACAGAAATTAAGCTTCTGAAATTGGAAAATATACTGGCAGATGTTCACTTTACAAGGCAAATTCTGTGTGCCCTCAACAGAAAAAAAAAAAGGGAGCAAAGAGGAAAAAGATGAAAAATATTAAAATCAGTTTTATACAACAAGGATTCTTCATTGTTTCCATGGCTTTACTAAGACCTTTAGTAAGAACTTTCCATGGCTTTAGTAAGTCTCCTTTTGAGACCCCACCTGGAGTACTACATCCAGCTGTGGGGCATAAGAAGGACATGGACCTGCTGGAGAGGGTCCAGAGAAGGACCATAAAGATGGTTAGATGGCTGGAACACCTCTCCTATGAATACAGGTTGACAGAGCTGGGGTTGTTCAGCCTAGAGAAGAGAAGGTTCCAGGGACTTTATAGCAGCCTTCCAGTACTTAAACGAAACCTACAGGGAAGATGAGAGGAGACTCTTTATCAGGGAGTGTAGTGATAGGACAAGGGGTAACAGTTTTAAACTGAAAGAAGGTAAATTTAGATTAGATATTAGGAAGAAATTCTTCACTGTCAGGATGGTGAGACACTGGAATAGATTGCCCAGAGAAATTGTTGATGGCCCACCCCTGGAAGTGTTCAAGGCCAGGTTGGATGGGGCTTTGAGTAACCTAGTCTAGTGGAAGATGTCCCTGGCCATGGCAGGGGGATTGGAACTAGATGATCTTTAAGGTCCCTTCCACCCCAAACCGTTCTATGAGTCTATATCCCTGCATCAGGGATTGCACCTGTCTCTGTGCCAACTCATCATGTCTTTGCTGCTGACAGACCTGTTCTAACAAGATGTTCTTCAGCGATGGTTACTTCCCAGCACCAGCATTGGTGGCAGGTAGAGAATGAGCAAGATGACCATGTGCTAAAAACATGCTGCAAAGACTGAGAAAAGTTTCTGATTCTCTATGTTGATTTTTACAGGACAGATGTTATAGACTCAGTCATTTTTTCCAGGAGGTTTCTCCATGCCAGCTATGGGGATACAGGTGTTACCACATTTCCATTAGTAAATGCATCCTGTATGCCTCCTTATCCTTTTAAAATTCTCAGCAGTTAGAAGCTGCAGCAGAATCATTGACACAGGAAACTACTATTTTCATACCTGAAATTTTCTGTAATTTTAATCATAAACAAGAGGAATGTCATCAAAGGAAATCACTTAAAATTATAATCAAAATGTTTTTGCAAACTGGACCCACCGTCTGAAATCAAAATTCTCTAGATTTGGCAGAGATAAGATAATAACAAGGAAGAAATGAAAATTAAAAGAATGTGAAATGACACTGCAGCGCTACTCTAGCAGGAGATCTCTAGCACTTCCATATAGCAATATGGTCATATTAAAAGTGTTCTTTCACAGTAAAAATAACAGATGTTTAGGAGAAAGAGAGAAAGAAAAGAAAGAAAAGAAAGAAAGAGAGAGAGAGAAAGAAAGAGAGAGAGAGAGAAAGAGAAAAAGAGAAAGAAAAAGAGAAAGAAAGAGAGAGAGAGAGAAAGAAAGAAAGAAAGAAAGAAAGAAAGAAAGAAAGAAAGAAAGAAAGAGAGAAAGAGAGAAAGAGAGAAAGAGAGAGAGAAAGAGAGAAAGAGAGAAAGAGAGAAAGAGAGAAAGAAAGAAAGAAAGAAAGAAAGAGAGAAAGAGAGAAAGAAAGAAAGAAAGAAAGAAAGAAAGAAAGAAAGAAAGAAAGAAAGAAAGAAAGAAAGAAAGAAAGAAAGAAAGAAAGAAAGAAAGAAAGATAAAGAAAGTCAAAGGAAATAATGACATACTTTTTTCATAAATTTCAGCTTTCCCTTCATTTCCAGAAATGTAGGAATTCCTGAGAGGAAATGACTCTGGACCAAAATTTGCAATAGTCACTGGTGAACTTGTCTTCTCTGCACTCATCAGATACTTTTAAACCATATTTATATTTGACTTCTATCAGATCTTGAGATAATGAAGTTCAACATGAAGATGCATTATATTTTTTTTTTTACTTTCTTCATTTTAAAGCTGCTTCTTGACGGTTTTGTTATGTGTTTTCTCATTCTCTAAATATTTATTATGAGATACAATGAAGAAACATTTTCAATTACTCTTCTCCATTGCTTTATTTTGTATATACCAATCTTGCCTCTTTCACATGTATAATGGACCATATGGTATCATGTTCTGTGGATACTATCCTCTATACTTGGTCATTTTGTTGCCTTTCCTTGCATCTTTCCAAGTTTTATATTTTTTTCAGATGGATTTACCTGAACTCCATCCATTATGGTTTACAATTATAATATATAGTCTTAATCACTTCCATTTAAATGTGCTTTATATTATTGGTTGCTTCTTTCACAAGAATGCTTGTATTCTGTGTTTTATTTGGTTTCTATTTTTTTTTGTTTCCTTGTTTGTTTTTTCATCACTAGCATTTTCAGGGAATGATATCCAGACGCTTATTCAGGAGTAGTAATAGCAAAATAAGAGTCCACTGGACACCAACTGGACTACGCACATTACTGTATACTTTTATGCTTTGGATTTCATCACTTTTACTTCATTCTTTTCTTCTGCTTCTACTGTCTTAGAATCATAGAATATCCTGAGTTGGACAGGACCCACGAGGATCACTGAGTCCAACTCCTAAATCACACAGGGCAACCTAAAAGCTAAACCAGGTATCTAAGAGTGTTGTCCAAATGTTTCTTGAACACTGATAGTCTTGGGACCATGACCACTTCTCTGGGGAGCTTGTTCCAGTGCTTAACCAACCTCTCAGTGAAGAACTTTTTCCTCTAACGTCCAATCTGAACTTCTGACGCAGCTTTAAGCCATCCCCTCATGTTCTACGACAGGACACCAAAGAGAAGAGATCGGCACCTCCATCTCTGTTTTCCCTCATAAGGAAGTTGTAGAAAGCAATGAGGTCACCTCTCAGTCTCCTCTTCTTTAAGCTGAACAATCCTAGTATCCTCAGTTGCTCCTCATATGTCATGCTCTCTAGTCCCTTCACCATCTTTTTTACCCTCTTTCAGACATATTCTAATATTTTCATATCCTTCTTGTATTCTGGATCCCAAAGCTTCACGAAGTACTCAAGGTGAGGCCACACCAATGCTGAGTAAATTCAGCTTTCTCATGTTTGAATTCCTTTAAAACTCTGCAGTGACTGCTGTCTAGTCTTGGCTATTTGTATTGTTTGGTTCGGAAAATTTTTCTATTTGATATTTGAATTTCAGACTGCATTTTCCAGTAAGGAAAGACTTTCTCTGCTCTGCATATCAATGTAGAAAAGTGGTTTGATTTTCCTCATGGTATTACCTTTTGCACTGCTTTTAAACCCTTATGAGTTCCACCAACTATTTCTGGCAGGCTTCCTGATTCTGTCTTGAAACAGTTTTTGTTAAAAGCTTTGATACTTTCAGTTAATTGCTCTCCTCAAAATGATTTTGGCTTTTTCTTACTGTGCTTTTTCATATTTAACTTGTTTATTATTTTTTTTTACTTTTCTTTCCTGATAACACTATTGACTTAGAATAGTGAATATACATAAAATTTCGTAACACTATATTTTGTTTACTGTCCCTAAATGATCTACTCTAGCTTTGAAGGGATCATGACTATTATTGTTTCTGATTTACTTTTTTTTTTAAAGGTACAAGATTCCTAAAATTATTTATGGTACACAGTAACAAAATATTGACAAGTAAATTTCTTAGCTGCAGAAATATTAATGTGGGCGCTTTTTTTTTCAGTGGAAAGTAATGTGGGTTCGCTTGTTGTGTTTCCTATTACTTTACTTTTCTAACGTGATTCATTTGGTAGTATCCATCTGTACTAAAGTTGTTTTGAAAATAACATGATTGCTTCACATTCTTCCTTTCTTCTTAGCATCAGATTCTGGTATAAGAAGTTATTCAGGATTAATTTAAAAATCTAGAAGATTTCTATTCCTTTCAGTTTGTTTAATACATCTTTCTTTATGTGCACGTGAGAGATGAGGAAAAAAAAACCCAACAATATTTTTACTTTCCAAGTGTCAATAACAGCAATTCTGTCATATATTTCACAATCGTCATAAACTAATTTATGACTAAATTAATGAAGCAAATTATAAAAGGTTATGTAATGCATGTAAGAGGTCATTTTTATAATAAATAGAGGAAATTAACAAACAAACAAACAAAAAACTCCTCCACCAATAACAGGAAAGTATTTACTCCTCTAAATCTATGGACTACATAATCTAAAAGAGAGGATAAAAAAAAGGATAAAGTCAGAGTGTATTTTGCTTTTTATATTTTGAGTGTTACCATTTAGAATTGCTTCAGGGATTTTAAAGAATAAAAAGAAAAAAGTAGAAAAAAAATATTACAAATCATCCAAATCAAAGACACTTTATAAAACTATTTTTTATTATTAAAGAGTCATTTATGCATAGTATTATTATTTTAAAACACATGGGAAAAGAGACATTATGATATGCTTATAATTAGTGTTATTTGACTTATGTACCCTATTTTTTCAGTATAGTTTTAATTGTCATACTGAGTAACATCAAAGTAAGTGAAAGTGATGACTATTGTAATCATGGTTTCCAATGTGTTTTATGTGACTGAAATTAAATCCTAAAGACAGAAGTTTTTCAAAAATTTACTGTACCTCGGTTCCCTCCATTTACATATGCACTGTGATAATTTTGATGTATTTATAGAAAAACAATGATCAAAATTATCCACCAAATATGTGGTGTCAAGTTGAACCATCTTGTCTCTCTGTAATTGATTTTTAATATGAATTAGCATTTACTGGGTTTAAAACAGGAGTTCCTGTGTTCCAAGTGGTTTCCAGTGATTTCACTTGTAGTTGAAAAAATTCAAAATTGACATGAACCAGAATCTAAGTTCTGTTTTGAATTAATCATCTGGAAAAATTGAAAGCCTACGGTTAGTGATCATATATGAAAAGCATGTTTTGGAAACTGAAATCACAGAAAAAATTCTTATGCATCCAAATTACCTCTGCTGGTGCATTTGACTCAAACATATACATGTGCAACATATTCATGGCTCTCCTTTCAGACATTGTAATTCCACCTTTGGTTGGCCTATCTTCATCCAAATTCTGACACAGCTTATTGCATTTGAAGGCTAACCTCAGGGTAAACTGTGACAGGATTTTCAAACTTGAAATATTTTCAGACATTTAGATTGTGAGGAATAGTCAAATATTAAATATTTTCTCAAGTCCCAAATATTAGGCATGCCCTTAAATGCAATCATGCAGCATAGTGTCTGTGTAACTGTCATTGTCATACAGGAGCAGCAGTCCAGATGTAATACCAAATCTCTTTTGTCCTTCTCTTCTGCCTGATATGATGTAAGAATCTGAATTTAGATCTCCTTACAGATGTTATTCTAGAATGTGTCTTATTAGTCTCTTTTGTAGAGAAAATTCCAGTGTGTCTAGTTTCATTCATGCCTCTCTGCACACTAAGTGGAGATTTCTTTTGAGACTAAGATGCTTAAGAACACTGCACAGAGAAATCTGAAGTTGTTCCAGGTGGATGAGTGCTGTATCATCTGCTATAGGTGATATTGAGCATGAGTTAGTAAGCTGGGCTTAATTTGAACTGATTCTGTGAGTTAAATAACGTCCCTTGCATAGCTCTGTGACCAAGGTCATAAGAATAACCAGACTTGCAGAGATCTGCTCAGAGATAGCTTATTTACACCCATTTCAAGTCCTCAGTCTACCTGCAAACTGTGTAAATTTCAGTAATGGTTTAGATAAATATTAGGCCAGCTAAATTCTTGCTATGTAAATAGCAAATGGTACTTCATCCCTAAAAATAGCCTTTACCATATCTGCAGGGATGCATTGTCATTCAGATAGTGTTGAAGGCTCCCAGAAAAAAATCTGCTCAGATAAGATTGCAAAGGAAGAATTGGTGAAGAAATGATCCTTTTCTAAGTGTTATCATCTTGAACATAATTTAGTGATAACACAAGCTGCAAGAAAGTTCTGAAGACTATCACACTTAGGAAGAAACATAAAGTGGGGGTCTATTGTTAATGGTGGGTGTGAGAAATCTTCTGACCAGGTAGAAATTAGTTTTGCATAGCAAAAGTCATGAAGTGTGCCTGAGGAGATAGAAGGGCATAAAGGAAAAAACAACGGAAAAAGTCATAGCCTAACATCACCAAGGAATAACAATGGGACCTGAAAAAGAGCATGCGAAAAACGATTCCCCTAAAACTACATGTGAAACCTCATTAATTCTTTCTTGTCTGTAGCTTTCTTACATGTTGTAGTCACAGAAATATTTTGACCTATACTGTAGCTGTCAGCAATAAAATTACACTTCAAATGATGTAGTATGTCACTGTATCACAAAATCACAGAATCACAGAATGCTTGAGATTGGAAAAGTTCTCTGGAGGTCACTTACTCCAACCCCTCTGATCAAGAAAGGCCACCTAAGGCTGATTGCCCAGGACCATGTCCAGAAGTTTTTTTAATATCTCCAAGGATGGAAGCTCCACAATGTCTCTGGGCAACCTGTGCCAGTGCTAGGTCACCCTCACAGTAAGAAAAATATTTGCTGATCTTCAGAGGGACCCTCCTGTGTTTCAATTTTTGTCCATTGCCTCTGGTCCCATCACTGAGCATCACTGAAAAGAGCCTACCTCTGTCCTCTTTGCACCTTCCCTTCAGGTATTTATCTAGATTGGTAAGATCCCCCTGACTCTTCTCTTCTCTAAGCTATACAGTTCTGGCTTTGTCAGTCTTTCCCCATATGAGATATGTTCCAATCCTTTAATCATCTTAGCGGCCCTTCACTGACCTCTCTCCAGTATGTCCATGTCTCTCTTGTACTGGGAAGCCCAGAACTGGACATAGTACTCCAGGTGTGGCCTCAACATTGCCAAAAAGGGAAGGATCACCTCCCTTGCCATGTTGGCAATACTTTATCTAATGATGCAAGATCACATTGTTGGCTCATGTTCAACCTGGTGTCCAACAGGACCCCCAGGTCCATTTCTGCCAAGCTGCTTTCCAGCTGGTCAGCCCCCAGAATATATTGGCTTGTATATACGTACATACCATATATTGGGTTGGTTCCTCCCCAGGAGCAGGACTTTGCCCTTCTTGTTGAACTTTGTGAGGTTCTTGTCAACCCATTTCTCCAGCCTGTTGAGATCTCTCTGGATGGCAGCAGAACACTCTGGTGTATCATCACTCCTCCCAGTTTGGTGGCAGTGGTGGGCAACAATAAAGTGTATCTACATACTCATGCATAAACATTACTGTGTGTTTGGCTGGTTCAGATCTAAATCAGTGAAAGTTAACTGTGTTAACCACTAAAATCAAGATCATTATTAGTCATGAAACAAAAACATTTCTCTCATAACCACAATCTAAACACACAGAAACAAGATGAATAGTGGACATCTATCTATGGAAAAACTTTTCTAAAAAGATCATTCTTTACCACCTCTTTCTATGTCCCAACATCCAATTTAAATGTTAAAAATATTTTGTGTATATGATCTCACAATCAATTTAATTTCTATTGGCTCAACATGCTTTGTCAGCACAAGCACCCTAATATTACTAAAAACTATAACGTTAAGATTACCGGACTGTATTAGTATATATAAACATTTAAACTGGACCTGACTGAAAAGATTACCAGCTGTCAGGTTTCAAGAACACTTTCTTAACTAGTCAAGAAATTGACAAAGATAACAAGCAAAAACAAACGCTTTCTGTGTCAGAGATAAAATTATTTATATGCCATTATTTTCTTTATCAAAAAGCCAAGTTTCTAACTTCCTACACCTTTAAAATATTTTTTTTCAAAGAATTTTAAAAAATTTCTAAAACATGTACATGCAAGCTATGTCTTTCACAGAATCACAGAATCACAGAATGGTCAGGGTTGGAAGGGACGTCTGCAAATCATCTAGTCCAACCCCCCTGCCAAAGCAGGTTGCACAGGATGGCGTCCAGGTGGGTTTTGAATGTATCCAGAGTCAGAGACTCCACAACCTCTCTGGGCAGCCTGTTCCAGTGCTCCACCACCCTCAAAGTAAAGAAGTTCCTCCTCATGTTAAGATGGAACTTCTTATGTTCAAGTTTGTGCCCATTACCTCTTGTTCTACCACTGGGCACCACTGAAAAAAGACTGTTCCCATCCCCCTGGTACTCTCCCTTTAAGTATTTATAAGTATTGATAAGATCCCTTCCTCAGTCTTCTTTTCTCTAGACTATAAAGACCCAAGTGGCTAAGCCTTCCCTCATAAGAAAGATGCTCCAGCAGTTCCCTGTCCTTCTTGAACCGGGAAGCCCAGAACTGGACACAATACTCCAGATGCGGCCTCACCAGGGCAGAGGAGAGGGGAAGGATGACCTCCCTCGACCTGCTGGCCACACTCTTCTTCATGCACTCCAGGATGCCATCGGCCTTCTTGGCCACCAGGGCACATTGCTGGCTCATGGTCATCCTGTTGTCCACCAGGACTCCCAGGTCCCTTTCCACAGAGCTGCTCTCCAGGAGGTCGGCCCCCAACCTGTACTGATGCATGGGGTTATTCCTCCCCAGGTGCAGGACCCTACATTTACCCTTGTTGAATTTCATAAGGTTCCTCTCTGCCCAACTCTCTGGCCTGTCCAGGTCATGCTCTACGGCAGCACAGCCTTCCAGTGTGTCAGCCACTCCTCCCAGTTTTGTGTCATCAGCAAACTTGCTGATGGTACACTCTATCCCTTCATCCAGGTCATTAATGCATATATTGAACAGGACTGGACCCAGTACTGACCGCTGAGGAGTACCACTCGTTACTGACCTCCGACTATAGTCTGCACCACTAACCACAACCCTCTGAGCTCTACCTGTCAGCCACAAATATATAAATTTCTTTCATATGTAAAGAAAATTGTATGAAACAGTCTTTGTAGGCATGTTTGGAAACAGATTTTATATAATATTCTGTTTGCCAGTATATGGTGACTTACAGCAAAGCTAGGCTGTTTAGACCCATGACACAATGCTACCACATGACATAATGACCCAGAGGTATACTAAAGTTTACAGCAAGAAATACTTGCTGGAAGAATAACAGCTGTGAAATCTATTCACACTGTGAAGTCTGGATTATATCTGGGTATCTGTGAAACAAAATGCTTCAGCCAGATCAACTTTTTCCTGCATATTCAGCCCTATCATGTTTGACTCATTCCTTTAAAGCTAGTTTAACCATGATTCTCCTTCATATCTGCCTCATTTTCTAGTACTGTATCTCATATTTCACTAGACTATTTTTATTTTTCCATTTCAGACTTTTTTTTCCCAGTCAGCTCTTGCTATTTTTATATCTTTTGACAATCTTCATATCCAGCTCCCACTTTGACCCTCGTTTGGTTTCTCTCCTTCCCTGCTGGGTCATTCCTCTTTATCCAAGCCTAATGCACTCTTTCAAACCTGTCTAGCTCCCAATCTCAACTTTTCCTCTTTTCCCTGTCCTAGATCCTGTATATGTATCATTCCACTTTGACACTTGTAATCTCTTAATGTACTTGGTTCTTATTCCATTATATAGTCACAGTTTCCTGCTTTTGGCAACTTCAGTCTTCCTACAGGTCCTGACATTCCACATACACGGATGTATGCATATTCTTGTCTTCCCTAAAATGTCTCCTTCCTCCTCTTATTACTATCTTACTTCCTCTTGTTCCAAATTCAGATGCTCTAAATCAATTCCAGACCAATTCTGCTCTTCTAAAATATTTTTCTTACAAAATGAGAAAACAAACTGGTATTCAAAGTGATCTTTCTTCAGCTCTGTATAACTTTAAATAATACACAGAGATCTGTGTTAATGATTTTTTTTAATAGTATCCCTGTACTGCCTGCAAGCAGTTTACATACTCCATGTAAAACAGATTAATATATTATTCTTCAAGACTTTTTTCTGTTTTTTCTTCATTTATTTCAAAATGCTCAGGTAAAATATAACATGAAAGAAAATGCGTTTCAGCTGAAGATATTTCTGAGATATTGCCTAGTGCCTATGTATTTCACACTACAAAATACATGTTTATATACTTCATCTGCAATGTGAAGAAAAGATAAAGTGTCTTTAGAAGAACAGAGATATGAAATGGCTGGGCAGCATACCATGTAGACTCAAATTGAATGGTTAGAGTTTCATATATTTTCAATAACATTTTTGTATGGGTGAATGGTTACTGCATCCTTTTTCTATGCAAATTATTCATTTATTTCCAATCACTGTGTCAGCACAAAAGTATGTAGGAAACTGAATTATTTTTTCTCCATTTGGTGCTAATATCTATCTTGAATGTCCTATGAAAAACTGCACACCATTAAAAACTGATTTGAAAAGATCCTTTTAAAAAGAAAAGCTTGAGCCACAGAAGACTATTTGAGAACCTTTTTTGGGCATTATTTTGCAAAAAAAAATAATGAATACATCTTTTTTGCTAGTTTTTTACTTCAAAGACAATGAGATAATCTGTTCTCAAGGTTTTTCAGTGGAAGTTCATTGAAAATAAAGATATATTGATGAAGACAAGGAAATGTGCTCCTTGAAGCTACCAAGAAATTTATAGATATTTCCAACCGGATTTCGATGAAGTTGCCAAGAATTAAAAAAAAAAAGAGAGAAAAAGAAGAACATCACAAAAATATTTGATGCTTTAGATAACAGAGTATTTTCTTTGTCTAGATTGTAAGCTTGGTAAATCAGGGTGTCAGTGTGTTGAGAACACTGACTTATTTATGAGCACCTTGAAAATACTGGTTATGCTCCAATATGTATAATATTATTATTATTTTTTGTTTTATTCAGAACTGTGATCTTCAGATGTTATGTACTCAGATTAATGAAGAATTGAATGTAGATGATACCCATGGGGTTCAATCATTCATCTTTGTGTCTTTTATTCTAGAAACAACTCTAGGTACACACATTTTAAGAACTTATCTTTCTGTGTTTCTTATTCATTAGTTTGTTCAGAAGTCAACTCCTTTCTCTTATTCTTTGTCTCCTCATTTGAATGCAAATTTTCAAATTTTACAACATTTAGGTACACACTGGTACACACAAGCTGGTGTTAACTAATGCGTTTATTTCCTGTTATGCTGGAGAAGACTCCTTGTTAGGTTTCTCTCTAACTCCAATGAAAAGTAACATTACAGAGCACATACTTCATTCATGGATTGGTTTCTTAAAAATGCAAGTGCTTATGTTTTAAGTAATCTTGATGTAGTTTCTGGATTTAGCACTACATTAGCGCTGATGACAAGGAGGTAACAAAAGGCCTTTTGGCACACATACAAATCCCACTTTGGGTTAAGTTGAACTGTCTATTGTGGTCTGAAAAAATTTCTTCTGGCCTGATGGCCTTTCTGTCATGGAAAATCTAAAAATAGGGAAAGATTGCAAAAACAGTGCAGACAGCTCAGAAACTGTATTTCTGGCATTTTCTGAACAGTGAGGTATTTTGACCCACAAGTAATTGCTATAATTTACTCAAAAGTGCATCTCAAAATTTACATTCAGCACTCATAGAAAATGAGCTTATGATAATCTCATGTAACTTCCTAAAAAACTAAAGTTTGAAAAATTCAAGCAAATCAAAAGAAGTAGACTGTAACACACCTTCAGTCACAGTGTGCAAAAAACACAGTCACTAGAAATTTAAGCTTTTATGGTAAACTGTATCTCATCCACTGATGGGATCATGCCTTCTGCAGGAGCCAAGGACATATTGTTCAGTGTTTAATTACAGCTGTTAAGCTTATCTATTAGAAAAGGCAAACCTACTGATATTGACAAAGTCAGTCAGAAACTCATAAAAAATAATCCTACCATCTGCTATGTACTTTTACTCACATATCTTATTTTCTTGTCGCAGTAGCTATCATAAGACTTAACAAAGAACTTAGGATTCAATTAGTGTAGCCAAGTTTGAGACTATTCATATGAACAATTATAACTTTCACCCATTCTTATCATTATCATGCAGGTTCCATGACAGGATGCAGAATTCCTTCTAATTCAAAGGAAGATGGCTTTCAGAGGGGTTTTAGTATTGATTGAGAATCCTTTTGCTATCCACAGATGGGTATATGACTTTAAGACCATGTTAGTAACTTATTTTCACATTTCCTGAGCCCAAAACAGATTATTTTGTTCAAATTATAACACAGGAGAGTTTTGTGCTCTTAGAAGAATTTAGCTGAACTGTAACAGTTCTACTAGTAAGGGTAGACTACTTCTAACAGCAAATTCTATTGTCAGTTAAAACTTGAAAGATTACCAGCACCAGCATTTTGTTTTCATTGTGGCAGACCTTCTCCACCTTGCATTCTTTAAGTGATTGTGATAGACTGTGTAGGTGTTACAAACCTATTTGTTAACCTGAATTTTATTAATGTCAGCTTAGAATGTAGCACACTGTTCAAACTTAAACTTTTAACCCAACTGACAAATGAAGAAAAAACCAACAAAAAAATCTATTTGTCAGAAAATGGATAATCTTGCAAAAACTATATATCATTATTAAAAATAACTTGCAGCTACTTTTATGTCTTAAACAGTGACATCTTATTACAATGTAGTTTTTGTCATATGAATTAGACATTTAAAAAAGAGGTCATTGTAAAAAAATATATCACAAGGAAGAGATTGGTTTCCTGTTTCCCTGCTCTAAAGTACGATACAGTACACCTAGTACCTCTACTAAGTATTACCTCCTAAAATAAATGTTATGGGAAGAAATTACTCTGTCTATTCCTTATGAACAGGATATTTGATGAGGCTCGGAAATTGCTTCCTACAGAAATATTGTTCTAGAGTTACTGGGCACTCTAGTGGTAAGCAAGAAACTATCTTAGTCATTTAAAGAAGAATGTATGAAAATCTTCATGGAAGTGCTAATTCAAATTCCTTTCAAAATACATATAGTTGAGGACAAATGAAGTTTGCTTCTGAATGAATGCAAATAAGTATCTAACAGCAAAGTTTATTTATTTTATGATGATGCTATTTATAGATTTTGCTTGAGTATCTCCCTCCCCCAGATTTTTTTCAGTCATTCACTCTTTCTGTGCTCCTCTGCCTTATTCTCTGCTCAAGTAATTGCTTCCTGTCCATATCTGCTCAGTTCTAATTCAGCCTTATCTTCTCAGAACCCAGATGTTCTCATCTTGTCATTATACTGACAACATAACTATTTGGCTTTCTGATTTAACCCTCACCAAGGTCATTCCTTTGACATCTGTTCTGGGCTTGCTTCTCCTCCCATTCAACCTTTTTCACAATAACTCTGTGTAGCTTACATTCCTTCTTCTCTCCTGTTTTCTTTCCTTAGGTAATACTGTTCTTCATAGTGATGAAATTTGTCTACACCTTCCTGATCTCTACTTCTTCCCTTCTCTTCTTCTAACATTCTAATGTCTTTGTTTTCCTTGACATCTACTAAAGTTTAACATAGCCTGAGCTAACACGATGAAATTTATTTTTTTAATTCTTCTCTGTCCCCTCCCTTTTTATTCTGATCCACAAACTCCTTTCTTGTTTACTTAAAGAACATAATTTTGAATCCATCAGTTCCTTTGCATGTCTTCAATCAGAAATGATAACAGCAAGCAGCCACTGTTTTAGGAAATATAGGCCAAATACCGTTCATAATTTGCAGCACGTAGCTATCCTGCAATTCTGACCAGTCTGGTGTCACAGCAAACTGTTCAACTTGAAAACTGATCTTCTTGATCCAGGATCATTTATCGTAATACATGAATGAAGTTTTCAACATTATTCTTCTCAGTCACTTAGTCCACACATCCAAGTCTTAATGGTGCTCATTCACAGCAGTTTATCTCTACATGATTAAAACTCTGTGCTCCTTACCAAAAGTGCAAAGTGCTGTTTTTTTTTTTCCTGTGACATTATTTCACCCATCTCATCTAATCATTCACAAAAAAACCCAAATGCTGATGGTGGCAATATTCCCATTCCTTTTTCTGTAACACTTTCCCCGAAATTCCTTATCTCTGCATAACATCTCAGATTCTTTTTCTTAGTTTAAACATCTTTCATAAATCTTTCCTTTTCATTCATCTACTGGTAGAGTTTACAAAATAATCTGCAGTTGTCATTCGTTTCCTATGGGATAGTAAGATCTATTTCCCTAGCGCTTCTGTGTTCACTTGTCTGCTTCATCCACTAAAGTGCTTCTATACTATCCTTCATTTACACAACACTGTCTTCTAACAATTATAGGAAAAATCTCTCTCCACGGGCTCTCAAGTATGCTTTCCATTATGGTATCTTTAGAATACCAACATGCAGTTCTGAACAAATAAGTAGTCAACAGGGAGAATTATTTATAATGAATAATCTGTGATCATGTGTAAATGTCAAGTCTCAGACAGACAGCCCAAGTAATAACATACTTACCATAGTTCCACACCTGCTATCCTTTTGTTATTCATTATAGGTCTTAAGACTTGGAATTGGATATCCTCTTGAGTGTTTTGGTAATATTGATTTGATCTATAGTTTCAAGGCAGAATTATGACACTGAGAGTGTTTTCACTATAATTTTACAGTACCTTTCTGATTTTTCATTGGAGTAGAGGAAATGTGATGCTTTCAAAGGCATTTAAAACAGATCACCAATCCAAACCAGAGAAAAAAAAAAAAAAAATGAAACAAAACATGGCAGGCTTCTTTCCTGTATTTCCACAAAAATTAAATTTTGAGTACTAAGAAGAGCTCTTCTCCTCTGTAAGAAGCATGCAAAAAATCTGCTTGTATCTTACCAATCTAGCCCATTCCTGTTGCTTTCTTATACAATCTGAGCAGGTTGCAAATGCCTCAAACAACAGCTGAGGTTTATGCTATGGAACTAAAAGTTAAAATTGATATTGCTTAGTTCAACATTTTCTAGTAATAAGCTAGAAAATATGTGAGCACTGCAAAAAGTAAAATATAATTTGTTATGGTTCTTATTATTTTATAGTATTATTTTACCTTTTAGATGAGATTTTATAAAATTATTTGGAAATTAGATACATTATTTAAATGTTAACTCTTATTAGAAATACAGTGCTAATCAGTCCTAAGGTTTTATAAACTATACAAAATTAATAACAAATGAGAATAAACTTTTACATCTGATAGAAAAAGATCACAATGTGATAAAGTTCAGTCACACTTATTTACTACCATCTCAGAGTATATCTTCATATCTGATTTTAAGCAAAAGCAATGGCTTTTCATAAAACACAGCCTTTTTTTTTTTTAATGGGTTTTTATCAGCTATGGCTACCAGTAGAAACATGCTTATATAAAACACAAGTTCTAGTGTGTATAGACATTGTTGAAATTTGAATCTATCCCACTGTTTTCCTCAAAGTCGATTAACAAGGTTTCTTGTAAGTACTGATACTGGAACATATCCAGTATCAATATCTGTGATAGTTCCAGGAGTCTCACTAAGAAGATCAAACAACCATAAAACTCTAGAGCACAGTGAAAAGGAGCAAGAGGTAGGTAAAGTTCTCATTAATACTTTAGAAGCTCAGGTAGAAACATACATATCTTCCAAAGAAGGGGATGGCTCTACAGATGTTGATACTAGAAAAATTTTGCTTTCTCAACCATAAATTGTTATTGAATGGTGGTAGTCTACCCATTAAAGAGGGTGAGAACATTTCTATATATTGACAAGATAAATTTGAGCGAAAAGTTTTAAGCAAGGATATTTTCTAATGACTAACACTAACAATAAATACAGGATAAAACAGAAAATCATGGGGTGAAACCCCTGGGAAGTTTCTCCTGTTTTATTTTTTTGATCATGTACTATAAATATTAATTACAAAATATATCCAAATGCTCAGGGAAAAAGTGTTTTCATTATTTAACCACTTCTATATGTAAAGCTATCAAGCTTTTTAAAAAAAAAAAAAAAAAAAAACTCACAAACTTCCTGTGATTAGTATGTATAGAGAAACTGCTTTTATTTGTTGTGCTTCAGTTATAGGAGGAATTGTTCTCATTATTCTTATGCAAAACATTCTTTCCCCTTCTATGGGAAATCTAATGGAATCTAGTTAAGAAGCTATTTTCCCTTTGGATATTCTCAATTTGTTTTTAATGGAGCAGGAAGAGAATGGATGTTTTTCCCTGTTGTTATATGTTTTCCCTGTTATATCTTTGCTCCTTTACATACACTGATACTGTTATCATTTTGCCTTTGAAGTGATTCCTATTTGGAGAGCACTTACACTGTGCAAAACTCCCCACATCTGCTATGCACAAATATAAAAAGCTTTTGTGACCGTGTCCTTCCTTCTTTCCTTTCTAGGCTTTTGGTTGCTGTAGTAGATCTTACTGATACCGTACCAAGCGGAGTTGCCTCTTGATTCTTTAGTTTAATATGCCTTAAAGTGATATATATTTTTATATAATGAAAGTGGGGAGAGCTGACTGTGGAAGCACAGTGTTTGCTCCTTAAAGAATTTCTATTGTGTTAATACTGGCTTCTGCTTGCAGGAAAAAATAATTTTTTCTCAAGTATCATTTCAAAATTGGAGAAGGTGTTTGTTTGATGACTTGCCTGTATACTGCAATATTAGTCTTGATCTGTAGCTTCTCTCTTTTATGTCTTGTATATCTAATTTTATTTCCTTTGATCCTTCTTTCTTCCTCTTTGCTGATATTTTCTTTGTTCTTTTGCTTCCCTCATCCTTGTTCGTTTTTATTTAATCGCTGCCTATGCTGCCACCTATATCTTTGTTGTCATAGTTCTGATGTCTCTCTACTGGTTATCTTTTTATCTGACTATCTGATTTTGTTTAGCTTTTAGTCTTTTAAGTTCTTTCCATTGCTTGGGTCTCTTTTAATCTTCCCTTAGTATTGCTTCTTGTTATAGCTCTTGATCTTCCAGAGAGGAGTGACAAAGCTGACAGGGACCATCTCTTATTAAATTTAAATTTAAAACAAAAATAAGTAGTCATTTTTTGCTTCTGAGATATATAAAGTATGTGACCAGAATTAAAGATGTGCAGCAGAGTAGAGCCTTATTTCTACACCTGAGGTATTCAAAGATTGCAATCGAGGCTTGTGGCTACTCAGAAACAGTGAGGGGTAAACTTCTGACCGTGTATGACCTCACTCCTGCTTGCCAATTAATCTGAGGAGTTTTATGAGTATTTGAGCTATTCACACATTTCTGATGAAGGATTTAATTTGAGTGCAGGGGTGATAGCCTAGAAGATTTGGTGAATTATTAATGCCTATTGCCTCATGGAAAAGACAGGTTTCAAACTGGGTTACTGCGTTCCTAAATCACTTGATAAATATCCTCTTCTCTAAGTAGACAAACCTAACATATATGCAAATGTCATAGCCAAAGAAATGAAAAAGAAATTAAACCTGTATTAGAAATGGCATTCCACATTTTAATTTAGATGTACAAATAAAAACTAGGGAGAAGCAGGAAAACAGGCTTTTAGAATATTGGAAATCCTACTTAGACTTCCGCAGTGTTACTATGTTTATGTATCCAGATTAAGTTGGTTCCTGATGTAGTGATATAAAAAGTTTTACATCAGAATCTTGTCTGTGCAATTTCTTTCCACTTTTGTGGAAAGGAGCATATGTCTAGGAGCATATGTCTAAAAACACATTTATGTTTCCATAATCTAATTAGGACCATAAATAACATTCATACACATAGAAATGCTGATATAGATATAGCCTTTTATTGGTTTAAATTGAAGTTCCTCTTTAAATTTTCCTTTGAAATTCCAAAAGGATAAGAGAGAAAACTTATTCAGCAGATTGATTAAGGTCAAGTTACTCTTAGCAATGCATGATTCATTTCTCATCCTTTTTTTCAGACAATATCCACACCTATCCAAGCAATTCCTGAAGTTAAAATAATGAATGCATATTTTAGGTTTGCAAGTTTAGGAGTTTGCAAGTGCATGGAACTGTTGTGCAAGTACATGAAATTAACAGATGGGTGGTTTTAGCTTCAGTTTTCCCGGAAACAGGAAATATTTTTAAATTGCTTTTAAGGTTTATTAGATGCTATTTTGAAAAAATTTCTGGCAGAATCATTTTTGCTAACAAAATTTTGATCTTATTGTAGCATTTGATAGATATCATATTGATAGTTTGTCCACAGCAGAAAGACTTCACTAGCTAAGGAAACAGGAAGAACCTTACATTGTCTCTACCATGCTGGACTTTGTAAATGTGGAAGATGATAACTTTTCATCAATTTTGGGAGGAATTCTGAAATTTGAGGTCTCATTTTCAGTAGAAGTACTGTGTGGTGGTTTTTTTTGTTTTACCTTTTTTTGCAGAGTTCGGTTTGGGTTTGTTTGTTTATTTGCCTTTTGTATTTTTAGAAGAAAATATTTAATTCTAATAAAGGAAAGAGACCATGCTTTGAGATCAACAAATGAGGTGTCAGTCCATGTATTCATACACCTGAACTCTGTTCCACTCATTTAGACAGTGTACTGGGTACAATATCTGGCAAGTGTCTAGACATCAACTGTCTGGCACAAGCAACAATCACGCCTTAAAGTGTGATAATAATCATACACTACACCAATACTTGCGAACCAGTGCTCCAGATCATTATCTGCCTGCATTCAATTTATTTAAATAGTAAAGGTTTTAAAAATCAACAACTGGTCAGCTTTTGATAAGCACTTGTTCTCAAATATTTTACGCTTTGCCTAGTGCTGCCATTTACATGAGAAATTTCCCTGTAAACATCCCACAGTTCTCACTCAGCATCTTCTTTTGGAATACTGCAGAAATAAAATAAATTAAAAATAGCAATATATAGAAGTTGAACCCCCTGCTATATGTTTTATTAACACATGTGTATATATATAATGACCATGTATAAACTTACAGTTTAAACAGATATCTGTTCTTCCAGGTGGACTTCATGGAATCCCTCCTTACTTTCAGGTTTTATTATATTTTCAAACATCCCTGATATAAACTCATCCCACAGAAAATCATGTGCCAGTCTCCCATCTTTTCTAAAGGGTGTAGTTCAGCAACAGAAATCTCTGAACTCAGAAAATGGTGTAATGTTGAATAAAAAAATTTCCCCCTCTTCATCATTCTATTCTGGGTGATTCAGAAAATAAACAAATTTTTAAAATTGAACATACTTTAACTCTTCCTCCCTTTTTATTGTTGGTAACTCAGTAGTTCAAGAACATCTTAAAACGTCTTCTAATTGGCTCTTCCTTGCTTGGAAGAGACCAGACATCAGTACTTATGAAAGGCAAAAGTAAATGTGAAACCTCAAATAGAACCTTCATTTTTTTTTTTTTTTNNNTTTAATTCTGCATACCACAGTCCTGCTGAGAAGCTTTTATAGGTTCTGATTAAATCCAGCTATTCACAGTTATCAATAATCTGCCTCACTTCCTGGGGAACTTCCTCCCTTGTTCTCAGCATTTCTTCACAGCGATCCCGAGCCAAACCAGTCTATTTAATTGCTGTTTCTCTGCACACCTAAGGATAGCACTGCAGGAAAACAGTGGGTGGACAGCTCAGCATTGACTTACAGTTTTAGTGAAGGTGATGGCATGATGGATTAAAGCATTACTGCATGTGGCACCCTGACAGACAGAAAGAGAGAGATGAGTGTGAAGAAAGTTCTCATCTACTTCATTGTATTCTGAAATCTGCCCCATATGAAGAGTGAGTAGGTATATGACCTCCACTCCCCACTTTTTCTGGCACTTACAAAGTTTGTGGAAATTAAACTTGCTTTGAAAGTATAACCTCTAATTTACAAGCAAGTGCAGTTCTGAGGAAACCTGAAACATTAAACATTTAGGTTGAAACTCTAATTGCTTTTCTCACATTAATAAATAATCTAGTGGGGTTTAACTTGTCATTCAAGTAATAACATATTCTCCTCACCTAAATATTTCAAGGCATCTGGCTTACACCTAATCAGATAAAAAGCTGTGGTTTTTTTAGACTTAAACATAGGTTTGTATCTCACTCCATTTTTATTTGTACAAGAACTCTTTCATTTTCAGCTACAATGGTTCAGCTGTGCTGTCAGCAACTGCATTAAAAAAGTATTCATAGCTGCTTCGCAGAGTTATTAAAAAGCAAAAGAATTTGAGATCTCAAAACTGTATTTAAACACCAGTTGTATAAAACAAAGTGATGGGAAAAGAGTCAAAGGAAGAAAAAATTATGTGACGAGGGTATCTGAAATTAAAAGATGATCCACGTGGTTCTGAATTTCTATCATTGAGTTATCTTAATGACGCCAGGAACTTCACCTATGCTAAGCCATAGTTGTGTTAAGTCTGTAAACCTCTTAGCACTACAAGTATTACAAGGAGACGTGAGGTTGTGACTTAATTGGTGTTTGGGAAGCAAGGTAACGCAAAGGCGGGCATTTAGGTTTAAGAGTTCAAAAAAAATCGGAAAAATCTCAGTCAGTTTTCAAAATGTTGCATGAGTGTTTCCACAGGCAGATGAGATAGAAGAGGGGAAACAGAACAGCTTCTCATAACACGTCATCAACATTGTCCCTTGGGATAAATTCACAGGGTCACTTGTAGCATCCATTTGTCCAGAAAATATGGAAGGGCAGGCCCATGGTGGTCGGTAAGCAGTATCCTTCCAGAGCATGAAGGACTCCAGCTGCCAAAGTAAACCTGGCTTAACTCCTTGCAACTGTGGCACCCAGTGACTTGACACCCTTTGAGTTCACCTGCAGACACTTTTTTCCATCGGTCTGATGTTTATGTACGCTAGCTATAAGGCCTCCATGTAGGCAGTGGATCTGGCAGGTAGATCACTTAAAATAAGTGCAAGCACAGTTGAAGTAATTTACACCTAAACACCTATGGGGAATTTCAAGAGCATTGAAATCCCCATTATTTTGTGGACTTGGAATTGCCTTCAGACAGCTCATAAATTTCAGTATTTCTTTGCTGATTTCAGCAAGTTGTTCATGGAGTAAGTGTTCTTACAATTTCATGTGTTAAAAACTAAAGCTGTATTCACAACACATCTTCTTTGCAGACAAATTAATTGTTATCTGTTTTATCATTGAGATAATTATGATGAATGCGTAGATGATGTGCCTTTTTGTACCCATTCTTGCAAAACAGTAATTAGGATGGTTGAAAATTCCATCTAATTTTAAAAAGAATAAAACACAAAGGTAATATACTTGACAGACAGGATATGTCAGAGCTAAAGCTAGTAAATCTTGGTACCTTAATCATATTCAAAATTTTAAATCATTTAAAATCTATAACACATGGAGTGGGAAAGAGGAGCTAATATTCTCATTAGTGACAGCTGGAAAATAACAATTCAGTACTTGACAGGATTTCCTTGAGGGGATTCTTACATGAAGAAAGCATGTTTTAATTGAAGCTGCCAAAATCAATATGGGGAAAAACAACAGTCATGTCCTTTGAGTTGAAATAAATCTAGAGGAAACACTTAAAGATGCAGGCCTAAGCTCTTTACAACAAAAATGGCACAGCAGAACAAGAATGTTGTACTCCAGAAGTTATAGAGAAAGCTTGCTCAGAATACTAAGCATGGTAACACAGTAGATAGAAGAAGATTTTTTGTTTCTCACTAGACAGAGTAGAAGGACACCTACAAGGAAATGTATGGATTAATTATTTTTACAAAAAAAATATGTATTATATTTATAAAAATAGATGCAAAAAATATTTTCTTTTTCTATGAAGTCCTCATAAGGAGTAAACACATCAATAAATCTAAGAAAAAAAATAGTTTAAAGACAGTGAGCTAATCCCTAAACAACATAAAATAATCTCACGGCACTTATGTCAATATATACCACCTGGATAACAGATGTGTTAGGTTTAAATTGAAGTCACATAAGTGTAGAAGAATCTCTCACTCTCTCCTCACTAAACTGTTATTCTTAGCTATATAAAATGTTGCTAGACCCACCTTAAGGATTACTTAGATGTGGAGTTACGGGACCCATAACTTTGAGCCGCTTCCTAGCAAATCTTTCTTGGAAATGTCTGTATGGAAATCTCTATAGTAGCACCCTGGGAACCATGTGCTGAACAACAAAGCAGAGTTGGGAACTACTGAAACACCAGTTCACCACCTTAGATCAGTCTGATGGGTTTATTCTAGAAGTAGGGACTAAGAGCTACCAAAATCAGTCTGCTTTGTGGGTATGAACATTTCTCTGGCCTAGGATGGACCAGAGAGTGGGCTGCTGTACTGCTGATAACACTAGCTTTTTTAGGTTTTGCTGGTCTGGAGGAAACAGACACATGGGAGGTTTTTGCCTTTGACACTCAAAGCCTGAAAGCGTGACAGGCTCTATGGTCAGTTCAGCAGGGCTTGCACTGCAGGGATCTAGCAGGAAACCTTTCAGTCCTGAGAAATTACTTCTGAAGACTCATCCACATGGCTGGGGCAACAGGGCACCGTTCAAGATAATATGACAGACTTTTTATCACCTAAGCATCACAGATTCATACTCAGGGCTGTAGGGAAGAGTGGTTGCAGCAGGCCAGTGAAACCTCAAGAAAGTTATGTCTCTACCTATAGGCAATGTTGAGGCCAATTTCAGAAAGTACAGACAGTAACAGGCTAAGACCAAGTGCACTGCATCTAATTCTTGTTCACCTCTGCAAGCAGGGATGTATGTAATCTTTTGTCCCCAAACATCGTATCTGAATGTAACTTAGCATGAAAAAAAGCAGAATATGCAGTAAATTTAGAGTTAAAATAATCTATCTGCTCAGTGCATTGCCAGCACGGAGAAACTGGGAGCTCTGAGGTCGTAAGGCAGTGGCAAGTGCAGATCTTGAGAGCCTTCTGCTTAGTGGTATAATCTGTGAAAATCCCACGAATCAGTTCCACAGAGCATTTCCAGAGCCCAGAAAGATCATCTCATCTGGAAAATTTAATGTTTCTGTTGTATAACACTCCCTCACTATATGATTGTGTATATGTTTTAAAACATTTTTTTCCTACTAAAAATTTTCATCCTAATTTGTGTGTTTTAAAGACATGACACTACAGTGCAATCTCTTTTCAGCCCCGTCTCATTGTGAATTTAATATTTTCCTCACCATTTCTCTTTTCAGAAAAGCCAAATTCATGAACAAAGAAAAGTTTAATAATAATGTGTCTGTAACTCAGACTTGCTACTGGTCAAGCAAAATTAAGGTTTAAAAGGCTAACACCAAAGAACAGTCAGAGAAAGGGCAGCAGTGTAAATACCCTGTATAAATGTAGGTATCTTAGTTCACTTCAAACCAGAAACTCAGATCTCAGCTATTATAATGTTATTCCTATTATTCAAAATTTTAAAAAGAATCACATGAAGCTCACAAAAAAAAAAAAAGAAAACCATGTGCGGTACTATAAAACAATTCTACCTGTTTTATACCAGCCATTTACATTTCACAGTAGTGGAAACAATATTTGAAGCCCCTGGGTTTGTTCTAATGGCAATTACACAATGGATAACCCAACCTGACACCCCTCTAGGCACCTGACAAGCTGCCATTGAAAGTATTGTAAACTGCAATATTGCAACTGTCTGCATGATGACAAGGCAATATCTACAAGCTGGCCCTGCTCTAGTTTTCAGTGTCAGACCCACTCATCCTTCTATTCTAAACAAATATATTTATTAAACTTATTGTACGAAAAGCATTATGTCTAATTGTTCACAGACAAAAACACACAGTCCAAATGGATGTGAATTTAATGGCTGTGGAAACACCATGCCCTCATTAAATCTACTCTGTTCAGCAGATCAACTCACATCTCATGGCAGTAGTATTTACTTGGCTGTGCAGTCTTTCAGCTTGGGCATTATCTTATCGCACTGGTATCAGTAATATAAGAATATTGCAAGTATCCAAGAAAACAAGTGTTACAAAAGCAGACAATCCAGCGTTCAGGTTAAGCACAACAGAAAACATAGCACGCAGCAGTAACATCTAGAACTTCAGATTTTCTTTTAATGCTTCTGTGTTATAACTACCATACAAATGTCCTTAGTGCATAAAAGCGTTTGTAGGTCTGTATTGGATAAAAATTATTTTAAGAATATGTTAAAGTTTTTTGGGTGTGATTTTGTTTGTGGTGGTGGATTTTTTTTTTTTTTTTTTTGCTTTATTCCTCTGCAACATCTTTAAAAGAGTGGAATTCATGATTAATTAATTAATTTCATGACACTACCATACCTTCGAAACATAAACATAGAAAAATAGGAATCAGTGTAGCTAGAGCTTCCATCTTCCATATAAAGTGCAAAATTAATATTCTCACTAGCTATAGTAATCAAGGCACTTGTGGCACTTCTAAAAAGCATAGAATTGTTAATTCCAGTGTCTTGATTAAATTATATTTTAGGTAAATCAGTTTACCCTCCAATTCTGGTTAGACAGTTGCAGTCTTCATAACTTTTGTTACATTGCCATAAGTCAGCACATTCCAAGTGGCTACGCATCAGTGGAAGGGATTTGATTTCCGTGTGTTTGGTCTGCAAATTGTTTTAGGATTCTCTGAAATAATAGTAATAAAAATTGTGAAGTCAAGAAATAAAATTCCACCATGGGGTAAAATTTGTTTATTGAGCTAAAATAATTGTATTTTTTTATATCAGGAAAGAATTTAGCCAATGCTGAGTGTCAAATATGTTTTAAAGAAAAGGACTTTGACTGTTAATTCCTGGGAAAAAACTACCCTTTGCCAAACTCTTTGTCTCCCTCTACTACAAATCATTAGGCATGAGGCTGTCTTGTGAACAAAATGATTCAGATTCAGTCTCTCCTGAATTAACTTTGACTGCTTAGTCTGAAAAATAAAAGAAGGTGAAGTGTATTTTATCACTTCATGGTGTGACATGATGTGTCAAATTAAAAATAATAATAAAAAAGATTTGGACTTGTCAGCACCTTCTTTGTTGATGTTCATTCAAACTATTTTTAACAGTTTGGTCCCACTTCTACTTATGCTTGAGTAAAAATAATGGCCAAATCACAGATGTTCAGTGCAAGAATTAATTATATATGGATTATTTCTCTGGAGTTAAGATATAATTCTTTCCTTGTGCAGTGGAAGCAAAAAAAAAGCATGGAAGTACCATGAAGAACATTTATCTGAATGATTATGTTTTCATTAATTGTGTTATAGTAGGCGATTAAAGCTAAGAAAATAAAATGGGAATTTTTTCCCTACACCACATCTGAATGTTATACATATGCTTTTTTCTTAAGGAAGTAAAATTTCTTTCTTTTTTTTTTTTCCTGGCAGATATCCACTAAATAATAATATTGTATGTTCATTTGTCAAGGGAAGTGAGATTTTAGTGACATTTTTTGTGTTTAACTGGACGATAAAGAGGTCTTATATACATGGTTTGATTCTAGCACTTTGGTTTTGCTTTCGTATTACTAATTATTTGAGTACTTTTTAATCACGATCTTATCAGACAGAGCACAAAATAAACCCACACTCCAACAAGCAAACAATCAGACAAAAACCAGACGTGTTAAATTGTGTTCCATATCGCTTTAAATGATTTAAAAATCTTTTGTGGTTCTCTGATTCAGAGAAGTTTCAGAGCCCCAAAAAAATATAATTTGGAAAGATGTGGTGCCTAGCTCTGTTTGTTGCCTTATAGGTTACCAGATTTTTTTCCCCTATTTTTAGGTAATGAACTATTTACTAGCACTTCCATATTTGTGTGCTTCCCAAATGAATCCTGTGCAATGCAAGATTTAATCTCTTACAAAGTAGAATTTTCAGGTGAAGGCACTTTGATAAAAACTTCCAAAGAGCCTTCACGTTTATTATTGTGCTTTTACAGCAAGTAACTCCTAACTTGCTGTTGCAAATTGATAGCTATCAAACCATCTACTTTTTCACATAGGTTGCAAGGAATCTGACAGATGATCCCAATTCATTAACCAGAATGCATTTCTGGTTAAGGTATATATAAAAGCACTGCTTAATCACAGGCTATTACAGATGCTTCAGAATATCAAAATTGGCAACTTTTCTTTTTTAATGACTAAGCTTTTTCCTTGATCTTCTGGGATGTCTTCAGCAGGCTAAATAAGGGAAGGGACTAGCCATCATCATTGTCTCTATGGCTGCATCTGAAGATCTTCCTGAAATATGAACGTAAGTTTTCTGCTCTTTCATCCCTGCTGTGCTGATTTCTATTGCTGTCTTTTTTCTCTGACCTGTCTTCAATCTTTTTCATTTTACTTTCCATCTATTAAGAGCCTGACTTAGCAAAGCAGCTGGTGGAACATAGCTGGGGCCAATTTGGCACATTAAAAGCAGTGCTAGGTTCACTGTTTTTTCTAACAACTTAACTGCAGGAAAGTAAGAAAAGGACTGGTTGTTGGGTTTTTTCTTTTCTTTTTTCTCTTTGCTCATGTATGTATAGTATGTGACTATTAATACTTTGTTGCATCCCCAAAGAAACTGACTAAACCAGATTTAAATACTTAGAGGAGATGCCTGAAAGTAATTTTCTTAGACTCTTTTGCAAAATTTTCAATAAAATATTCTGTTAGAATTTAGAAATAATAGTTCTTGGCCTCTTTCCCCCCTCATTCATAGAGAAACTTTATAATTAACAAAATTATAAGGCAGTTCTTTAAAACAGCATATTTCAGCTTTTCAGTTATTTTCTACATGGATATTTCCTGTTGTCTCTTATTTCATTGTATGTGTAATTAAAGGTAAGAGTAAATTCTTGCTTGGTAATGCGCAACTAGTGTAAGAATATTCTACAGTAGAAACCCAAACTGAAATTACTGTCAATTATGGGGAGAGGGAAAAGAGCTCAAGTATCATTAAAATCTGTCTAATTTATCCAAGCAGAACCCTAACACTCTAGCAGCTTTTATTCTCTAGCAGCAAGGAAAATTTTCTCCCTTTTTCACATCCCTAGTTATAACTATAACAGCCTTCACATAATTGGACTATTCCAGTAACCTCATTCAGCATATGATATCAACCACTTCTTTGGCAGAGGATGGTGGCTCTGGGTATAGGAATCAACTGAAAACAAACAACAACTAATCTATCACCCTTGGAAACAAAGGTGAGACTAATTGTTTAGAAGCACAGGTCTCATTCTAGCAGATCTGTGTTATAGGTCAAATAAACATCAAAAAAGACATTATTTTCAGATCACCAGCAAGAGATTAATTTTGGAATAATTCAAATTTTAAGTGGGAACTTAATAAAAGACTTAAAACAATTACATTTAAGATACATGCATACGTCCACATTGCATTACAAACTATCACTTCTCAGGCACACTTTATTTTTTTTTCCAGAAAGATGCAAATCTTACCTAATACAATATTTTTAAAGGCTTTCATACATTACTGAACAGACAACTAGATTGTGTCCTTCTGAACAGCTACTAAGCTAAATGAAGTGCAAGAACACAAACTGACTTAGAGATGTACTCGTTTAAGCTCTCTACCTACCTATAGTATCGGTTTGAATACTGAGGAAAGATGGTACCTAGTCTCAGAAAGGCAAAATGCTGTTCCGGGGAAGAGATCATACCTTTTGTCTTTACATGTCTTGTTCCTATTTCATTGGCATCGTGGCCATGATAAGGTTCTGTAGCCTTTGAAATGCTGAATTCTGCCATTAGTTTTGCATCCTTAGAAAATGTGGGGTAGGGTAAAACGTGCATTTTTATGAAGGATTGGAGGAAATAAATCTTTTTGATTGTATTTTTCTGCAGTGCTTGCACAACAGGATTCTGACACTTGACTGTAGCCTCCAGATAAACCTGCTATATAAAATGGCAACAGTAATAATTAGGAAAAGTGGCAGCAGATACTTAGTTTTTTCCAGCCTATACTCAGGAAAAAGCTCTCTATCCTGTCATTCATGCTATGCACAAAAGATTGGTTTTCATCACTCTTGGTGATATAGCAGGTGGAGAAGATGGCCACACTTGGATAAAGCATTGCTATTACCAGCCTTGGGGTTCATCTTTTCTGCCAAACCTTTTTCTCATCTCGATAGATATATTTGCCTTAAGGATCACATTAAGTAGAATCTCTAAAGCAGTAAGTTGTCTCTGTTGGAGGTTTTATTGCCAACTATGAGGTTACACCCAGATGCTCTGTGTTCATTCTTCATCCTGGTTTAATCCTGCTGCTGAATCATAGAATCATAAAATGGTTTAGGTTGGAAGGTGACTTAAAGATCACTTAGTTCCAACACACCTGCCATAGGCAGGGACACCTTCCACTAGACAAAGTTGCTCAAAGCCAAATCCAACCTGGCCTTGAACATTTCCAGCGATGGGGCATCCACACCTTCTCTGGGCTATTTGTTCCAGTGCCTCACCACCCTCAGAGTGAAATTTTTTTTCCTACTATCTATTCTAAATCTCTCCTTTTCCAGTTTCAAGCCATTATCCCTCATCCTATCACTACATGCCCTTGCAAAAAGTCCCTCTCCAGCCTTCTCGTAGCCACCCTTCAGATACTGGAAGGTAATAGGTCCATGTCCTTCTTATATCGGGTGCTCCAGAACTGGATGCAGTACTGCAGGTGGAATCTCACAAGAGCAGAGTAGAGAGGCAGAATCCTCTCCCTGGATATGGTTGGTCTTCTAGGCTGTAAGTGCACATTGCTGGCTTATGTTGAGCTTCTCACCAACCAACAGCCCCAAGTCCTTCTCCTCAGGGCTGTTCTCAGTCCATTCTCCACTGAGCCTGTATTTGTGCCTGGAATTGGCCCGGCCCACGTGCAAGACCTTGCACTTGGCCTTGTTGAAGTAGAGATCATAATTTTTTTGGTGTAAGTCAGTAACCCTTGCATAATAATTTGAGTTTGTACGGTTGAGGTCATTCTTTACGTCTACTTAAAAAAAATCAAATCAAACCAACGGAAAACCACTTACCCACTCCCACCGTCCCAAACCCTTGAACCATTCCTACATCCTAAGCTCATCATTAACAAGTGTCTGATATTCAATACCAGCATATGAGGAAGGGTATTCATGAAAATCTTGACTTATGGAGGAAGTTAAGACAAATTTTTATGGCATTTGAAAATTCCTCATTGCACCAGCTGTATTTCAGCTGTGTTTTATTTTTGGATAATAGAGCTTAAACTAAAACCAAGATATGCCAAAAAAGGACACAGACCACAGAATAATAGCAAGAGGACTAATCAAATAATTCTGAGAGATCTCTCTACATGGATTAGAATTGATTTCCCCCCCCCCTCCCCAGTGAAGCTTTCTTTTCACCAGGGAAGTAAAAGAGAAAATGTCTGTCAAAGAGGAGAAATTGTAGAGTCAGTGCAGAGAGCAGAATAAAAGGAAGCTGTGAGTATGTGAGTTGAGCAGGAAACAAAATGTTCCAATACATTAATAAGACCTATATAAAATTAGCCATACTAACGGTCAAGTTATATGTAAAAGAGAGGCTAGAAGTGAAATCAGAGGGCAAAAATATTGCTTGATGATCAAAAGATGTATTTTTAAACAGGGAGTGATTAAAATGAGGAAACCAGTGAGGATTAGAATAGAGGTGATAATTAGAACAGGCTGTTCATTTTTCCATTAACTCACATACCAGAGCTGTACTGATTTGCAAGTTTATGAATTTCTAGACTTTTAACCCAGATTCTTCACAGCCAATTTGCTCACATTTCATCTAGAAGCCATTAGTAGACTCCACAGGTAGAAGTGCTTTGTGCCTGCTATATGATATTGCTTTTACATGTCTGAAAAGGAACCAGCTTTTCATCATTTTTGGTTCATGACATCATCAAGTTATACATATAACACAAAGGTTCATTTATCTAAATAATGAAAGGCTGAATTCCTGCTGACAATGAAATTAGTATTCATTTATTGTACCTGAAGAAGCTGTGATAGGTTTCACTGGTGAAAACAAATAAAGAATTCTTTGAAGAAATTGTTTTCACTCTTTGTAGTATCACAAACCCATGTGGCTCTGTATATACTTTTATAGGGGAGGTGGGGGAGGTTATGTTGTAAAAGGAGTAAATCTAGATTAAGAGTTGTGGAAAGAATAATTCATATTCATAGAATCATAGAATTGTTAAGGTTGGAAGGGACCTTTAAGATCATCAAGTCCAACCATTAACTTAACCTGACAAAACCATTTCTAAACCATATCCCCAAGTACCACATCTACCTTTTTTTTAAACACCTCCAGGGATGGCGAATCCACCACCTCCCTGGGCAGCCTATTCTAATGCTGGATAACCCTTGCAGTGAAAAAATTTTCCTAATATCCAACCTAAACCTTGCCTGGCTTGAACCCATCTCCTCTCATCCTATCACTTGTCACTAGGGAGAAGAGGTCAGTCCCCATCTCTCTACAACCTCCTTTCAAGTACTTGTAGAGAGTNTCCAGGCTAAACAGCCCCAGTTCTCTCAGCCGTTCCTCATAAAACTCATCCCCCAGGCCCCTCACCAGCTTTGTTGCCCTTCTCAATGTCTTTCTTGTAGCGAGGGGCCCAGAACTGAACACGATACTCGAGGTGGGGTCTTACCAGTGCCAAGTACAGGGGATGATCACTTCCCGAGTCCTGCTCACCACACTATTCCTGATACAGGCCAAGATGCCGTTGGCCTTCTTGGCCACCTGGGCACACTGCCAGCTCATATTCAGCTGGCTGTCCACCAACATCCCCAGGTCCTTCTCCACCGGGCAGCTTTCGAGCCACTCTGCTCCAAGCCTGTAGCGCTGCATGGGATTGTTGTGACCCAAGGGCAGGACCCGGCACTTGGCCTTGTTGCATCGCATACCATTGGCCTTGGTCCATTGGACCAGCCTGTCCAGATCCCTCTGTAAAGCCATCCTACCCTCAAGCAGATCAACACGCCCACCTAGCTTAGTGTC
>VZSZ01007375.1:136503-157308 GCA_013398815.1 Ibidorhyncha struthersii | reverse complement strand
ACTCCTACTACGATATCTGCCTTGTTGGCCCTTCCCCTGATTCTTACCCATAAATACTCAACCCTATTGTCACCATCATTCAGTTCAAGACATTCATAACACTCCCTGACATACAGGGCCACCCCACTGCCTCTCCTTGCTTCCCTGTGCTTCCTATAGCCACCCATGTCAGCACTCCAGCTATGTGAGTCATCCCACCACGTTTCTGTGATGGCAACTACCTCATAGTTGTCCTGCTGCACAATGGCTTCCAGTTCCTCCTGTTTGTTGCCCATGCTACGTGCATTAGTGTATAAGCACTTCAGCTGGGCTATTGGTCCCTTCTCCTTTTTACAGGAGGAAGCCATAACTGCACCACCCCCAGACTTACTCCTAAGGAGCCTGGTTACACCCCCTTCACTTTTCAAATCTAGTGCCAGCATGCTGCTTTCAGGCTTTTTGCTAGCAAGCCCGGGTCTGTCCCCACACTCCTTCAAATCTAGTTTAAAGCCCTGTCAATGAGCCCCGCCAACTCCTGCCCTAAAATCCTTTTCCCCCTGCAAGACAGGCTTTTACCACCTGTTGCCAGCAGGTCTGGTGTCTTGAAAAGCAGCCCATGATCAAAGAACCCAAAGTCCTGCCTATAACACCAGTCTCTGAGTCAGGCATTGATCAGCTGGCATCTCCTTGTCAATCCTAGAAACTGTTGGGATAGAAGCAAACGCTACTTGTACTCCCGATCCCCTAACCAGCCGTCCCAGGGTCCTGAAGTCTTTCTTCATTGCCCTCAGGCTTTTTCCTGAAATTTCATCATTGCTTATCTGAAAAATCATTAAGGGGTAGTAGTCGATAGGCTGAATCAGGGTAGGGAGTTTCCTCTGGACGTCTCTAACTCTGGCCCCAGGAAGACAGCAGACCTCCCTACGGATTGGGTCTGGTCTACATACGGGACCCTCCACTCCCTTCAGAGTTGAGTCCCCTACTACAAGGACCCATTTTTCTTTCTTTACAGAAGACGGTGTTATACGAGGCATAATCTGTCTTGGCCTCAGTGATTATCTTCAAGTTCAGCAATCTGTTGTTCTTGTCCTCCTCTGGTTCCCTTTGCAAAACATCATCTTTATTTTGCAAGAGCACTTGGGTTGGTGGGGGGGTTACCGGGAAGGCACGCCTGCCATGCCATGCAGAGACTTGTTGCCACTGGCCCCTGTCCTCTGAATCTCCATGTTCAGCCACACTGGTAGAGGGTGGGGAGTGCTCTGTATGTGGAGCTCTGTCTGCTTTATCTGCTTCTTTCAGGGAGGGCGGTGTGCAACTCCAGTGGTATATCTCTTGCTCACACTCCCTTATACTTCATGATGCACTTATTGATGCACTATGTGCTAAATAGGTTAGATTAATAGTTTCAGGGGGAATATAACAAATAAAACCCAACCAGTATTTCATTTTAATTTTGGCTCTTCTGGTTACCAAACAAATCAATAATTAATAGAGTCCTGAATATGTGAACTGTTAAGGAGGTTAGGAAGGAATGTTAGGTTGCGCTCTCCAGGTTCCCCTGTCCATGCTAGAGAGCAAGGTGCAAATATTCCCTCAACAGTGCCAGGGAGGTCATGCCAGGTCCTTCCTGATGACAGGACCAAGTCAGACAAAAGCAGAAAAAATGTCTAAATGATGGTGGTCAAGCACAGAACTACTTTACAAGTACCCCTGAACCACGCTGATTACATCATTTTCTTCACTTTATCCCTTCTTTTCTCCTGCATTCCCCTCCCAGGTTCTTCTCCAGTTATGACTCTTTGCCTCTCCCAAATAAAAAAAAACTGCTCCTGGTTGTTCTTAACCCATTGGTGCCAGTCCGCTGTCATGATACTTCTCTTTTGATATTTATGATAGGATTACCATGGTAATCCCTCTTTAGTCAATGACCCACAAAGACACTATTCTATTTTTGTTACCTACAAGGTATTTTTGACACCACTGTCTTGCTAGTGGCCATAAATCAGAGTTAACCAGCTGCTTAGACTTTACTTTCTCTTTGATTTAAGGCACATTCAGCAGTTTCTTATGTTGCCGTCTTATTAATATGGCAAGAGTAAGTCATTTCTCTGCAAAGCACAGCAACATCAGCTTCCATTTCCAAACATATACCTTGCTTCTTGGAACAGAAAAGGCCCCCTGTAATGGTCCTTTCCAAGGTGTGGGATTCATTACAATTTCACTAATTTAAAAGGTAAGCACAAGCTTGATCTGTTGATCTACTGTAATGACAGTGCAGATGCCTGGAGCAACTTGTGCTAAAAAAAGGAAGAAATTAGCCTTGTTCTTTTGACCTCAGTGGTTAGTTACTACCCTGTACCCACCTAGTTCACAGAACCATAGTGTGTGTGCATGTGCATGTGTGCATGTGCGTGTGTGCAAGCCTCAATCCTACTCGTTCTTCCATCCCATTTGTAGGACTGATTCCTATGTTTAAAGTCTTTAAAACCTAAGCAATATTTAAGGAACTTGTGAAGATAATTCTAGAAACTGTTACTGACAGGAAACATCCTCTTAAAACTTCTAACAAGGAGACAGTGGAGAGCCATAGGTAAAAGGAGCTGTTTTTTTCTCCACAGGCACAAGACTACTTCAGCTCTGTCCAAATTAAAACAGCCACAAGACTATATGAAGTTCTTCCTTGGAGAAAATTTGTTTTTGTAACTAGATTTAGTTCAATCGGATAAATGTAGTTAATTATAATACAAAATACTTTCACAACAAAACAATAAAGCATATTGAAGACTACTGAACTGTTTTGTGGGTTTGGTTGGTTTTTTTTGGTTTGTTTTTTTTTTTTTTACAAAATATCCTTTTTGTCCCATTAAATGTTTTCCTTTTACTTTGTTGCACTGTGTAATGTCAGTATGAAGAAAACACATTTTTTGTTTCTTCCCTCGTTTTTTCAGCTTTTTCCCCCACTTTTTTATATTTAATAATTATTTATTCCTTGCATCGTTCTCTTTTTCTCATTTATTCTTTTCTATACTGTTTTCTCCAGTAATTTCTCGTTTCTAGGAACATGGATTCCTTTATTTATTCTTTGTAAAGAAATAGTAAGAATTTATCATGTTATTTTTTTCCAACAGAAATAAAAAAATAGATTTTTTTAACAAATTACAATTTTTGGTGTCTAGAAAATGTGCTTTTGAGAGTTATTGCATTACATTGAAAAATACATGAAATTAGAGCGAATTTAGAAGATTTTGATCAGCGTGTGTTTATTACAAGTTTATGAAATCTCTTCTTTTTCCTTCCCCCTCCATTTTGTTAATGCCATGCTGTGTGATTCAAACATTTAATACACAGGTTAGATCATGGAACAGGCATGAGAACATGTTTACTGAAGTCATTACACGCAATTTCCATTAATTCTTTACTTCCGAGTTTGCAGTATGCTTATATTCCTTTTACGGATAGATGGGAAAACCCTTCAAGTAAGTAAATACCTCTTTACTTTCCATAAATGTATTGTTGGCTTCTTGAGTAATATGTTGGTGATATACAGAAAATTAAATAAGTTTAGAATTTGTTTTTGTTTAATGTTTGTTTAATTTTTCAGAAATGAACTTTCTTATGAGTTCATCCTTGTTCCAAAAGGAAAACTGTTTACCCTTCAATCTAATATTCTAGGGCTTTACACTGTATTCAAGATCTAAAACTGCAAATAAATTCCAATATTGGAATGTGTTGAAAATGTACCTATGCAAGAAGGAACCTTTTAACAGATGCTAATTCCGTGAGTGCATATCATTGACACCTAGAGAGAGGCACATGGATACCAGTAGCTCTTAGGCTCTAAGGACTGGAATTCCTCTTTGCCTGTGCTGGAGGACAAAAGCTGTATGCTCTGCTTGACTCCTTTTACAATACAAGCCCCAGAAAACAACTTTTCTCTTGCTTTTATCACAGTGAGCTGCCAGACTCCAGTCACTATGGAAGCTATGCCATCCACCCACTTAATGCAGGAATCATGCTGGTTATTGCATTCCAGGTCAAGAAACTGATAAACAGTTCAGACCATACATTACTTCAGCTGACAGAATCTTTTGCCCTTCGTGCCTATAGAGAAGAGTGCTGCATTAACTACATTAGGCATCATGCATGAGACTTCACTTTATCTAACTTCAACTGTCTAAAATCAGGTGACTAATCCATATCATCATCTAGTATCACTCTAGGCACTTAAAGAAGGTGATTCACCCTATCCAACAATACATGTCCTAGGTAGCAAAGATGAATTGTCAGTTGGAGTACCTTTCTCTCTTCACTGACAGCAATGGAAGTCTGCCTTCCCTAAAAAACGTATCTAATTTTAGATGGAGCTAATAAAGCAAGATAAATCCACTCCCATAGCAGAAAATATGAACATATCCTTATGAATATAAATATTTCCTAAAATTCTTGGAGTCTTGATTTCAGACTAACCAATTCATTACATATTACAATATATTTTATTTGCTGCTCATTTTTTAACAGGTCATCTCTAATATCCACAAGTCACACTGGTCAGTGCACCCATTTACAAACAGCTGGTGTTATTGGGCTGGCAAACTTATGGATTCTAGCATTAGGTCAAGGACATCCTTGAGGCCAAAGAAACTGAAGTTTACAGAAATATGAAAGTAGAAACTTATAATAAAAATAGCAAACTCACCCACCTTAGAAATCCAACTTTAAAATGTGAATGACTCAAACATAATTGGACTGCTTAGACTAATCTCCTGTCTGCATACTTGATTATTTCAATTATAATAGGTACCCATTTAATTATTAAATGTTATCTCAATATGAAGCCTTACCAACAAAACATAAACTGCACAAATAGTAGAGTTAAAACTCTTGAAGACCTTAAAGCCTCCAGCCTAAATTCTTCTTTATATGCCTGGAAGTCAAAAAGGTGACTCTGTAGAATATGCAAAAAAAAAAAAAAAGCCTGTGGAAGACAAGCCAAATACAAGAAAAGCACTGTAGAAGAGGGACAAATATCAAAACATGGCACCTACACTGAAAGGCTGAATCAGGATGTTTCAAGGGAGTATATTGCCAAAATATTAACTGATTAATAGTGCTGTAAAAAACTTAAAAGAGTGACTGAAAGAAATACGTTACTGATAGAGTTGATAGTTAATCGTTCTATTGAAGAAAAACTTAGGACAACATTTTCTTTCTCAGGGTAAAAAAGTCATATATACCATATAAACCCTCCAATTTAGCAGTGTATTTCCAACATTCTAAGCAAACAACTTCATCTAGATGGCCGTCTTTCAGAATGGTCAAAAATATTAAAATTTAAATTTATTAGATTGCCACACAAATAACTTTACATAACTCAGGTTTTCCATAATACCAAATTTTAAAATGTTGGTCTTTCAACTCAAAGTGTATAAATTGCCTATAGTTTTAGAGAAAAAGTATGTACAGTGATAGACCCTCTGAGGAACCTGACGGTGTGCAAGTCCATGGGACCTGATAAGATTCATCCACAGGTACTGAGGGAACTAGCGAGGGAACTATCCATCATATTTGAGAAGTTGTGGCAGTCCAGTCAAATTCCCTCTGACTGGAAAAAGGGAAACATAACCCCCATTTTTAAAAAAGGTAAAAAAGACTTGCGGAACTACAGGCCAGGAGTCTCACCTCTGTGCCCAGCAAGATCATGGAGCAGATCCTCTGGGAAACTACGATAAGGCACAAGGAAAATAAGCCAGCATGGCTTCCCTAAAAGCAAATCATGCCTGACAAATTTGGTGGCCTTCTGTGACAGCGTTATGGCATTGGTGAACAAGGGGAGATCAACAGATGTCATCTACCTGGACTTGTGCAAAACACTTGACACTGTTCCTCACAACATCCTTGTCTCTAAATTGGAGAGACATGGATTTGAACAATGGACCACTCGGTGGATAAGGAACTGGCTGGACCATCGCAGAGTTGTGGTGAACAGCTCCATGTCCAAGCAGTGAGCAGTGATGAGTGGTGTTCCTCAGGCTTTGGTACTGGGACTGGTATTGTTTAACATCTGTGCTGGTGACATGGAAGTTGGTATTGAGTGCATCTTCAGCAAGTTTGCTGACGACACCAATCTGTGTGGAGCAGTTGACATGCTGGAGGGGAGGGATGCCATCTATAGTAACCTTGACAGGCTTGAGAGGTGGGCCCATGCAAACCTTATTAAGTTCAACAGGGCCAAGCGTAAGATCCTGCACGTGGGCTGGGGCAATCTCAAGCACAAATACAGGCTCAGCGGAGAATCAGTCAAGAGCAGCCCTGAGGAGGACTTGGGGATGTTGGTTGATGAGAAGCTCAACATAAGCTGGCAATGTGCACTCGCAGCCCAAAAGGCCAGCGGTATCTTGGGCTGCATCAAAAGAAATGTGGCCAGCAGGTCAAAGGAAGTAATTCTGCCCTCTACTCCACCGCTGTAAGACCACACCTGGAATATTGTGTCAAGCTCTGGACCCCCAACATAAGAAGGACATGGACCTGTTGGAGTGAGTCCAGAGGAGGGCCATGAACATGATCAGAGGGCTGGAGCACCTCTCCTATGAGGAAAGGCTGAGAGAGTTGGGATTGTTCAGCCTGGAGAAGAGAAGGCTCTGGGGAGACCTTATTGCCGCCTTCCAGTACCTAAAGGGGGCCTACAGGAGAGCTGGGGAAGGACTTTTTACTAGGCCATGTAGTGATAGGACGAGGGGGAATGGCTTGAAACTGGAAGAGGGTAGGTTTAGATTAAATATTAGGAAGAAAATTTTCACTTTGAGGGTGGTAAGGCACTGGAACAGGTTGCCCAGAGAAGTTGTGGATGCCTTATCCCTGGAAGTGTTTAAGGCCAGGCTGGATGGGGCTTTGAGAAACCTGGTCTAGTGGAAGATGTCTCTGTCTATGGCAGGTATGTTGGAACTCGATGATCTTCAAGGTCCCTTCCAACCTCAACCATTCTATGATTCTATGAAATTCACATCCTATATTTTCGTTCACTAAGAAATAAATTTTTAAAAATATTTTTCAGGAGAGAATTTAAAAAATAATGTTATTATTTCCATTATTTTCAGGTGTCCATTTTGCTGGGGTGCCTACAAGAAGGCTGGAGAGGGACTTTTTACAAGGGCATGTAGTGATAGGATGAGGTGTAATGGCTTGAAACTGGAAGAGGGGAGATTTAGAAAAGATATTAGAAAAAAAATATTCACTCTGAGTATGGTGAGGCACTGGAACAAAATTGCTCAGGGAAGTTGTGGAAGTGTTCAAGCCCCTGGAAGTGTTCAAGACTAGGCTGGATTTGGCTTTGAGAGACCTGGTCTGGTGGAAGCTGTCCCGGCCCATGGCAGGTGTGTTGGAACTACATTATCTTTAAGTTACCTTCCAACCTAAACCATTCTATGATTCTATCACTTTGATGTATTTTAGCTTCTCTAATTTTCCGTTTACTGTTCATAGCTTCCCACATCTCTTTTCCTTAGATTGGCTATGTCCTAGCACAAAGCTAGCTGTAAAATTACTAAAATTATTATTATTAAAATAGTTTGTTTAGTCTTCTAGATAGAAAAGAATAGAAGTGAATGTGACAAATATTTGTTATTTTCTCAGCTAACTGCTGGATGGCATACAGATACTGTAGTAATTGATATAATATAATAATTTAACCAAAACAGAATATCTATGCAGATTGCTACTGAATCAGGTCAATTACGATGCTTAATTCTTGTATTAAGTAATAACAGCTATTGTCCTTTTTATTTTATTTTAACTTATCTATAAACAAAACATCTGCATTGTCTTGAAACATTGTCAATAATTGCACATTTGTACAGTAATGTTGTAATACATCTTGGAACTACTGGAAGTGTGGGACAATGATGACAATGATGTGGAAAAGAAGTGAACATTATTGATGCAAGGTATGGTCTCCATGCAAATTTAACTTCTACTGAGCTCTCCTTACCCCCCAAATTCATTATTTTGGAAATAGTTTTGAAGAGTTACAAAAGTTCCCAGAAAAGAGAAGGCAGACTGTCTAGGACTGTAGCAGAAGTCTAGGACTGTAAAACTCTGCTGGGATACATTGCCTCTGGTCACTATGTTTTATTTTTCAGGTAAGTGCATTCAGCAGAGCTTTACAGCCCAGATACCCAGCAACCTACTGCCAGTGGAAATCAGGTGCACACTGTGGTATTTTTTTGACATGAGATGACATGCAGCAAAATGTATACTGGATATAGTGTAGGTGTACAACACTGCAATTAAACACAGCCACTAGGATTGAAGTTTAAAAAAGGCAAACATGCCTGAGTAGAGACTCTGTCAGTCTGAAACCTTTCTGAACAGGGATTGGAAACATACCAGCAGGTAAATAACCTGGTTTTCTGTAAGGCCTCCAAACCAGGTGTCAAACTCTTTAGGGCTCACACCTCACACTCCATTTGTATGTGTCTTGTTCTAGAATCCTAAAACCAGGAACTGTTGGCTAAAAAAACTATCTGTGATGGGCCCAAAGGCATCCAGGGTATCTAGCAGTTCTGACTTTTATATTGTCAAGCAACATCACAAATGCACCTACTGCGAGCCAGAAGGAAAGATTGACTGTAGAGCTCTTGTTGGGTCAGTAAACCCAAGCCCACCAAATATAGGTCTTTATATAAATATAGTGGTAAAGTACTCAAGTAAGGCATAGCAAAACCATGGAGGGGGCTTGGGAAAGCAGAAATAGCTACTGTGGGCTGGAGACAAATTACAGTGCAAGAATAGAATTATACAGCTTTGTAAACCTGGGGAAAGAAGGTTCCTCTGAAGTCACCTGGATTTCTCTTTATGTCCATAAATTCGAGTATCTATGTTAGGTGCTTTGGTGCTTTATTAGATTTTTTAAGATATATTCAAAGCAACATATGTTCACCTGTAAGAAACCAGAAGTATACCTGGTTTGTTCTGTGTCATCACTTTTTTTAAATAATATCTGTTTCTACAGATATTTTATCTCATATATGCAAATACCACACTCCCATCATTCTTCTTTTATTTATGTAGTTGAAACAGTCTTTGTTGTAGGTCTGAAAACTTTTCAACAATGTGTTTTAAGTAGTTTAGTCAATATTAGCTGCTTGTGTATATTGCTCTCATTTCATGCTGACTTTTAATTGACCTTGTAATTACTAAAGCTATAACTGTATCTAGAAACGGAAGACAATGTTCCCTAAAGGAATTTACTTTTATCTTTATATCTTGTTATATTTAAATGGGGAAATTTATGTTGTTTTTATAACTATACAAATATATGCAGCATGTAATGATAAGCAAGTAAGGACAAGCCCTCTCTTCCAATCTGATGAAGCTTATGTGTTCCTGTAATTTCAGGCTTCAAATGTTCAGAACATTCCTGGAAATCTCAGAGTTAAAGTTTCCAGAATGTTTTTTTAACTTTCTTGTTACAGCTTTGGACACAGAATATGACCTCTGTATACACCTTTGTTACCAGAAAAAAAAAAAAAGGTCTTACAACTGAAGCAGAAAGATAAGAAGTGTCAGAACAGTGTTTAACATGTTGTCATGGTGTAGCCCTTGTAGGCAGCCCACACAGCTGCTCACTCACTCCCCCCACTCTGGAATGGGGGAGAGAATTGAAAGAGTAAAAATGAAAAAACTCATGGGTTGAGACGCAGACAGTTTAATAGTTAAAACAAAAGCTGTGTGCACAAACAAAGCAAAATGAGGACTTCACTGACAGTTCCATTCTAGCACAGGACAAAATGAATCTTTAAATCTGATGCATCCTTAGGTGCTAAAACATTGTTTCTGTGATTTGTTAAGTCTTCATTGTTTTGTCCTCTGCAGAATGAAATCTCAACTTTAATTTTCATCCTCAGAAGATTTTTTTCCCCTGAGTAACCATATTCAGATACATTGTTAGCTTCTAATTTCGCTGCAATATCTTGCAGAAGCGATGGATTATCATTGTCAGCATTATGCTGATTGAGAGTATCTGCTTATGTAGTCAAACAAGCAAACACATTTTCAATGTATAAAATTTGAGCAAGAGAATAAGATTAAAAATTATGGCTATACCAGAAAACCAGTGTCAATGCCTTCACATGCAGCATGTGATCAGTTTTGGACACATATAAGTAAAAAAAAATACAGCTTTATTACAGCTGTGGGTCTCTGACTAAATTTTAGAGGGCTAACAGTTCTTATCAAGTAGAAATGACAAAGCCAAACAACGTGTTTTTTCTCTTGAAAAAAATCTTTTTTTTCCTTAAGAAAAAGAGAAAACCTTCAAAAGGGCAAGGTTTCTTTTGCATCCATTAGGGATAGAATAGACATAAAAATACACACTGAAGGACTTCAATACATTCAAAAGCTAGAGAGCAGATTCATATTTTTGAAGCTTCACACTGAAGGCAGAAATGTAAGCTTGATTAGTGCATTCTATTGATCTTAATATGACTTAAATTACATTTATTTTTCAAATACATTCTTATTAATATTATTTAAAACCAATGTCAACAACATACTATTTTAGGAAAGACTATAGATGAACAACTTCAACACTTCATATGGTGTTCAGGCAGACTGACCACATTTCTCAAGTTTGTTAAAGAAGTTTGGCTGTTTCTCAAGAAATTCTCAACATATGCAAAATACTGAATTTTAAAACTTTGCAGATTAAGTACTCACCTGACTGTTTCTTTAATAGTGCATTTTAAAGAATACTTTTGGAACACATTTAATCTCTGTTTCCCTGCTTTATTAAGATGATATTTCAAACTGTATAAATTAGGGTGAATTAAAATAAATAGTCAATTTTTTGTGGTTCTTGGTCCTAATCTGTTCCATCTTTCATATGGTAAATCTTAATTATATAGAAAAGTTATTCAATTCCTTCCTTCCTTCCTTCCTTCCTTCCTTCCTTCCTTCCTTCCTTCCTTCCTTCCTTCCTTCCTTCCTTCCTTCTTTTTTTTCAGCTCAGATCCTCACATCTGACATTTCCAATGATCAGACAAACAGAGTACACTTTACTCAAACATTTTGAGAACCTAAGATAACTGAAGTTTCACACATCATGAATAATAAAAAGTGATTCTGGTAGTCATACTGCAATAGTCAAGCAAAACAGAACTGTCTCCCAGACCTTAATTTTCCCCTTGTCGGGAGAAAAAAGGATCTCTCGGGTAATGATATTTAGAAATCTGCATAAACCACCTTCCGTTAATATCCTCTATTTTCGTCCTTCCATTGTAGCTCTCAAATGGTCTTTAGGAAGTAACAGCCATGATGTTAAAACCCACAGGTATAATTTACCTTCAATTTGTCTATTGTTCATATTTTTTGGCAAATTTAAATCTGACTGGTAGTCTGTCTGATGTTTTGTTGCCTAATGTCTAACTTACTTAGGTATAGTTCAGTAATAGAGATATGGAGACAAAAAGTGGCTGAAAATTTTTCCAAATTACATAGATTAGTATTAGATTTCATGTTGGAGCACATCTGATACTTTGTATAATCTTGTATGAATTCTACAATGACATATTTGAGATGTGTATAAGATTTCTCTGTCTTTTCTGGCATTCACAAAGACTTTTTTATTTTAAGCTATTGAAAATAAAACCTGTAGAATTATGTTGGCCACATTAAAAAAACAACACCCCCTCCAAAAAAAAACCCAAACAACAACAACCAAACCACCAAAACCTAGAAGGGAATTAAGAGTATGCACTTTTTTTTTAAAAAAAAGCGAATTAACATGATTCAGCTATTTAATAATATATACTTTCATTCTCACTTAACATCTGAAAAATGCGGGTTCAACGTGGAATAAATGGACATTAGCATATTGCCTGAGGTATTATTGTGCTACAGATGTCAAATTATCAGTGACATCAGTCAACAGTGCATGACTTGAAAACACATTGTAAAGAGGATGTTGTTTTTTAACTGAATGAAGTTCATTTATGAATCTTACTTAAGGAAGGAAAGTACAATAGGAGAGGAATCATAATAAATGAACACTTTTTCTGTAGAAGAATTTGTATTTACTCATGTAAAATCTATGCATGACAGAATTATGTTACCACAACAGAAAAACTGCTGTTGTCTTGAACTTTTAATGTCAATGAATTCTTGACAAAACTTCCTAATTTCACAAGACAGCATGAGGGAGTCATAATTACAGAATCATTTTGAAAGTTTTAGATCAGAAAGGAGATCAATTGAAAGTACATTCATGCTTTACATTACATTTCTAGCCAGTTCTATATCTGTTGACTGCTGGCTCCCACCATGGTTACTTGATCACAGAATAAATCAAGCACTGAGACTGAGGAATTGAGTCCTTATGTTTGGTATTTACTGTTATGACACGACAAAAAGAGAATTGACTACTTTAAATTGACTATTATAAGACTGAGGAAAGACAAAGTATACAATGCCAGTATTTAAAATTCTTTGGCAGTAAGAGAATCAGTAAAATGTAAATACAATGTCACCTTTTGAAGCTAACGGACCCAATAAGGATATGCTATTAAAACAAAATTAAAAAAAAAAAAAAAATACAAACCCCACACTTTTAGAACATACAAAATAATTTTTGTTGCTCTATTAGGGAGATATCTTTTTTTGCTCTTATGCTAGTGAATTATTTTATGTATGTCTGAATAAGGCTATGAATTTTGGAGCCGACAAAGCCATCTCTTCCCTCTTAACCGGGACAGATTCCAGCTTTTAGCTTACCCGTCAGCCTAGACCAGTCTCTCCCCAAACATTCAGAATTAACCTACAATCATACCTTTCTTGTCTATAGCATCAAATATGTGTGATTCCACACATACCCAAGGCCATCATAGCTTATTCATCTTTTCTTTTAAAGAAAATACCTGGAAAGCTGCACTACCAGCTCTGAAGTCTGATAAAATGAGAATCCCCAACCAGTACTTGCAGTGATATTTGAATCTAGCTCTATATTGTGTGTGGACCAAGTCCAGGTAGACATTATGAATTGGAGAAACACACTGAGAGACTAATGGCAAAGAGTTCACAAGTGCAAAGCTAGCTTCGTTATAGTGAGACCATTCATTTAGCTAACTGTTTCCAGTCACTGATCATGTTAATTAGGAGAATGAGGCATGAAACAGCACTAGGCTAGAGATCTTGCCAACACATTTTATTTCTGTGCATGGGTATGTGTAAGGCTGGGTAGAAGTCTTTTTAAGATTGTTGTTAGACCATTCTGCTGTACTTCCTGTTGGTTGAAAAAGGAGTCCTGGATTGGGAAGAGAAGATAGACATACACTTTTTCTAGTGCTTTCTAGAATCTTTCATCTTAGTTCCTAAAGTATCTTCTGTTAAATTATATTTAATTAAATATGTAATCTTGAACCCATTTACCCTCTAAGAACTGTCTTACTACCAGACTATGGAGTGAAATGGATTGTGATCTTTGTACAGTTGATAATACACTGTATAGCTAGCAATGATATGGCAATGATCAAAAGAAAGAACAGCCCATGAATAATTCTGGTTCATTATTCTTGCATAGTTGCAGACATCTCTTCAGATTATAATGACAAGGTAGGTCCTAACCTACAACTCTTTGTGTTGGCAACTGTTCATAGAACTTTAGACTTCACCGCAAAAGAGTCCTAAGACTCTAGACTCCACACTAAAGAGTCCTAGTCACCCACTCAGTTTCTAAATTTCACTTTTGGGAGACAAGAGTTACCTAAAAATTAGGTTTTGCAATATAGCCTTTTAAAAATCTGTTTGAATTTATCATGAAGTTCTCTGATCCTCAGCACAAGCAAAGACAGCAGCCTGGTTCTCACGTCTGTTGCTGAGCTGGAACATAAATAAATACAGACAGACACAGGGAAAACTCTTAAATCTACTACCGCTTTTCCCTACTTAGAGCAAACCACACAGGAACACATTCCTTTGATGTTTAGGTGTCAGGTAATAACTACTCATGCTAGCATTTTAGTGTACTCATTTAACTGTTGTCTGTGAAAAGTGGCAGTGAAGGAAACTGGATCAAACACCACATGGTTCTCTCTCCAGTTCCCTAGAGTAGGGTCTAGTCTTCTAGACCAGAAGTTCTCAAGCAGAAAGTATTTTCTTGTTGAAAAGTCAAGCTAGCAGAAACACAGGCCACCAGAGAGACCTTTCAGTTCATCTGTTACTACCACTCTGCACTACAATGAAGCATTTAGGTACCAAAAAGAAGCTTGAAATGAAAAGACACTCTGATATATTTAAAGATTTAAAATGCTCACAATTGATCACTCTGCAGGACAAGTAAGTCTGTGTCATAGTTTAGGCCAAATCGGCCACTGGGGACGTGGGGGACCCCCAGATGGGACCAACAGATGCTCCCCTCTAACCCTCTTCAAAGAGAGACGCAGAGGAGGGAAAAAGAGACTTATGAGTTTAGAAGGAACTAAACTACTTTAATGAAATATTAATAATAAAATAAAAAGGAAATAAGGAAATATATACAAAACTGTATCAAGCTCCCAAGATGACAATCATGACACCAGCTGGCACTGGGGCAGTCCCAGACTGGACTCAGTGATGGACGGGAGCTGGATTCCAAATCTGCATTCAGGATCAAGATTAAAGGCAGACGAACAGACAGAGTCCTCCTCAGACATCGGCCACTGAAAAAATAGAGCTAACCCTTTGATCCCTCAGTTTTATACTGAGCATGATGCAGATGGGATGGAATACCCTGTTGGTGAGTTTTGGGTCACCTGTCCTGTCTGCTCCTCCCCGCAGGTGGGACCCCACTGAGCTTTTCCGCTTCAGACCCTCCAGTGGGGCAAGTAACAAAGTTGGTTGGCCTTGGCTGTTATAGCAATAAGTATAAGCAAGAGCCTCTCTGCATACCATGCCTGGGCATCAACTATAAACGTTGGTCTTACCACTCTGAGAGAGCGAACATTGCCTGCATGATATGCTGTTAATTTCAGTAGTTAGAAGAGGCCCAGCTAAGAAGCAAAGTTACTGAACAAAATTAATCCTGTTCTACCTCAAACCAGGACAGTCTGTCAGAACTGTGAAGGTATACTTCCAAAACATTGTCTGGGGCTTTGACTTTGATTCCGTGGCTTCAGTGACAAGTGTAAGCAAAAATCCATTTAAAGACAGACGTCTGGGTTCACTACAAAAAAACTGATGATGGTTTCCTCACAGCTTCCAGACCATAGCATTCATGTTTTTAAGGGTGAGTGAATTATGGCACTTGCTGTCAATACTGTGTTCTAGCAGGTGCTCTCTGTTGATGAGACTGTGAGTCATGAGAATTAAGATTATTCTTAACTGCCATTGTAGAGCATCTCATTAAAACACAATGATTTGTTAATTCCTTGAATTTGCAGTCAGGTCTTTACAAAAATCTACTTGACTGCTTTCAGTTTCACTGTGCTCCAGAGCGAAATGGGGAAATTGAAGGAGATGTTCGTAAGTTGTTTGAGTGTTCAAAGTGCTACATATTTAATTCATTTTACCATATCAATTTAAAAATAATAATATTCATTATTATTATTTTTTGAGGTACAAAGAAAAGGGATGGTCTTTCTTCGAAACCAGAGAATGATTTTATGTATATCAGAAAACTATTTAGAAGGAAAATTGAAGGAAATTGAGAATATTTCATAGTTGAAGAATACTTGCCAATGTGTTGCATGACAGATCTGCTGCAGTAACCAAACTTTTCAAAATTATCATTTTCTATGTGAGCAATAGTATATACCTTTACCACCTGATTTTGAACTGAAGATATGCCAGAAGCAATGTGATTTCACAGTCTCAGCTACTTGTCACAACTGTTTGGAGGCCTGTACTGGATCAACCTTGTGCTGATTTGGTGTCTTAAACAGTAGAGCCATGTAAGTCAGGGATTCAGACAGACTTTCTAACAAATTATGTGTTCACAGAATTCACATAACCTGAATCAGTATCACAGTGCCTAGGAGAATTCATATGCAAAGTATATCTATTTCAGCATTCTCTTCCTAGGAAACCACATGATAGTGCTTCAAAATATATTCTATTGGAAAATTATATCCTTGAGTGTTGTTAATATTCTGGTGACAGGAGAGAAAAATGTGAAAATTATACACACAGCAGATTACAAACACTGGAAAAATGTATTCATGAAATCCTGAATTGAGAAATAGCATAGAAACTGTAACCACAAAAATTGATACGACTAGACATTGTGTTAAAACTGTAATTATGCAGGAATTGCTTGGTATTTTTTTAATTAAATCAAACCAGAAGTTGTTTCTGCAATAATTTCTTATTTTTAAACTGGGACAGCCATTAACACATCTCAAGGGAATTTAACAATTTACTGTAATAGTATTTCATTTAAATATTTCCAAAAGTTGCTTTCAAACACGCTGTTAGAAACAAAAAATCTAAATTTAAGCTCTTTATTTTTAGTCTTTTTTATTTACATTTTAAAAATGTAATCTTTTAATACAATTTAAAAAAATTTTTTTGGCAATGTATTTTTTAAGTATTCAGGCTGAAATATTCCCTTCCATGTTCATAGCTAAAATCATTGGCACTTCAGGACACAGAGACTGAAGCTTTGTGCTAGAACTTTGCTGCTTTAGCTTCACCATTAAGTAGAACCAAACCATGACTATCACCTACCCCTTCCTAATCAAAAAGCACACCCAGTGGCTTTTTAATGCTTCAGAATGTTTAATATTATCAATCAAGCAGATTACTGGAGTTAATAGCTTTTTTCCCATTGAGTTAGTAGGAAAAACTGACTTTTTGTCTTTTCAGAGAACAGATCTTTGGTATTTTTCAGAAGTTTTAGATGAATAAAGTAATATTTCAAATATTTCAAATTTCTCACTCAAGCTACCACCAAAGTAAATAAGGTCATTAAATTCTGTAGTCACTTAAAATTCTACTTCTGGGAATACACCATTTTCAACTAGCCAGTAGTCACTTAGTTCGTGCAACCATACCCGCACTGCTAAAGATTTAAAGATTTGCAAGTTTAAAGGTTGATCTGGAAATACAACTACAGTCTGATGAAATAGCAGAGAGGAGATGCATCCTCTAGCTTTAGCTAGCTCCTCATCCACTATGCCCATTCCTGTAATATCTTCTTCAGGCTTCTGTCTTTTTCAGTCTGTATAGGAAATCTGAGTGCCTAAATTGGACCTGTAGAGCGTCAGGTAGTCTAAGAGTTTCATGCTGACTATAAAACTAAACCATATTTTAATATATCTGAGCTGCCGAATCCGGAATTACTCCTCAGGACCTAGATCCAGCTCTGCAGCGCTGGACTTGTCTTCATTCAGTATCAAGCAAAATCAAACGTCCCTCAATGCTTTTTCTCCACTCTTCTCTCCTTCCACCTCCTGCACACTGGGCACACAGATCAGAAATAAGCTGGGGTGTTATCCCACGAGGTCCCAAATTTGGCTGTGATGTGAAGCCAAGCTACTACTTAATGTAGAGTGGATCACTTAAAGCTTGATTCTCTACCCCTGAAGCCAGTAGGTAAATTTAATTCCTTCCATTAGTGCATAATGAGAAACCCAGTGAGTTTTATACAGTGTCTATAGCTATCTCCCTCTTTGCAACTGGAAATACTGTCAAGCGGACTTCTTAGTATATGTCAGAATAAAAGGTGTGAGCGTTCCTTTGATACACGTGGTTTTCTTCCCAGCAAGTAAAAATGCATATTTTATTACATACTATGATATTCTGAAGCAGCACAAGCATGAAATTATTGCATGTATAATGCACTAAATTCATCTGAAGATTTATTCATAACTAAGGTTAACAAATGAGGCATTAATAAAAATTATGAAGTGCTTCCTGTGAAACAACTCACAGGCCATCATCTGGCAGAATATTTTTCCCCCACTGTACTTTATTGCAATATGTCTGAATGACAGAGGGAGTTCAGACAGACCTGAAAAAAGCTTGTATGATAACTTGTGCTGCTGTGTTTTAAACCCAAAGGAAGTAATGCACTCAGCACTGGTGAGACCCCACCTCGAGTATTGTGTTCAGTTCTGCGCCCCTCACTACAAGAAAGACATTGAGGTGCTGGAGCGTGTCCAGAGAAGGGCAACGAAGCTGGTGAGGGGTCTGGGGGACAAGTCTTATGAGGAACGACTGAGGGAACTGGGGCTGTTTAGCCTGGAGAAGAGGAGGCTGAGGGGAGACCTTATCACTCTCTACAAGTACCTGAAAGGAGGTTGTAGAGAGATGGGGACTGACCTCTTCTCCCTAGTGACAAGTGATAGGGCGAGAGGAAATGGGTTCAAGTGAAGCCAGGGGAGGTTTAGGTTGGATATTAGGAAAAATTTTTTCACTGCAAGGGTTATCCAGCATTGGAATAGGCTGCCCAGGGAGGTGGTGGATTCACCATCCCTGGAGGTGTTTAAAAAAAGGGCAGACGTGGTATTTGGGGATATGGTTTAGAAGTGGTTTTGTCAGGTTAGGTTAATGGTTGGACTCGATGATCTTAAAGGTCCCTTCCAACCTTAACAATTCTGTGATTCTGTGATTCTGTAATGTTTCTACTAGTCCTAATCAAAACAAACTTGCTCCTACGCAATTATAACATCCTGACTATTTAAAACTGTATATTAAGTATTTAAAAGTATGTAGTGCTGGTGAGTGTTGTGGGGTATTTTGGCCGTTAACCCCATGCATTTACCTGAATACAAATTGAATACCAGAAACAAATCTAGGAAAATTCATTTAACATTTACCAATGTATGTTGCTACTTGCATTCGTGTGTGTGTGCAAGTCTTCATATATGTGAGTATATATAACTAAAATGTATAGCAGTCACCACTGAGTATGGAAATGTTCACATGCACATATGTGCACAGGCACACACAAACCCTTTATATGTTCAAGAAAGATACTTTTATCACAAAAATCTTTATGTTGTATGTGAACCTCAGCACTTAAGCAAACAATCAATAATAGCACCGTGAGAGATAGGTGCTAACAGACACACTCACACCTCATGCAGAAATGAAATTCGACAGAATTTTCAAATATATGTACTTCAAAGTAGTTTTAAGATTTACAGTTTACTGTATCCACTTGTAAATAATTGCATTAGGATATTTGGGATGAAAGACTATTTTCCAGAATATTTAAGCACATAAAGCTGAGATGAGATGATGCAGGCCGTATGCCTTTGTCAGTGCATTTCCCAGTCTATCATAGTAGTCTGCAGTTATCAGCCATTTAAAGGAATTTATTTACTTGCCAGACAAACTTATGCTCCGTTTACTACTACCTACAGCTGAGGTGCACACTGGTTATTTGGATTGATGGTATCATCTCCACCCCAGCAGGACTAAAGCTGCTACATTAGTCTCTAGAATTGAGCTTAGTACAGATTCCTAAAATAGCCCAACATGAAATAGCCCTGGAATGGACACTCTGTTCTCTATGCCTTTCTTGGTGGCATTTACAAAAACACCTAAGATAGATACCTTAAGGCAGTTTAAAAGAAATTAAAATTCTTAAATTACCAGGGCTGCTTTGAAAATTACTTTTGACAGCAATTGGATTTTTTGGTGCCTGAACACTTGAAAATCTGACTTCAGGAGGCCCCTCAAGAACACTAAGGTGAAAAATCAGACTGGAACACAGCAGTTGTTTTTCAGTACTGCCTTTTTTGTATCCTTTGTATTGTTTCAATCTTGTATTTATTTAAGATGATAAGATTTATGGTAGAATAAAGTCAATAGAAAAAATAAAAATACATCTGAATTTTAATTACACTTGTGCAGGGGTGAGCATGGAAAGGTGTCCTTAATAAATAAATTTTCATGTTAACCTTTAAGCAACCTTTAAGAATTCAGTATTGAAACAAAACAAATATTCTAAATTCAAATGATCCGAGCTTTCCAGATTTCATTTTTTTTTATGGACCAAATAAAGTTCAAAAAACTTAAAGTTATTGTCACAGCTGGGAAGATTCCTACGCTTGGCATAAGCAATGTAGAGGTAAATTTGGAAAATATGACTGATTTTGAGCATATGATTCAAGACTTTCCTGATTTATTCTAATGTACAAGTGACATCAGTTCAATATGTGACCTAAATCACATTTCTCCAACATTTTTTTTATTCTTATTCTGAGTCTTATGCTTCACAATATGCTGACAAGAATTTTTGGCCGGTTTTCCATACATGAAATCTATCTATCTGATATTCTATCTTGGGGTGTTATTTAGAAACGATTTGCGCTTTTGAGCCAGTAAGTGACCAAAAAATGACATTTAAGTAATATATTTATGATCTGAGTCACATGGAGAAGAAATAAATATAATAGACATGAAAAAAAAAAGATTTCCAAAAGCCAGGAAAATTGGATGCTATACTTTCACTAATATACTTTCTGATCTGGGACAGTCTTTTTTCTTTGCTATGGGGTTTCCCCCTCTAGTAAACTAAACAGATACTACCTAGGTCCGATAGATCTCCTGCAAGGGAACACTTCTCAAGATTCTCTGCATTTTACTCTTTACGCACGTTTGGTGTGCTTTTAAACCCTTTTTGTTGTTTAAACTGGGTGTATAATACTGTGTCTTTCACCTTGTGGCTTATGTACCGTTTTTCTTTATGTCTGGGTAAGTAGGACATTCTTTCCTGGAGCTGTAGCCCTGTGTTTTAAATTTGCACCTCAGTCCAAAGTATAGTGAAAGAGAGGCACACACTGATATGGTCACAATTATGAAAGCTGATCCCTTTCTAATTAAGGTAGTGACCACACCCACCTACCCTCC
>VZSZ01007375.1:93063-129316 GCA_013398815.1 Ibidorhyncha struthersii | reverse complement strand
GGCCAAGAAGGCCAATGGCATCCTGGGGTGCGTGAAGAAGAGTGTGGCCAGCAGGTCGAGGGAGGTCATCCTCCCCCTCTACTCTGCCCTGGTGAGGCCACATCAGGAGTATTGTGTCCAGTTCTGGGCTCCCTGGTTCAAGAAGGACAGGGATCTGCTGGAGAAGGTCCAGCAAAGGGCTACTAACCTGATTAGGGGATTGGAGCATCTTTCTTATGAGGGAAGGCTTAGCCACTTGGGTCTTTTGAGTCTAGAGAAGAGAACACTGAGTGGTCATCTTATCAATACTTATAAATACTTAAAGGGAGAGTACCAGGGGGATGTGAGCAGTCTTTTTTCAGTGGTGCCCAGTGACAGAACAAGGGCACAAACTTGAACATAGTAGTTCCATCTAAACATGAGGAGGAACTTGTTTACTTAGAGGGTGGCAGAGCACTGGAACAGGCTGCCCCGAGTGGTTGTGGAGTCTCTGACTCTGGATACATTCAAAGCCCACCTGGACGCCATCCTGTGCAACCTGCTTTGGCAGGGGGGTTGGACTAGATGATCTGCAGAGGTCCCTTCCAACCCTGACCATTCTGTGTGATTTTGTGTGATTCCATATCTGGGAGCATAAAGTGGAAAGAACTAAACTAGCACCACACTAGTCCTTCCATCAGGAAATCCACCCTACCCTAGGACATCAAGGGAAAATTATATGACTGCACGTCAAAACCAAAATATGAGTTAATCTGCGTGACTAAAAATCAGAGAAATTGCAGTCACAAAGCAAAACTTGCTAGGATTTTGTTCTGTGCTTGCGTAGTCACAGTCTTTTAACCTTCCCTGCTTGGCAGAACAAGATAATTCAATTCTGAAGATACCGTCTTGGAGAAAAGTTGATCTAAACCAATAAATTTTGGCATAACTCATTGTAGATGTTATCAAGTTGTAGAACAACCTTTTTGTATTAATAGTAGAAAAAGCTCTATAAAAGTATAAATATACAGAAAATATAATGTACATGGTGTAATGGTCCTGTTTTGTGAATTGATGATAGATGAGTATGTTCCTGTTATGAGAAGGCTGAATCCATGACATTGATGTCTTAGTTTAGAGAAAAGGAGCAGGAATTGGGGGAGGTAAAGAAACAAATTTGTGGTCTTGAGCCTATAGGTGAGATAGCACAGGTATATACATAAACGTTATTTTTTGTCCTGAATTACACAGGAACATTAATGTGCTACAGCATATAGGTAATCTCAGCCTGCCAGGAAGTATCAGACTTCAGCAAAATCCAGAGAGTGAAGAGATTCTAGACTTAACAATAACCTGTTGAGGCTTACTATACAGAAGTACTACATCTGGATATCTAAACTACATGTAAAACAAAATTAAAAAAAAAATACTTTAAAAATCCCAATTTTCTCTTGGCAGAATATTTTAATGATCTAAAAAAAATCATTAGTGAAAAGTCATGTGACTTTCTGTATGACATGTAGGAAAGAAAACATTGAATTTGAGAACACAAGCCATCGTTCATCCAACTACCCATTAATGTTTAAATAAAATTAGTATTTATTTTCTCTCCCACAGTGCATTCAGGGACTCCATCTCTCTTGGCTATCCACATTAAGTTACATCAGCATTATGTCTGTTGTTATATTAGTACTATGAATTAACCCTGTAAGTGTCTTATCAAAATATGTAATATCAAAACTCTCTTGTTATAACCCTTCACTAACTGTTCTATCCTCTTAATCTTTTTACTCTGCTGCTAAATAAATAAGAGGGCAAAATATCCTCTTCTGGGACAGAAGCAAGATAATGTCAGTATTACCTACCCATAACCAAGTCCCTTATACTAAATATACCAAATAGCAAAGCTTTTAATTATTACGGCAATCAATGGCCTGGCTTTATTTTGCTTTTCTTTCTGCATTAATGTTTAATATACTTAAAAGTCAGGAAGCTACTAAGCTTATTGAAACTTTAACGCTTTTCAATCATAATAATATAAAAGTGACCCTATCCTTTGAAATGTCATTAGACATTGCACTTTTGATCAAACAGTTTTATTTCATACATTACTTGGTAAAGGTATACACCTATTACAGATACAAGTAACAGTGAGAAAAATTCTCTAACATAACATTTTGTCTAGAAAAATAAGCCACCTCCTTGTATCTACAATTCAATCTTCCTTCTGGCAGGTTCTCATGTAAGAATACTGGGATAACTGTTAGGTACCAGTTAACAGATAGCAGGTACTTATTTAGAAACTACTGAGTAGTATACAGAAAAGCCCTTGCAGTTGATGTTGTTTAATCTTGGTTATTATTTAATGTAAGGAATGATTAAAATTTCAGCTGTTTTCTGGTGACAATGACAGATGGAACTGTTATGATGCTGTGATGATCCTTCCTGTAGAAGTATATATTTTCTGATTATCTTTTGAGAAAACAGTGTATGAAGTTGGAATTGGTCAGTCATGGAATTTTTATTTTTTTTTAGAGCCAATGGAAATTGGTGGATGAAAAACTGGATATGCGCCAGCAGTGTACCCTTGTATCCCAGAAAGCCAATTGTATCCTGGGCTGCATCAAAAGAAACATGGCCAGAAGGTCAAGGGAGGTGGTTTTGTCCCTTCTGCTCTGCCCCAGTGAGAACCCGCCTGTAGTACTGTGTCCAGCTTTGGAGCCCTCGGCACAGGACAGACATGAACCTGTTGGAGCAGGTCCAGAGGAGGGCAACAAGAAAGAGCAGGGGGCTGGAACACCTCTCCGATGAAGAAAGGTTGAGAGAGTTCGGGCTATTTACCCCAGAGAAGAAAAGGCTCCAACTCTGCTGCGGCCTTTCAGTACTTAAAGGGAGCTTATAAGAAAGATGAAGAGAGACTTTTTACCACAGCCTGTAGTCACAGGAGAATGGGAAATGTTTTTAGACTGAAAGAGGGTAGATTTAGATTGGACATACAGAAGAAGTTTTTTTACACTGAGGGTGATGACACACTGGCAGAGGTTGCTAAGGAAGCTGTGAATATCCCATCACTGGAGGTGTTCAAGACCAGGTTGGATGGGGCTCTGAGAAACCTGGTCTAGTGAAAGCTGTCCCTGACCATCGCAGGAGATTTGGACTAGATGATCTTTAAATGCCCTTTCCAACACAAAGCATTCTATGATTCTACAAAATTACTGGTGGCTTTCACAAGATGTTGGTGTTGACACTACCATGAAAAGGACAAGAAAACAGATTAGCCATGACAAGCTTCAACAGAGTTGCAAAACTGGTACCATGAAAGGGACTTTTAAAGGAGGGAAATTAATTTAGGAAATATTTTGTTATCTAGAAATTGCTCAAGACAGTCAGACAATTCATCCTAATAAAGGAAAAGAAAAACATAGAAAATAAGTGACCACCAGGGTCAAGAGAAGCTTTTTACATTATGAAAAAATGAAAAGATCTTTTAAAAAAGGTAAGAACAGGAAAAAAACCCAAGGTAAAACCACACAGCACACCAAGCAAAAATGCTAGTGAGCAATACCTGGCAATGGACAGTGAAGACAGAAAGAAATATAGATATTTCAAAGAAAAGAGAAAAGTGAAAGATATTATAGCCCCATCATTTCAGTGAAAAGCTAGAGACATAGAAAATATGCTTTAGACAATGTCTACACTAACATATACATGAAAATTTGTTATGAACAAATAATGAACACAATTAAAATATGATACAAATAGATCCCAAGAGGGAGTTACAGAATAAGGGATACTTTCAGATATATACAGAATTAAAGGCATCTTAAGGAAGTAAGGAAGGAATCTTTAAACCTTCAACATGTATTTTAAAAATCATAGAGATGTTTTAGAAAATTAGAAGAGGGCAATAATAATTCTTTTATTTGAAAAGTGCAAAGAGAATGATCAGTCTCATTTTATAACTGGAAAGTTGGAATAAATTATTAAATATACTATTTGCTAGCACCTAAAAGATAATAAGGTGTCAAGAAAAAGACGACATGAAATTTTCAAGAACAAATCATATCAACCAATACAATTTATATAATTGACAGGGTAATTGGCCCAGTGGGTGTGATATACCTAGATTGTATTAAAGATTGTGACACTATCTCATATGACATTTCATGAGGCATGAAAATACTGCCCAGATTAAATTACTAGAAAGTAAATGCACAACCTCTTGCAAAAGCTCAGTCAAAAAAGAATTAAAAATCCTCAATGCCAAAATGATAAAAAAGATAAGATGAATAGGACCAAATTTGGTCCTATTCAAAATTGTAATTAACACTCGGGGCAATGGAAGACAGTATGCTTCTTACACTGATCTGGGAGAGGTTATGAAAGCAGACATCATTTAAAATTATTTTGATACATTGGAGAAAGGGTGCAAAGAAGATTTGTTAAGTTTAATGCAGGCATTCTAACAAGCAAATACTGAAATAAAGAACCAGATATGAGGCAGCAGCACAATAGAAAAAGTCTGGAGCATTATGGTGAATCACAGACAAAGATTGATTCAAGGACATCGGTAACTGCTTTTTTAAATGAAAATACAAGATATGGAGAGGGTCCAGTATAAAGTGACTAATATCAAAGAGTGGGAAAATAGAACTTAACTGAAAAGAGTGGGTTTATCTAACACAGGAAACAAAAAAATAAATAAGAGAAAGAAGAACAGAATGTTGCTTTATCAGTCTTCATGTATTTGTTATATTTATATAAAATTTGTCACAAATTTAACAAAATGCAACAGTATACTATTATTTCAATTTCTACTTCACGGTGCCTGAAAACTGCAGTCATAAGAAAAGCATCCATTGAGCCGGAGTTGGTGAACTATGGAGCACGATGGTATTCAGTGGCCCAACAATCTAATTTGTTATTACCATGGTGCAACTGTAATTCACTGTTGTTTTGGACATAGAAATGGACACAGACAGTATATATAATAAATGATATTTTGAAGCAATTCTGTTAGTGAATCCAGGCTTCCTATTCCTAGCAAGCTGCAGTAAAATCTGAGTGTAGGATTGTCATGGTTGATCATGTGAGCACGGGCTAGTGCAAAGCTCTTTGTCTTTTTTGAGCATCTGAGTAGTATCTTGCCTTGGTGTAGATGTCAAATCCCACTGATAGGTTTCTAGAAAATGCCAGAAATTGCACAGAACAATTCATCACAAATCAGGATTAAAACCAATGCTTCCAAGGAGGCAAAACGTGGTTAATTGTTTGGTTCAGGAAGAGAGCTACTTCCAATTCCTTCTGGAAGATGAATGGTGATAATTTGCCTAATTAAGCATCCATAACTATCAGTTCCTGGGAGTCATAACTACTGTTGCCATGGAGGCAGCCAAAGAATAACTTGTCCTTGTACAAGTCAGCGACTCTGGTGGTCACAGAAACTCAGCAAGTTTCTGTGCATCATAAAGACGCAAAATATAATTGAAACCAATAATTTATTTTCCATAGCTTCTCTCAGGGAAAGGAGTTTTTGACATTTTAGCTCTCAGTATAGAATAAGAGATGAAATGTTTGGCAAAAAAAAACCCCACACCTTCATTTTGCTTCCCTATCATTACTATTTAATTCTTCTATTGCTATATTAACACCAACCCCAAATTTATATTATCGTCTCTCTTAACAAGGAACAGCAAGATTGGACAGGTGTGGGAATTTATGAAATGTCTGATTGACTGATGAAACTCACAGAAAGCGATAGATAAAATATTCTGAAATGTTATGATGAAGAATTGCATATGTTATGCAAAAGAAGAAAAAGAAAAAAGCATCATTTGTAACATGTAACTTAAAACATTATAGACGTAACGACACATCATTTTGCAGTGACCAGCTGAGATCTTTCAATTCAATTGTCCATTCCAACTGAAGCAATGTGAGCTTGTTATATTTACCTGTGCAAACACAGGTTTATGTGTGCAAACACGTTGGTAATTTGGTAATAGAATGAAAATTCTTAGAACACTGCCAGAAAATGATTCTTTAATAAATGTATGTTTTTGCATAAACTCCACTATACAACCATGAACCTTTAATGACAACAATTAGAGCTTACCTTTTGGAGGTTAAACACATGATTCTATATTTTCCCTTCAATGAACAACATACCACTTGCAAGAGTCCAGTTAGATAAGTTAGACTCTTGCAAGTGAGAGGATAAAGGGATGGATGCAAATGATGACAACGCTTCCACACTTCTAGCTTACTCTATGACTCACTATTGAATGTTGCTCACATGCTATTATTAATCTAGACATTCGGGACCCAGATTATGAAGCTGATAGCTTGTTGTACCAGTGTTCTAAGGAGATAATTAGTAGTGATAAACGCTAGCAATTCTGACTGGGAGAGAAAAAGTTTCTGGCCAGTTCATGAATCATGCGTCATTTTATACTATATCTATAAGCTAACCTGACTTGGGAGACCCTAAAAGTTGTTTTTGTTTTGGTTTTTTTTTGGGGGGAGGGGGGTATGAGAGTGGGTTTGTTTAAAGATTAATGACAGCAATTTTCACAATGGGTGCAGAACCCCTGAAGATAACAGTTAAAAATGCAGCAATGAAGGGGAAAAAACTGTTAACATAAGAACTTTCTCCTCATTTATACTGACAGGAATTGCTAGAATTTGGTTTCCAGCACTTCTCCTCTGTCATGTTAATGTAAAGTTATTTTTAATGAAAGACTAGGGCTATGACATAATAGATTTCTATTTTCTTTAGATGGATGCCCAAAAGCTTTTACATTCTCAAATCAATTTATTACTGGAACGGGAGGATGCTCCACTTCACCTGTGTCCAAGAAAAAGAGGTAGAGCTTTTGTTTTAAGTCTGGTAAAAGATCAGACAAAAAACAGCACAGGATAGCTTGATGGAAAACTTAACAAAAATGCCAACATCACAAATGCTAAATCATTTAATAATTCTGCAGTAGCCAACACTTACCCTTGTGAAGAAATGTTGTTTCTTGTAGTCATTTAACATAGGCACAGCTGAGTAACATTTATTCAGTTTTTCAGCACCCGAAATTCCTACCGTAAAACACTTTTTCCCATTACCTATAGTTTTAACAAAGACTGAAGAAAAATGTTTAATTTAACTATGCTAGTGATTCTGACAGTCTACCTGCTTCCTGGTATCAATGGCAATATTTTACTTCAACTTCTTTCAACATTGATCTGTATTTGTAAAATAAAGACAATGCCGCATAAAGGAACTGCAAAAGGAAAATTAGCAATAGCTGTGAACTGCTAAGGTGCTTCAGTTATGCATTCCACAAAAAATGATGTAAGGATACATTTGCTCTGTCTAGAGGATATTTTTTTATGTTTTACTTTGTCCATGTTGGTCATTGGTTGAAAGCAAGGTACACGAAAAATTAGCAGTGAATGGCATAATTACACAACTTTATTCACCAGTGGCAAATTAAAATTGCTTAGATTAATTGCTTAAATATTAAATTGTAATCTCAAAAATACTATATTGATTATTTAGTATATTTTCACTTGTCTGTATATTTTTTCTTTTCATAGTTATTTTAAATAGATTTTTCTTTGAATTTAATGAAAGTTTTCTTAGTATTCTTCAAATTTGGTTCTTCATTATACAACTTTAAATTAATGCCTTCATAAATGTTTATCATCTAAACTTTTGCATATCCCGATTTAATTGATGAATTATTGTCTCTGTAGCTGGAAGATGAAAAGAATTTATTATAGACAACATTGCAGGTTATCATCATCTCATTGCAGCCGTGCTATAGCCTGGGTCTTTTGCAAGGGAGCACCTAGTTAATTCAGTATTCTTCCATTGACAAACATTGCTTCACCAAAGATTTAAATTTCAAAGCACTTTTCAGTTCCTCAAGTTGTTGATGTTTTTCTTTTTGCTCTGATTATATTCATGCTTCATTTCCCTTTACAGAAAATACAAGAAAGTCAACAACACAATATTAACAAGAAATGGAAGAAATGGAAGACATCATGGTAGTTTTGACGGCCTGTTTGATGGGTAAATATGACTTTACTGGTGCATGCTTTTGCTAGAGAAATGCTCGTTCAAGAATTTGTAAATTTACATGATCACAATGGGGAAAATCAAGGCTTTTTTTTCTCCATACCCTCCCTCTTTGGACCCTCGTCGTCAAAAATTGAAAACGTAGCCATTAAAATATAATGCAGAAAACTGTTTCTGCTTAACTTTAACACAAAGAAAAGGAGTACAATGAAATAAAAGCCAGACATTTTTCTTCCTATATTGACCATGAAAATAACTTTTTCTCACACTGTTTTATGTGTTAGGCCTTGAGTTGATGTTATTTGTAAGTTGTGAGGTACTAAGGACAGTGGCATTCTTAGTTAAAAAGAACAGACGAAAACCTTTTGGTTCCATCTTAACTGCAGAAATATTTCATTATGGTAGAGGAATTGTCCAGGTAGGCAGTAGAGCATTTATCTGAATGCTGAATATGAGCCGGCAGTGTGCCCAGGTAGCCAAGGTGGCCAATGGCATCCTGGCCTGTATCAGGAATAGCGTGATGAGCAGGACTCGGGAAATGATCATCTCCCTGTATTCGGCACTGGTGAGACCCCGCCTCGAGTACTGTGTTCAGTTCTGGGCCCCTCACTACAAGAAAGACATTGAGGTGCTGGAGCATGTCCAGAGAAGGGCAATGAAGCTGGGGAGGGGCCTGGGGGACGAGTTTTATGAGGAACGGCTGAGGGAACTGGGGCTGTTTAGCCTGGAGAAGAGGAGGCTGAGGGGAGACCTTATCACTCTCTACAAGTACCTGAAAGGAGGTTGTAGAGAGATGGGGACTGACCTCTTCTCCCTAGTGACAAGTGATAGGGCGAGAGGAAATGGGTTCAAGTGAAGCCAGGGGAGGTTTAGGTTGGATATTAGGAAAAATTTTTTCATTGCAAGGGTTATCCAACATTGGAATAGGCTGCCCAGGGAGGTGGTGGATTCACCATCCCTGGAGGTGTTTAAAAAAAGGGCAGACGTGGTATTTGGGGATATGGTTTAGAAGTGGTTTTGTCAGGTTAGGTTAATGGTTGGACTTGATGATCTTAAAGGTCCCTTCCAACCTTAACAATTCTGTGATTCTATGATTCTATCAGTGCTATTCTTGCTTCATCTACCTGTTAGATAACTCATTTGTCAGAACTCTCTTCCAGGAATAGAGAAAGATAGGAGCTTTATATTATTAGCATTGTTAAAACTCAAATTCTAATGATACCCAGAAATAAGGAGGATATAAGGAAAGCCCACTGAATAAAACAACAATTGAAACCGTTTGTATAGCAGTAAATGACCCTGAGACAAAAATCTTCCTGACAAAAAATATTCATTTGATAATAATTCAGTCCTTTGAATGAAATCACCAATGAAAAAAAAAGAAAGAAATAAAATAGGGGGGGTTGGCTCGTATAACTGCATTCTTGTTAACAGGTTTTGCTGTCATTCCTGTCAGCCATGTTAATTAAGTGTGATATTTAGACTAAGGAATAAGAACCAATAAAAACATATTTATAAAATAAATGAAGAAGAACGAGGAAGTAAAAATGTGATTTGGATATATAATTAAGGTAGACATTTTCATTTATTTCATATCATGTTTGTGAATGTTGAGGCCACAACGTGGAGGTGATCCATGAAGGACGTTAGAGGCTTAGAAGGAAAACAGGGTGTGAATGGGATATAAAAATCAAAAGGCTGTGAGAAACAAGGCCAGTAATGGAAGCTGAAGCATATTGGACTATGACTTTGTGCAGCTGCTTAAATCTGAGATGAGAGAGGGGAATACCTGACTTTGGACAAGTTAAGTTTTGGATCTGAATTAGAAAACTGGTCTCTGTATTACGGTGTGAATGAGAGAGAAACTCTAACTTCTCTGCTGGAAGAGAGTTTCTCATCTAGCTGCTTTGCTTCACTTACGTGCTCTCCCAGCTTCCTTCATGTTGGCCTTGACATCTGTATGCTGCTCAATGAGCTGGGGCAGAACAGAGGACCCTTTCAACAAACAAGTATTTTTACACACTGGTTTATCTCCTGAACAAGACCACTGATGAGGGTCAGACAAATGCCAGTGCTGACACGGGGAAGAGGGCAAAAGCACTCCTTTTGGCAGATTTGATGAGGTTGGCTGTATCCTCAAATTTCGCTCATAAATTCTGGCTTTACATCAACCATGGTGGAATTTTTTGCTCTCTTCTGTCTTTCTCTTTTCTAGCTAAACCATAAGGACACTATGGAAATGAACATCTTAGTTAAAGTATCTAATTTTAGGCCTAAAAATAGACAATGTAAACACACACATAAACCCACATCTATTTTGTGGCTTTATAGGTTTAGCACTTAAGACACAGCTTGTGCAGTGATGAATTTGCCATCTTGTACTTAGCTGCAATGGTCCCATTTCATCCTGTTTAAATTCACCTGCTAAGTTCAATCAGCCATTAAACAATAAATCTTTAAAGCCAAGTAAGGGACATGTGTGCACAAATCAAATTATTTATTAACAATATACCTCAGCAAAATGTCTGTGAGGACTAAAGACCTCCTGCACAGCACTTTAAAAATAAGATCCCTGGAGTACAACCCAAAGAAATTGATTGAGTGCACTAATGTATTCTCATGTATTCCTCTTGATGCTGAATTTATGTCATGCATGAAAGACTTCGCAGGGCATAACAAGTTCTTTATTCCTTGCTTTTGAAGGTGTTAGGCTAAGATTTTCTAAGTATACCTAAGCATGTGCTAAAAGCAACTCTTTGCAAATATTTCTGAAAAAAACACATAATATCAGGAATGAACCTTTGCCATTTTTCCATATTTGCTTGAATAAGTCAGAACTATTGAGTTTATTTGCAAAAGAACTTACTGTGCCATGACACACAGTACCTGAGGAGAAGATAAAGTGAGGACTGTACATGACTACCAAAAAGATGTTTTATCTCATTCCACTTTAACACATCTACTAATCTAGTTTGCCATTTTGATCTCATTTCTATTCAAAGTGATTTTCCTGGATTTTCTTCATTTATTTCTGGATCCATTATCTTCTTGTTTTCTATGTTTGAACCACTTCTTTCCAGTCTCTCATTTGCTGTAGTATCTTCCCCTTTGCGTCTTTTGTGACAAGGAAATGACAGATGCATAGTCTGATTTCTAGTTAAGACAAAATATTCCAAATTAAATTTGAATAAACAGTAACCGGGTAGCTTCATTTAGCCAATGGTATATGTTTCTATAATGTACATTTACATAAGCATTAATATATCTTGGTAGCATGTTACTGGAATGAGTAGGTATAGATAATGTAAGTTAAAATTTCCCCAAACAATGCCCACAAGTAAGCACTGAGGCAAGTACTAATTAGGCAGCTTCTGAACTGTTCATCTTTGCCAAATACTTCAACTGAATTTCGCAAGGCAAGACATATGGTAAATGACATTGTGTCTCTCCTAATATAACAAATGTGATTCCATTTTCATGTAAACCTATTCTGACAATTTCGTTATGTGATTTACATATGCATTTTGTATTAAACTACTTACCCTGAAGCAAATGCTGTGGATTGTACATTGTAATTTTATTAGCAAGGGGAACGCAAAGATCATCAAACTTATTAGTTTCATGCTTACATCAGAATGCCCCTGTAAGCATAGCTTTTATAGACTAGTGAATATTTCATTTGCATTATAAACTTTATGATGACGGATTTTTTTTTTACTTTGTTACAATGAAATTGCAGCATAGTTAAGAGAAATGAATGCCACCTTGTAGGTAAACACTTTTCCATTTTAGTCTACAAATAACTACGGGAATCCTTGTTTGTTCTTGTGCAGTGATTTTTTTTAATATATTTGCATCCATATTAAAAGATCAACATTTATAAGAGAACAATGGATATGAGGTGTTTACAGGAAATAATATATCTTCTATAGCACATATTTTAGATCCCTGTGATTGCTCATCTGTGATCTGGAAAGGCTGGTGATTAACAGGAGAAATTGTGAAGTTAATTAAAATCACCATTGCCTGGTAAGCTAACAAGATTTATATGAAATACATTTTGCAAAATGAAACTACTCTTTCTGTCAAATTTATTTCAAGGAAATGTAGTACAAAGTTTTGGCCTGTTTTTTTTTCCTTTTTGGAATTGGAATAATAAAATAAAAAAGCTATGTATTTTTTCATAAGAAGTAATATATTTGAGGGCAGTGGGGTTCTCCTCATAGACAGTATACTCCAGGTTCCCACCCTCCACCACCCTGAATTTTTTGTTTCCTTTTCTCTTTCTAATTTAACAAAATTTCTACTCAATATTTCAGTGAAACAACTTGTCAAACCCTCAAAGCTCAGCTGGTTCTTCATTTTTCCTGTAGCATTGAGCAGCTTTTCTTAAGGAAATTCGAAGTAGAAAACACTAATCAGTGTGGGTCTGCTGCACACAGCTTCCTCCTGCGGAATCCAGAAAGTATTTGCATAAACCTTCAAAGGAAGAAGGAGCCTGGGGTGAGGCAGCTTCCTCTCTCTGCCGGGTTCCTGATCAGCAGTGAACCTCTTGTAATGTCTGAGTTTAGCATCTGGATTTCCTCGTGATGCACATACAATTCCACCTCCAGCCCTTCACATTTAAGAAAGATTGATTTGTAATTCTTTTTGATTCATAGTACATTAAAACCTCGGGCATTAATGCACTTTTATAAGTGTAGACTGTACAATTAATACAGTTTGAGTTCACAGTCCTTTCAGTGTTTTCAGCACTTTAAAACAGCATCTGTACCAATATTTCTAAAACCCAGTATGTTCTTTTGCAGAAATGTAGATGATGAATGCTTTATAAAATTTAAAAAATAAAATAAAACAGTAATGTAATAACTAAATAGTAGTTAAAAAGTATATTCCAAAATACTTTCATTTTTTCAGATCAAATTCAGCAAGAAGTTTTCATACTTCTTAAAGGCTTTACCAAAAACCTGTCGAAGGAAAGCAGTATGTCTTGGATCATACCCTAGGAACCTGCTTCAGCAGAACGCTGAGGAATTTTATCATGTAAGTCATGTGACATTTCTGGAACTGAGATGTTCAAATGTATATTTTCTTGTAATTAAGCTATGCACAATTTCAGCAATGCTTGATGGTTGCATACAAAGAGAGCTGTCTACCCCATTTTTTTATGTGTGTTATTGAAGTGGCAGGGAGAGTGGTTTTGATGCATTCCCTCAGTGCTGCAAGAATATGAAGGGGTGATCAAAATGAAGACTATGAAGTGGTGATCAAAATTGTTTCTTGGATTGTATGAGCAGCTTATGTCTTCAATATGAGTTTCCGTCTAATTGTAGAAAGTAGTATACCTTAAAAGTTCTGAAAAGGCTTAATGTATTCAACAGTGGTAATATTTCAGAATTCCTCTTCCAACTTAAACTTAGTGGTTTGTCTTGCTGTTATGGTGGTAAAAGGTATGTGCTAACTGTGGATATTGTAGGCTGGAGCTTGTAGAAAAGCCCAACAGGTTAGGTCTAATTAAAGTCAACCTTATCAGCTAGTATGTATATGTATATATACACACATACATATGTATACTTCTATATATATTTTTATATATATATTTATGTTCTGTGTTATCTGTAAGAATCAAATAATCAGGTATTCTCATTTCATATATGTCCTAAAACTGTAGAAAATTTTCTGCAACTTTGGACAAGACACTGTTATTTTGCAAGAAGAAATCAAACATTTAAATGAGAACTAAATCTTAAGGAAACCTGGAAGCCCAGTCCTGTCCATTGTTTGCAAAAGAGACAAGTTTGCTTTTGGACTAATATAGGGGCTATGGCATTTTCTAGTATCCCATATGATAGAAAACTCCAATTTACAGGTACTAATACCACTGAACGTTCCCCCCTTGGGCAATCTTACCAAGACAAAGAGTAATTCTGAGGTATGGTAGTAATTGTCTAGTCAAACAGTCTCCTTTTCTTTTTTTTTTTTTTTTTAACAGTACATTCNTTTTTTTGCTAAGGAACTATTCTTGTTTCTATAATTTGGTTGACTTGTCAGTTATTGTCTATTTTTTTGATTCATAAGGTAAAATAAAAGCTTTCATGTACAGCATTTACTTGAGTAGTCTCAATTATAATAAAAAAAAATTGTGTTTAGGGTGGCTAATTTAGTATTGTTTCAAGCTCCTAAGGCCTTTCCTGTTACCCTAACACATTTCAGATATGATGATGATATAAATCTTTATGTATATAATTTGTTTTGAGGGAAGTTCTAAGATAATTGTTTCCTGGTTTCCATTTTTTGACACCAAAAACTGATAAACTATTTGTTTAGGCCTAAATCAATCATTCTTTGTTTGATTTATGATACAAGAGAATAATTATGTTCAGAAGAATAATCCTACTTTCGGATTTGATTACGTTTACATCAGCAATTCAGCAATACTTTTTAAAATGCGTAAACTATGCATTTCCTGAACTGTTAGGAAAATTTGAGGTCTTAGCTGTTTCCCTCTCTTCAACACTTTTGAAGTGTTCCACATTTAATTCTCTGAATCAGTAGGAAAACAGAAAGATCTTAATCCTCAATAGATGAGCATCCATGAAATATACAATATGTGAACTGTGGAGTACTTATGGCATCTTTTGAACATTATCCCACCTTGGGATGTAACTTCGTATTCTAATATTGAAAGGACCTTTCTGATGTAAGGGAAGAACTAGCTTCCTTTCATTTTGTTTGGGATGTCTTCCAATTATAACAGTAATCTTGAGTTCACTGGAAACTCAATGCGATATTAATACTGTTGTCTCCTTGGGTTCAAAGACCTGAAAGTTTTTGGCTGAGGACTTAATGGTCTTTAGACTCAACTGACAAAGATTTTGTACCATGTTTCTCAGCTTGGCATCTGTGACTACATCTGTACTAATACACTAAATAGTGTCAAGGCTTGTCTTTTGTCTCTGAAGTCAACTGGCATTTTCTAGTCACATACTAGCAAACTCCCTTAGCTGCTCAAATAGGTAGGCCACAGACCTGTTAACCTGCTGGAAATATTCTTGCTGCTCTTAACTATGTCCAGGAATTTTGTGGAGGAAAGAAAGAGAGCCAAAAGTATATCACAGCTGTATACTGACTCTGTTTAGGTTGCTAGTATTGTCTTTTGGGTTGGTTTTTTTTTTTTTTTGTATGTGCAACAGCAGTTTAATAAGCAAAAGTAATTCCATGTGAGAAAATACAGAGGGATTATAGATATGATTGTCTGATTTTGCCTTGAGTATTTGAAAGTAACTCTATAAAACCTTAATTATTGGTTATACATGAAAATTTTTGAAAGCTTCCCTGTGTAGTTCTTCTATGAGAGTAGCAGTGAGTTTTTGGCCCTCAGTTGTAATTTGTTCCTTGACACTAAATTTATCTTACTTTGTCTTACTCTTTCTTAATGATTCCAACTGCCAGTACGAGCCTGTCATAAGAACATAAAACACTCTATTGTTAAAGTCTCTTCCCTTTTTTTAAATACCTTTCAGTTATAATTGATTTTTCTGGTTTTGAAACACATTTATTACTTTGAATAATATATATCAAGTCAGAAATTGAAACAATTTACTTAAAGGCACAGAGAGAAAGAGATGGAGGGGTTGACTAGAGCATGACCACATTGTGAACAGCTATACTGTCCACCTTGCAGAGGGGGTTCTGCAAGTGATTCCTGCAATTCCTGCTGGGGCACGGCAAACAATTTGAAAACTTGCTTCCTTATATATATGGAGTGCAAATCATTACAGTTATGTCTACATAAACGGCTACACTTAATTATGTTTTACAGCAAAACTTTTCTTAGCAAAACTAAGGTGGGTACCTAGTGTAAAGCAAGCACATAAATATTTCTGAAATATCCCAAACTACACATCAGATAGGTTATTTGAAGTACACAGTGGCTGAAACTACTTGAAGAAAAGGATATTGCACTTGCAGCACTTATCTACAGCCATGAGCTTTTAAAGAGGAGTGGGTGTGAAGCTGTGAAGAAAAGCAATTCCATTCTCAGTAGGCTACCACAGTACATTTTCAAAAGTTTCTAATTGAAGATATGCTTCATTTGCCCTAGCTATAAAAGAAGTCATATTTACTCATGATTATGTCTGTAAATGACCTCATAAAACATAGTCTTGAAAAAAAAACCAAACCCAAACAAACAAAAAACCCCAAAACACAAAACCAAACCAAACCAAAAGTAACATTTGGAAAGCATTTTTAATTATGTGAAATTGTATATTTATTTTTTGTATTATCTATCTAATATCAAGAATGTTAAACTCCATTAAGCTCAATAATTTACTACTTTGATAGCAGGTATATTATCTGTATTAGGAATATACTTAATTTTAAATTGAAAATATCATGTATTAAGGCTCTCAAAAACAATACATGAAAACAATGATCTTACTATGACTAATGTATTATTCACAGTCAGTACATACATCTTTCAGAATGTTGTGATGAAAGTTTTTTTAATAAGCTAATACAAAGTAATCATGAAACATGCAAGCAAAACAAAGAACTGTGATACACAAAATATATTGATTTCACTGACAATTAATTCTACTTTAATATGAGGACTAGAGTGTTTTTAATGCCATATCCTAAGTATGCCTAATCTCAAATTCAAGACTGTCAGCCATACCTGACCACACAGAACACAAAGATTTATGGTTCATTCTGTTAAAAGTACTTAAAATTATAGACCTTTAGATTAATTAGGGTTTTTGTTGGTGGTTTTTGTGTGTGTGTGTGTATTCTTTTTTTCTAAGCAGACTAGGAGAAAATATTAGTCAATACATTTTAAACAAAGTTTTACATCCTAGAAAGAAATCCACAGGTATTAAAAACATTGTAACTAGTTTGCATAATTTAACTTCTAGAAAGTACAGGAAAAGAAAAGTGTGCTGGTAAATTAATTCGTACAAGTCTGCTTTCATTTTTTGCATGAATACAACATGTCTGGAAGATCCTTCTACTCAGAACTCTAGTCAAGCTACTATGAGAGTGAGACGGATCTTACCTTGTTTTATATTTCTGTCAACCTTAGCTAATCAGGTGAACGCCTTCACTTGTCAATGTTGAAAAATACTTATTTCTAAGATGTTGTTTAGGCTATTTAAAGGTACATATAGAGAAATATACAGGTATATTTATTTTCTAAAATATGCATTTCTTTCTAATGATTATAAAGTCTGCTTTGAGGCCAAGCAGATATGTAGAGATGAGCAAGAATACTCTCTGTTATTTGCACACTCACAGATGCATACACTTCCTTGGCCAAGCACTGCTGGAAAAAGCCTTCAGTGAGAGCATTAGTTCATCTGGAAGGACACACCTTTGCCTTCTACATAGCGTTTTCAGTCAATCCAACTGGAATAAAACACTTTGCAAAGCCTATGTAGAGGCTCAACTTGCTTCAAATTAATGAACTAGGGAAACTGTGGATTTCATGATATTTCATTCAGAAAAACTTCCACATTTCATGATAAGAAAAGAGTAACTGTTTCCTGACTTGGAACAGAAACAAATACTGAAATATCAGTGAACTGAATACCAATTCCAATCACATTCAAATATCTTTTCTTTCAAGCTTCTGATTTTTAATTTTTCTATTGAAAGTCTCCAGGAATGTAGATCATGTGCTGCAAAAGTTCTCGGAACTCAAAGTTGCTCAATAAAAGGCAACTTGGTTCAGGGCTGATGGCTTTGTACTTCATGTCACCACCCCCAATCTGTCCCAGCACCTCAAATGGATCACTATTATCTATTGAACTTCACTTTAGCAAATAGTATGTGTATTTCTGCAAAAATAAATACCTCTCTGAAACTGTGAGTTAGAGGTCAATTTATGGCCCTTTCTCTGAGCTCAGAGAGGAATGAAAATACACACGGGTTACAATATTTCCTCTGTTCTTGACAAAATGAAGGAAAACATGCTATATCATATATTGTATCAGGGATTTGTTCTTGTAACACCACTCCACAATGTTTCCTATAAAGTTTAAATACATACTGTTTCCTTTTGAATTTTATTTGAACAAACTAGATATTTCATAAAATAAATTTTTGAAATAAACACGAGTAAATTAATAAATTACTAATTTAGCATATTTTCATTTTTTGATCACTTCTTTCTGCCGAGGAAGTTTACCTTCTCTCTTTTCAACAATTTGTTGAAATTACTCTGGTATTTTCCAATTAATATCTTTGAAGAAGGAAGGGTGTTGACCAAAGGGAAGCTTGTGTGTATGTTATATGTAGTGTGCACGTGTCACCAAATATAATTATTTTTATATACTGCATTTCTACATAGCTTTCCAGTTTTTGAGCTGATTGAACTGAGACCAAAAAAGTTAAAGATGAGAAGTATTACGGTTTATTTCACTGGCAGTTTCAATAAGGTAGTCAGTTCATGAAGTTTATGGGCATTTTTCCTTACTTATCTAATCATGGGTACCCAACAGGTCAACATATGCAATTTAATGGTGCAATTTGCAGAAATTACAAAAAGTCGGATCCCTGCTGAAAATTTAAAGAGGGAGTGTACGTATTTTCTGCTTCTATTAATCTGTATAACGGCTTCCCAGAGGAGACAGAATAGCAAGCCAACAAAATGCTGATGATGCATGACTTACACCAACTGCTTGTGAATTGAAAGCAGATGTGGACAGTGGGAGGCTGGCCATCTCTAAATACAATACAAGTAACTGAAAAAAAAAAAGCAAAGTCTACCAGTGGTGTGCAAGAATGTATCTCACAGTTTAAATCTGTCTCTTTTTAAGCAGGCAGTCAGAATGACAACCACCACAATAAAAAGAAGGAAATTGTATCACACATATAATGTGATGAAATATAAATTATATATATAATTCAATCAAATAAAACACAGTGTCATCTCTGTGGTCATGTATGTTGCTATGTATCTATTAGATTTATTAGGATTTTCAGCTTTATAATAAAAACACCAGGAGTGTTCCAGCCTGTACAGCTGTAAGTATCACTGCCTTTGAACTGCAATATATCCCGTTTTGTACAGAAAAAAAAATCTTTGTTAAAGAAGGGGCACATGATACACACATTTCTTGTATGTATGCTCTTGAATAAACTTACATGTTCTGGAAAAGCATTTGACTCCATTAGCACGAACTCCTGAGTCAGTACACTACTCATTTATGTTCTCATTACAAGTTTTTCCATTTTCAACTACTCCTTATCATAGTACTCTGATTAACTATAATTCTTTACCTTCCTAGGTGCACTATACATGTCTCTTACAGACCCTTTCATAAATCAATTTTATTTACTGGTCTTTGGGGTTCTGTGATAGCAAAACTTTCTCTAAAAGCAAGATATTTTAAGGGATATTCATAGCTTTTATCTCACCAGTTCTTTTTGATATCTAAACAAAATAACCGCTTTCTTACCTTCAATTTACTATACTTCTTTATTAAAAATCAATGCTAAATACCCTTAATTAACGTCAAAGCTCTCTTGGAGTTTTCAGGCTGTACCCATTTCAAGTTTATATTCAGTATACTGCAGTGAAGGTTATTGGTCTTCTGAGACTATTTTACTAGAGCCATGTTAAATCACTTTCTACATACTGTGACAACATTTAACTTTCTCTGCTCACATTATTTTTCCAGCTCTCAATAAGTTTTTGGATATACTACTAACAGTTGCCCCTTTTTTTTTTTTTTCTGCTTTCTTCAGATTAAAGCTCCATTTGGCTTGGGCATTTTGACAGTTTTCAGAGGGTGAGACCATTCATCCTGGTTTGATCCTCATTTCAACTCCATATTTTTTATTTCTTCCTGTGAAATTTATGTCTTTTTCTGGAGTATGGAACTTTTCTTCCTTCCCTAATACTACAGTTTAAAACTTATATGACATTTCAGCGTCAGCTGATTCACATTTCAATAAATTACTAACTTCATTTTTTAGAAACCGTACAAGTTCAACCAATAACTTATGCCCCTTAAAAAGGCTTAGAGAAAAAAAATCTATTTGCTTCTATTAATCTTCAGAGCCATTTTATTTGCACCCATTATCTCTGCTGGTTTTCTTAACTATTATTATTATAGTCACATTTGCACTATGAATTTTCTATTCCTCTAGACACGTTTCATATCCCTCCCCCACCTTTCTCTCTCAGCTTCCTTTTCCCTAAACTTTGAAGAACATTCTGGAGTCTCATTAATGTGCCTAGAAAAACAGACTTAAATGGAAGCAGAATAAGGCCCAGAAAGTTCTTGTTAAATTCTTGATACATAAATGTTGGTGTTTTTACAAACTTGAAATGAATGGTTACTACTACCAAAAACTGTTATTAAGTGGGATCTTTGCCAGGGACTTAAGTGAAAGAACTATATTGTTCATGAGGTTTCAGTTTTACTTAAAAGCAACAATCATTTTGTACACAGGAAAAAAAAAAAGTTGTCTTTTTGAAGCTAAGTAGCTAAGCTGGAAGAAAAGACTGAAGAGAAAATGCATAAGAAGATGAAATCCTGGGAAGCTCTTGAAATACGCAAGGAGAAATATGAGGGGCAGATTGACGTCTTTCAGGATTAAAGAACTTGGTAAAAAAACAGCTGGTTTTCAGTCTTCCTTGTAGTATACTTAGACTACTAATGGAGGGTAAGGTAGAATATTGAAAATTGTTCTTTTAAATGTAGAAGCAAAGAACTATACACATTCCTGAGCAGGTAAACTACATTTTAATGGTGACTGCAGTCCAGATTATATTTAAATATATGTCGAAACTCATCACATATGAGACAGTGTTGAATATAGAGGGACATGGGATGTGACATCCATGACAGGTTTTAGAACACTGGATCTACTTGCATGGCTCTGTATCATCCATTTGTACAACTGAGGCATTTCTAAGCAGTTCATTTCCATGCCAGAAAATCCCACTTCTCAAAAAAAGCCATGAATCAGTCATGCTGACTCACACTGCCTGGCTTCAAGGACTCATTGACCACAGACAATCATACAAAGAAGGAATGGGCTGAACTGGTAGTCACAATGACCTCCACATCAAGGGCATCTATCCCTGGTCCAAAATATTAGACCAGGTATCAAAACTGCTGAGCACAGGATGACCCACAGTATGACTGAAACCAGTAAACTTCTTACCTTTATCTTTACTGCAGTTTGATTTGTTTACTCGAATAAAAATCACAAGGAACATTAAGAAAGAGTTTACATCAAAATTTTATATAATTCGTATTTTCACCATGCATACAGAATTATAAATAATAATATATATATTCAATGCAAGAATACAGGGCACAAGATTCAAGGTTTTTTGGTCCAAGAGAGATATATATCTCCTATTTTGGTTTATTATGCTTCGTCACTGCTGTCTTGATGGTTCAGGCCAGACTGTATCTGAAATTTATGCTAGATCATAGTCCAAAGAAGGCCCGTATTTAGAGAACTGGATTTTTAAAAAAAATAATGCAGTATCAGTAGTTTAAAATAAAACCTTAATAGATGTACAGGATACAGGAAAAATAATTTACCAAAGCATTTTACATATAAAAGATTTATTTAGAAAAAATATCATTGCAAGTAATTAGCAAATTAAATGAACATTTCTGCTTACTTTACCCTCTAAGATTTTAGGACTGGTATGTATCATTATTGCACTTCTAGTCTACATGCATAACCTACAAATTGCTTGCTTTCTCTTTCATTCCCATTTGGTTTCTCAAATTTGAGCAAACTAGTCACTGAATTGATATACTCAGATAACTTAGACTAAGTAAATTGTTCTCTCTGCACCTGCAGAAGGAGCAGATGCTGTCAGAAGTGGTTTAACACTTCAGCAGACTGCTTCTGTCTGCGTAGTCAGTGACTTTTGCTAGTTAAGTAGTCTGATTTCCTTAAAGCTTTGGCAGCAAATATGTTCCACTTCATAATTTTTTCTTTTAACTGAAATGTAATACACTCTAATGAGTTTAGGTCTGATTCTACAGTAATTATCTCAAATTAAAAGCTTTTAATGTATGAAATAAGTCCAACCAGTAATTTAAATAAACAACTCTGGATCTGCTTTGGTAGATCATTGCATTTAAAATCAATTCCACAATTGGTCTGTGGTTCGTTTGAGATTCTTTAGGAGTATTTTTTTTTCAGATAATGAGCAATGTATGACACAATAAATCTTTCTCTGTTGATCAAGGTCCTTCTCATCCTTACTTGCCTTCCACATAAAGTATCGCTTTTAATCCCTTTTCAGCGTGGTAGGCTGTCCTCACATCCCACAGCACAGGAGGGATGAATGACAGGATGAGCAGGTGGCTCTTACTCCTTTCCCAGAAGACACAGAACTGTCCAGTCTCCCAAAATACATTGCTTCATGTTTCTCTGTTGTTTTTTTTTTTGTTTCTTTTCAATGTTTGTCCATCTTCATCCTACAGAGTGCAAGAAGGGCTTGCTAATTTTTATTCAGTACCATGACAGTTCATCCAGATGAGTCAACACATCTGCTTAGTACCGTGTCTTGTAACTCAGATCTTTGTACCACACTCCTTTGCTCAGAGTAGACATGATCTGCATCCTTACAACACATTACAGAAGGTACTTAAATATCTAATCCTCATTAGTATCACTAAGATTTATGGCTTAGGGCCTCAACTGCATGCAGATGTTTCCAGTCCCTGATCCTGCAGCAAAGAAGTTAAGAAGGTCTTCATCAGTGAGTTAACTGAGGGTAGAACTGGGTATGAAGTATGACTGTAATTAATTAATAGGAAAAATTGTGCAAGGTGTAAGAAAATGAAAAAACTCTTAATTCCAATATTCAAAGTAATAAAATTTTCAACATTTTTCTCTGAGTTATTGCATAACATGGATACATTAATTACCTTGTAAATTCAAACTAATTAAAAATCCTAATTTTTGCTTATTATGAAAATAAGTGAGTTAATCAAAATGAGGTTGTTTAAATAAGGGGTAGTATTGTGCAGTACAGAAGTGCTCATCACTTGTGAAAGGAGATCTATTTGAAAAGTTCTTCAGAATTTAGTTAAGTTAAAAATTGCATCAAGCTTGTGGTTATTTTCCTGCTCTTTTATCTAATTATGCTTTATCTTTCAGCAAACTCCTTTTCAATACCTTTCTGTACTTAAAAAAGCCCTCCAGAAATCAAAGCAGCTTATCTCCATCGCTATGGCTTATGCACTTATCATCATCTTACAGAAATGTGTGACAGGCTCCCTGTCCCATTGGTGCCTCTGTGAATGACAATTGGATGTTTGTATTTCCAGTCCACAACTGATGGATTAAATGTATCTGCTGTCTTTGGCATTTGAGATGTGTACAATAACACGTGTGACCATACTAACTCATATAAATGTTAATTAATGAGACAGTCATACACTATCCATTTATATTCATATGTATTGATCACACTTAACAGCTTAGTTTCCTATCTTTCAGTTAGAACCCTTTAAAATGTCCTAAAGATGGATTTGAATATTTACACTCCGTGTAATGAAGTCAACAGATTTTGTGCAAATTCATCCATTTTTAGATTTTGCTTAACATATGCTTTCAAGAATGAAGTTATAATATTGAATATGCATACAGTTGATTTACAACTAGACAATGCATGTGGTCAGCCCAGCTTTGCTCTATGATATGATGTGTAAGGCCTAACTTTGAAGTAGCCATCTTGAAAACAGTGCCGTTCTATATTGCATGAATTTATATACAAGTTAATATATTATAAAATAATCTTTTAAACTTAATCTCATGCAATGGACTGTGATATATCTATCTAAATTTGAATTTCAGATACAGCAGAAATTCCCATTGTTTCTTTGCTTTTACAAATGAAATTGTGGTCACACAAATCCAAGTGAATTTCAGTTTTTAACACAGGCTTGCTTTTAGCCTGTTTTGGGTTTGGGTTTTTTTTTGTTTGTTTGCTTGTTTCCCTTTTTTTCAATTTGAACAGAGTAATGGTTACTATTATATTTGCGGGAAGATTTCCCTGTCCCAAATATTACTGCTGAGAAACTATTAAAAAAGGAAAATTTCAAAACGACAAATAGTTAATAGTGTATCTTGTATTCCAGGTGTAATTGAAGTAGATGAATAACAATGCATACTATAACTCAGTAAGAATGTCTTTTATAAACCACATAAATAATGTAAGAACTAATATTACAGTTTTAAAGGAGAGTGGATTTTGACTGGCATAGGTCTTGCAGGTAGTATGTGCGGGTATGCAGTGAATTACAAACTGAAAAAAATTTATTAATAAGTAATGTCTTCAGAAAGACTTGTTTATTTTAAAATACCTTTTTTCTTCTGTGTTCTACTACTAAGATGGTAGACTGAGGTGACTTGAAGGAGTTTTCAAACAAAGTGTATTTATTTTGCAAAAAGAAAACTATATATATAAAGCTTTATACTTACTTGCAGCCTATAATGTTCTCTCAGAGACCTGAATGAGAGAACACCCTGAGGAACAATTTATAACAAACTAGACCTTTCTTTTTCACTTCCTCCCTGCCCCCAGCCCCCACCAATCATTGCCTTCAAACGATAAATCGGAAATAGATGTGTATTAAGGAAATGTTTGATCTATCCTGGATAAAGATGCATTATGAATGATTTAAACTGTATGAGAAGACATTTTTGTTTCCATTTTCTGCTTGTAAAGAGCTGCAGTTCCATTGCTATGAGTCCATAGGTAATTCTCAATGAATCATTTCACAGTATTACATTAATTTTAAATGAAAAGAGCTGGGTAGTGGTAGGTTCCTTGGAAAGTCAGAAAAAAGTGCTGTTTTTTTGACTTGATTATAGTTTCTATGGGACTTGAGAGGTTTTGGTAAGTTTGGGTTGGGTTTTTTTTGTGGTGTTTGGGTTTTTTTCATAGGAGTGGTGTTTTAATTACTGTTGACTTGCATGCCATAACTGATAATAATGCCATAATTTACATGACGGCTCCTCGTCTGGCAATATTTTGAAAAAAAGTTCTCTGATTAATTTTGCCTAAATCATCATGGAAAATAATCAGGAACACATGGATGTGTTCCAGAGAACTCAGCGTGAACATGTTTTTTTAGGCAGAATGCTAACTGCTGCACACATTCCTGTAATTCATTTATTTCAATTATGGGCAAAAAAAATATTTCATACCCTTTCTTTTAAAGTTCTTGGGTTGTTTTTTTTAGTTTTTTCTTTCTATTGGTTTGTTGTGGGTTTTTCTTTTGGGGGTGTTGTTTGTTGTTTTTTTCCTTGAGGTGGGAACAACAATGTAAAAATGTTATTAGATATTTTATTATAATTTGCTGTGCAATTTTTAATCAAAACTACAGAGGACATTAAGTTATTCCTTTAAGAAGGATTTGTGGCTTGCTTTACACTGCAGAAATCCTCATGCATATGGAAAATGACTGTAAATATATTCCTAGAATAAGATTGACTCAGTACATGAATTTATATTAATCTGAACATATGATTAGTTCAAAAGAATAACAGATACTGCACTTCAAGATGTCATTATGAATTATTAAAAACAATGCGATGTTGTGCAATTTTATTGGTGCTGTCAAAGAATTATATTATGTTTTTTTCTTTTAATCTTGGGAATTTGGTATAATTTCAAATGTTGGAGGAGGTGTACAAAATATTCCAGAAACTTTAATATCCCTTAGTTTCAGATTCCTTAATCTAAGATACTTTTTCCTCTCCTATTAAGATCTCCCATTCACTTAGGAATATATACACATAACAGAAATGCTCTGACTCTAAGACAGTTTTGTAGGTTGGTGGTCAGCAAGAACAAATCAAAACCTCATGAAGTTCAACAAGGCCAAGTGCAAGGTCCTGCATGTGAGTCACGGCAATCCCAAAGAGAAATACAGGCTAAGCAGAGAATGGATTGAGAGCAGCCCTGAGAAGAAAGACTTGGGGGTGTTGGTTCATGAGAAGCTCGACACAAGCCAGCAATGTGAGTTTGCAGCCCAGAAAGCAAATTGCATCCTGAGCTGCATCAAAAGAAATGTGGCCAGCAGGGCGAGGGAGGACATTCGGCCCCTCTACTCTGCACTTGTGAGACCACACCTGGAATATTGTGTCAAGCTCTGGACCCCCAACATAAGAAGGACATGGACCTGTTGGAGTGGGTCCAGAGGAGGGCCACAAAGATGATCAGAGAGCTTCAGCACCTCTCCTATGAAGTCAGGCTAAGAGAGCTGGGTTTATTCAGTTTGGAGAATAGAAGGCTCTGTGGAAACCTTATAGCAGCTTTTCAGTAGCTGAAGGGCACCTACAAGAAAGCCAAAGAGGGAGTTTTTACAAGGGCATGTTGTGATAGGACGAGGACTAGTGGCTTCAAACTGGAAGAGGGGAGATTTAGAATAGATATCAGGAAGAAAGTTTTCACTCTGAGGGTGGTGAGGCACAGGAACAAATTGCCCAGAGAAGTTGTAGATGCCCCATCCCTGGAAGTGTTTGAGGCCAGGTTGGATGGGGCTTTGAGCAACCTGATCTAGTGGAAGGTGTCCCTACCCATGGCGGGGGGTTGGAACTAGGTGATCTTTAAGGTCCCTTCCAACCTAAACCATTCTATTATTCCATGGAAAGGAAGGAACTGTTAATTTAGAAAGAAAAAACTGAGCAGTGGATACTACATACTGAAAAAGGAAAACATTTGGAATTAAATCATAGACATTGACAATCCAAATTCTTAATACTTAACACAATTAGTCCTGATAAGATCTAAAGATAGTGCACCATTTTCTTTAATGTTGTAGCAGCTAGGCCTCTTACTGCATTAAAAGTAGAGTAGAGATGGACTATACAGTTTCTGCCTCTTAAAGATGTTGTGTCACTGAGTGATCATCCCAAAATGCTGATCACAGCACAGCAATAGTAGCTCCCCATAGGACCATGAGCTGAGGTTCTGGGGGAACCTTACTGCTGCAAAGTCACAGCTTTCTTTTAGAATAACTGTGGCAATTTGCGTTTCTTGGAGCTATTTTGTCAATTGCATGTAGACTTGGACAGACTTTATTTTAAATGGTTTCTGCACATCCATGCAAGCTAACAGGAAATACCAGTTTAATGAAAATGAAGATTTTGATTTTCACTGCAGCTTAAGTGGGAAATGGTAGTCAAGCGACATTAGACTGAGATTTCAAATTTTCTCATGTTGTTTTAGAAGGAGTGAAAAAAAACTTTTTTGGGGCAGGGGAAGAATAGTGGAACAAAAAATGAAAGGTTCAAAATTACAAGTATCACATGGATAAGTGTGTCACCGAAATGTGAGAGTCCCAGATTTATAGATTTGAAGTAAATAGAGCTGTAACTTATCTCCCAACTTCGTTTAATTCCTTTCCTCTAAACGAAGTTCTACTATACCTTGGTCATCAGGAAACTGACAAAATTTTGTCTAAATTGTTTATAAAGCAATGACACATCTGCAGGCTCCTTAAAGTACTTAAATAGTGTCATCATTAGCATTTTTTTCTTTCCCAAAGATGGATCTTAAATGATTTTTTCTGCAGTTTACACTTCTTGTCCTATGGATGTGAAAAATAGTTATTTCAATTTCCTTTGCATCAACTTCATATGTATTTAGTTATTATATTTACCCCTGAACTATGTAGCAATGGGTCTTTCCATCTTTTCTCTGCATCATATTTTCTAAACTTGTAATTACTCCTGAGGTGCTTTCATAATGATCCGTATCTTTTACGTCAACGCTTTGTTTTGCCTGTCCCACAGAAGGGACCCGAATGTGCCTTCAGACAAACACTGATATTATGACCTTTCTGAGGCAGGTCTTTTTAATTTTTTTTAATATTTCTTAATAATTCTTTGTCTGAGGAAATAAGTAATCATTGAAAAGACAGTTGAATATGACTCCTTAGATCACAGACTGAATACTCGAAAATACACACAAAAGCAATTAAGAACCTTTTCCTCCAAGTTTCCTAAAGACTGCTGTATTAGAGGGGATCTTTCAGTCTTTATATCTATTTTTTTCCTTTGAGGTTTTTCCATATCACTGACAAATTCCCAAGTCTTCTTTTTGATGCAATAATTTGCACACAGTGATCTCTGTCATGTTATTATTTAAAGTAAAAATATAATGTAAATCTGATTTCCAGGTTTGGGGATTAAATGTAATGCCTAGCAAACAAGATGATGGTTAATAATAGAATCAAGACTTTTTCACTACTTTTTTGAAAAGTGGTTTTCATTAGATTTCCTAAACTATGTATTACATAGGATTTTTGAAATACAGTCATGAAACTATTTCCTATTTTTATTTTTCTGATCTGTACATAAGAAGAGTTTTAATGCATTTAAACATCTCGCTGTCATTCATATCTGCCATTCTTAATGTTTAAGCAGAGAATAAAATTTGCTGTTTTGGGGTAATGATTAATCTAAAAGACACTTAAAGTTCTCAAGTCAGCAATGAGTGCCATTTTGCTAAGCAAAGATAAATACATTGCATGATATACTATGTGCAAAAAGGTATAATGACTGTCACTTTTCAGCAAGATGGCCAGACAGTGTATTTCCCAGTTATGACCCTTGCTTCTCCGAGAGAGAAAAATCTTCTACATCCTTTATAATCACTGGTCTTTAATAAAGGGAAACAGATACATAAACATTTTCAACATTAAATTAACTAGTACGTGAATATTGCCATGTTTCCACTGAACTTGTTAGTTTGCTATATATTCACATCAGGTCATATTATAAATGAAGTTTATATATTCGTTTTTGTATAACAGTTCTTTATTAGTAGTCTTATGGGCTTCCTGCAGTCATCGATAGACTGGATCTTGATGATGTTTATGAATATTCTAATATCAAAAAGGTAGTTATTTATTTATTTCAGGCTATTTCTTGTTCCTACAGTGCAGAACCATTGTACGAGAAGGTGTGACACCATTTGTTTCTTGCTGATCTTTGTCAGTCGACAACTTCAAGTTGATTCACATCTATTCTAATAGTATGCTTTTACCTTTCTATGGTAATGTCAGCATCCAAAATTATAATTACAGGTCTTACCAGCTTGCAGAATATTCTATTAATTTATCCTCCAATAACATTAGATTAGCATTTTAATATTCAGAAACTGTGTAAATTGTACATCGTCCGCTGTTCCTTGAGAGAGTACTTAGAGTCATCTTATTCGTCAGACAGCTCTGAAGACTTGTGATATTTATACTTAAAGCTTCTACTGAATGAAATACATGTATTGTAAACTGGACAAAATTCACCAACATCATATGAATTATAGCACTAGGAACCAATGTAAAACCAAAATTGGCATCCAATTTTCTTTTTAGTAATGATCGTGAGAAAGCATCTCATGAAGACATATCCAATGCAAGATTATAATTATCCTGTATAAATAAACCATTCTGTCTCAAACCTGTCGACCTGCCTCATATGAACCCTTTGCCACCCTACCTAATAAAAAAAAATCACTATAATATTGAACAATATGTCTAGCACAAGATGGAAAGTACATTCTTTAATTCAGCTATCTTATGCAAAGGATAATGATTCCAACCATTTCTAGGTGTTACCAGATGTCAAATATATATTCTGGACATCTCTGAATCAGTTTTGTGCCCTAGTTCTCCCCATTTGTCTCAAAAGAGAATAATAGAAAAAGGACATAAAGCATCTTCTAGCCCCCACATTTCCAGTTCTTAAATTTCTTAACATGAATTATAGTAATAAACTGATAGTTCGTATTTTTAATTCTGTAAAACTAGACAACTATATTGAACTGGACATCACTAAAATTTAGCTTACTGCTTTAGACCTTTTAATTAGTTTCCTATGCAAAGAACCTGTTTCCTAACAATGGAGACGAAAAAGAAGTGAAAAAAGATTTCTTTTTTTTGGAAACATATGAGTCAGAATTTCCATTTTTGCAATATTTCTTGCTTGCTTGTGTGTTATTTTATAAAATAATCCCTGTAAAAACTGAATAAGCCCTCATCCTTAAAGACCATGTGGAGACATCACATCTTAGAACACTCTGAAAAACATTGCTGCAGAGGATTGATAAATTCATAGCAAGTATATTCCTTTTTTAAATAACCTACACTTTGAGCTATTTTATTTACTTAACCCATGGCAACCACTAGTAATAAAAATATTTCTAAAATTGGGAGGCGTTTTGAACATACAGACACACATTTTAAATTTGTAAACAAAAAATTAAAAGTTTTATTCTGTGCTCACTACCTTACTCTTGGGCTGTTGCAAGACACTTTTCAAGGAATACAGCAAAGAGAACATTAGCTTAAGAGCAGACACACATTTCTTTTCTTTCTCAATTTGAAATAAAGGTGTTATAGACTGAAATAAGATTTTCCTTGCAAAAAGGTGAAGTTGTACAAAATTTGCACTGTATTCCTTTAAAAAAGGAAATTTACTACTTATTTGAACAGATAATATTTATTTAAATGACTTCTAATTTATTTTAACAGTCGAGCCAAAGTTAAAAAACTAATCTTTCCATGATATTTATAGCTCAAGCACTTTTAAGAAATCTTTGAGTTTTGTTGACAGTGTTGCCATAAACACAGCTTTCATTGCAAATACACATAGTTTGGATTGCAAATAAAGCTAGAAAGTGAATTACATTTCCAGTGTATAAAACCCCAACAACAAAAAAAAATTGTCACACATAGCCACTGACTTCACAGATAAAATTGTGGTCATCTTCAGGAAAAATATGTTCGCCATATACATATGCTTGTGCTTAATCTGATATAAAGGGATGATTTTTTTTTGATCCATCAGAGAAAACAGAAGATCAGTTAATTAGGAACTGGCCTGGTAGAAATTCTTTCATCTGAAAACCTTTTATTATTCAACAAGCTTCAAACCATCAAAATTTATTTATTATTATTATTATTCAACAAGCTTTAAACCATCAAAATCAACAGACATCAACATTAATAGATTGTATCATTCATCACTAAAAATATAATCTTTGTTACAAAGCAGCAATTTAGGACTTGCTTTAGCCTCAGTTCTTACCTCTTTATTTTCCTTTTCCTCTTCCTCTATTCCTAATCTATTTCTTCCACACAACCAACCAGACTCTCAGGATCCCCAAGGGTCTTGTCTACATTTCCATCTTGGTCAATAGCATAACCAAGGTGAGTGGGAAGGTCAGGTGCTGGGTAGCCAATGGGCACGCTAGCACATTTCAGGAGACAGGGTACCTTTAGACTCTTTCTGGTCTGGTCCTGTGTTCTGACTGCCCATCTACTGTTGGAGCACTTTACGTGTGCTCCTGGAACACATGTTCTCATTCAGTTACACACAGACAGACACGTGCATATGTTTATATATATTTCTGTAAGTAAGAGGTACTGTTAAATAGCCTCTACATTCACCTTTTGTCTTTACAAAGATTAGTCCCTTTTTCAAAATTAAATTCCTTCATTTTTTATGCTGCATTTTCTTTTAGCAACAGTTAAATATACTTTTTTCTATCTATGTGTTTATATAACCCAAAAAAGGTTACATGTTCTGCGGTTCCCCAGAACGACAAGAAAATGTCAGTCTCCTTGTTGCTTACAAAGGTTAAGGCAGAAAAACAGTCTTATTTTCCTGAAATAAAATTTGAATGTTCCTGAAAATTCTTCCATCAAACACTTTCCACAACAGCTGGTGAAAATTCAAAGGTAGGTAAACCTGACTGATTAAGCCTTGGAGTAAAGCAAAGAAATATTATATTCTATCTATAACTCTAAAGACTGAAACAGGGGCATTCAGGAAGAATGTGGCATCTATGAAGTGCTCATTGCACTTCATAACTCTGTGAGCATTGGTAGGATTAAAATATCCTTCCTTATAGATGGATCACATAAGTCTTAGCAGTCTGTTGGCATCAACAATCCAGCCCCTTCTGCAAAGAGTAAACTTGACCTCAGGAGGAATATATCGTAGCATAACTAACATTTGAATGTGAGTGTACAACACCTCCAGAGAGAAAAATCGTCAGAAACATTTGCTCTCAAGAAGACTTCAGAGGCTTCACTGGATCCTGAAAATGAATAAGCAGAAAATAAAGTTCTAATTTACAACAGTGGTTCCTCAGGAGTTTTTTTAGCAAAAACTTGCTGTATCTGTCAAGCTTGCTTGTCCAGTGACACTTTGTGAGTGTGTTAATATCCAGTATATAACAATTATGTCTTGCTGGATTTACTCTCAATATAAACCCTGCATTGAAATGAGTTTCTTCTCTCTGTTCTTTATTTGCTAGTCCTGATTTATTTATTTTTCAATATCTATCCTATAGAANTCTGTTTTTTTTTTTTTTTTTTTTTTTTTGTAGCAATAAGAGCTCGTTTGGGGGCTTTAGTTTCTAACATTCCCATGTTAAAAAGAAATTCTTAGTTCTTTGTAACGTTTATGGCCATGGCTTTTTCCTTGGAATTTTCAGTTACTACCTTTGCAGGTTGACAGCTTTTATGGGAACTGTTCTAGGGCAGTAGCATGCTGTCTAATGTTTGAAATCTGTCATTGTGTTCTTGATTTGGTTGTTTTAACTGCAAGAGCGAAATTCTGATTCAGGATTTGCAGCTTTGAAAGCATTCAAAGAAATGTCTGCATAAGTCTGCATGAGTGAAAAATGAGACTTCATCTATCTTTTAGAAGTATGATGCTGTCATCAAAACTTTAATCATGACTGATCTCTAGTCAAAGCAGACTGAACGTGACTTAGACCTGTCTGGTTATGTCTTTCTGGTCTTTGATCTATATTACTTTATTTCAGCTAGAGCAGAGACTGAAATTCTCCTTTGAAAACAGTTTGGCTTCTAGCTACCCTTTTATTTATTTATTTATTTATTTATTTGATCTCTTGTAATAATCTAGAGCATAAATATTCACAGAATTGGCAAAAATTAAACCAATTTATATGAATTTAAAAAGTAAATTTTCAAGACTTAAATGGTATATTCATATCTAAATATTCTACACTTACCACTTTCTCAATTCACTAAAATGCAGTAAAATACCTAGAAAAATCAGTGTTTTTTTCACACTACTGTTATTGAGAGTTATCTTTTTAAATATTTTCACCACAGTAACATTTCCAGAGTGTACAAACACCTTCTACTTAAACATTTTAGTTGATACTTTTACACTTGTTTCTTAATAGTTAATCTATTTTATACTTTCAATTCATATTATAATACAAATGCTTTTTTTGTTGCTGATATATATACATATATTGAGGATTTTCAAGTATGCTATCACCTGCTTTTCATCATCTGCCATAAAAGAAGTTTAATTTCTACAGTCTCAGAAAGAACTGAATGATCATTTACTATAAAAAAAAAAAATCTGGTTTGAACATTAGTCTCTGGTTTGATTTTCGAATACATTTGATCATAAGGTTTCTACGCTTTTCCTTGGAAAAGGTCAAAATGACTGCATTGACAGCCCCAAATATTACACAGCTGTTATGTTTCTATTCTGTGTGACAGACATTACTTCTCAGGTTTGAGTGGAGCTGTCATGCTTTATAATTCTAATCTTTGTTAAATATTTTATACTTCTGCTTTTGCAAAATTATTGTTTCAGCAGCCATATACTTAAATTAATGTCTATATTCATATTTCTCTGAAGGTTTCTGAAAAGATTGTCAGCAAAGAACTGTATTCCATTGTTGCCCATCTCCAAAGTCAGAACACTCTTCTGCATTTATATTGCCAAGTGTGTCTCTTCATGTCAATACATTTATTCCTGTCATAACTTCCAATCCAATTTAAAGATAAAAGCAACAATGAATTTGGGTAGGTCTAAGGCAGAATTTTTCTTTTGTCTGCCTGTGAAGAGTCTCTGGTATAGTCAGGTCTTCAGTGTACTTCTGCTACTCATGAGGTTCTGAAGATAATTTCGTTTTTTTTAATTTCAGGAGTTAAAGACTTAGGCTATATAAGAGGCCTCAGTGAGACAGCATTATGAATCATAGTAGTTTTATGACAAAGGACTACTCAAGGTTATTTCATATTTTGTTCAAAAAAAAAAGAGGATGTGAATAGTATTTATTCTTCTAATACGGGCAATGGTAAGGTCTGATTCATACAAAATCCCCTCAAAATCATTTATAATAAGAATTCTTATTCCACAGAAATCTCTTCTTACATGCTCCAAACCTGGTTCTTTTCATCTGGCTGGTCAATATGTTCTGCTGTACCATCTGGGAACTTGTCATTTCAGATCACGACTTGTTTTTTAAATGTTGCATACTCAAGTTACAAATACCACCATATAATGCCTTAAATTATTGCTAACATATTCTAGTCCTCTAACATAGATATTAAGATAGTGATTAGCAGTTCCTGGTAGGTTTTTTTAATTGTTTCTCACTCCATTTTACTCTACTGTATGTTACAGAAATGCACTTCTGAGAATTCAGTCATTACTCACTGACGCTTTCTACATGGCCATACTAGAAAATATCTCCTCTTTTTTAAGAGCATAGCTGTATGTTTTTTATAGTTCAGAAACAGAGTTATTTTTTTTAATACCATGTCCTAGAAAAAACTCAGCTTAATGTTAAAATAAATACTACCAAAAAAACCCAGAATCTATCTTTTAGAAGTAGATCACCAGTAAAAACTGTAAATCATAGTCTTCATTTTTTCTTGATGTATATTTGGTATGTGACATCACTGATAATTAAATGTCACCAATGAAGATCTTTTTCCTGATTTACAGTATTATAAAGTTCAGGGTGTATGAAGCCATTCTCAACTAATGGTGTATCAATTACCTATTAAAATTATATGCTTTGTGTATTTTTGACCCTACCTTTTCAACAGTTTTAAAAGATTGGAAACCTATGAGCCAGCAATGCTGCAGAAGTTTAATTTTCCTCTTTATCGTGCTATCCAAAAAATAAATATATCAATCTGTCCTGTAAAATATATATGGAGGATTGAAAACTGATGAAAATAAGCAATGTGGAGTTCATATCACATAATTCTTGCTCTTTGACAGATCAGGTTTCTCTGTTTGATGGCCAAAAATAATGCTGTGAAGAGTGTGATCAGTACGGTTTGCAGTAAGTAGATTTTGAGGAAGCTGTGAAAACTGTAAACACAAAACGGAGTTCTCAAAAGAAAAATTAGCTGCCAAAATTAAAATGGATACACTATTCAATATGGAAAAGCTGATTCTGTTTTGCTTTGCTTTGTTTTTCTGTTTAGCTATTTGTTTAGTTTAACATGTTGACTAATTCAGAATGGAAAAGAAAATCTGTATCTAAGATCAGCAAAGCTAAAAGACTGTTTCAGTATCATATGCTAGTGTTGAATTCTGAGAAAAACAAATAGGTTTTGTTGGTAGTAAAATTAAAACTACATAGTTTCCTTGTTTAGTTACCTGGAGTAACTTTGAATCTGCGCTTGGGGCTGGATGCTCTCCTAACATCTAAGGTGCAACCACTGATTAAGCTTTTCCTGTGGTTCGGACACCTGTATTGATGCTCTACTGTGCAGACTTTCTGGTGTTCAAAGTGGTTGGACACAATGCTTGGTCTTTATGTCTGTGAATATGTTAAAAAAGGTCACTCCAGTCTACTTAGGCAACATTTTGATGATACCATAAAATGTAACGCATCTTCAAATTTCTATCAAATTTGTCAAAATTCAGCATGTTCAAAATTTATTAGAAGAAATAAAGTATAAGTTTATTTTCTTATCAAAACACCTGAAAATAAAGGCACTAGCAAATGAAGGGGAACAGGAGGCAAGAGAAATGGGAAAAGAGAGATTTTATTGCATTCATGCCATAATAAGGAGGAAACATGGACTGATTCGTTAACCGACCTTTCATCTCCTAAAATTTAAAGAAAAGGTTTTCGTCATTTCATTATGGTTTTACAGTTACTTTTTTCTGGGCATTTTGGAGCCTTCAACACATAAGGACAAAAATGCCTTGAATTAAATTATCAGCTTGTGTTTGGATGCAATACAGTATTTTAAATGCTATATTACTTTGCAATAATATAGAAATATAATCTCCTGTTATTGAAGAAAGGGCTTCTTCCTTGTTCATGGAGTAGCTGATCAAAATGCACTTACTACCACATAAAATATTTTAAATATTTTTAAAACACTACTTGGTGGGGGAAAAACCCAACCGAACCAA
>VZSZ01007375.1:29022-93054 GCA_013398815.1 Ibidorhyncha struthersii | reverse complement strand
AAAAAAAAAAAAAAAACAGAAACATTGGAAGTGTACACCATTTCCCAGGAAAGGTTGTGTGTCAATCATATATTACTATTCTTTATTATAACTCATGATCATTTATATTCCACTATGACTTAAAAAGTATGAATTAGGTCTTATCATTAGATATAAAACAAAAGAATTTTTCTTTTGCCAATATCAGTTGGTGTAAGTAATTTATAGTTAAGTTGGCAACTAGTATGAAATCAAAACAATGTTTTAGAAACTAAGTCATCTTAAGGGAAGGAAAATACTTTATTTCATCAAGCTGCAGTTTCAAAATTTTTTTAATCAAGACTGACATATTGCCATGAGTCTTTCAATACCGATGTATGGGAACTTTTTTGCACCACTCCTTACAATTCCTAGCAGGATACAGCAAAAGAAACTTGGTAGTATTTCGAGACAATTATTTGGCTTTTTCTCTTTCTATTATCCCTTTGTACTGTTAGATTGTTTTTTAAGTAGTGTTGCAAGTTTAGGCATTTTTTTGTCAAACTTAGCCATTTCTTATCTTTGTTTGAAATACTTTGGTTTTCACCAAATCTCACAGAATCACATAATCACAGAATGGCTGAGTTTGGAAGGGACCTCTGGAGGTCATCTGGTCCAACATCCCTGATCACTCAGGGCCACCCAGAGCCATTTGCCCAGGATCATGCCCAGGCAGCTTTTTAATAACTCCAATGATGGAGACTCCATAAACTCCCTGGGCAACCTGTGCCAGTCCTGTCACTCTCACAGTAAAAAAGTGTTTCCTGATATTTAAATGTAACCTCCCATGTTTCAGTTTGTGCCTCTTGCCTGTTATACTGTCACTGAGTACCACTGAAAAGAGCCTGGCCCCATCATTTTCGCACCCTTCCTTCAGGTATTTTTATACGTTGATGAGATCTTTCCCAAGCCTTCCCTTATCCAGGCTAAACAGTCCCAGATCAAGGTGATGATACCTTCCTTTCACACTGGGCTACATGAACACTTCTGATAGCAGATCCTAAACACCCAAACTATAGTCTGCCTGTGATCAACTGGCTGTAGTGATTACATCTTGAATATCACCAGCATTATTAACTTTTCACAAGTAATACGGAGACTTAAATTAACATGGAAGTGTCACTATACACAGTTTTGATCTAAGTCAAAGAGAATTTTTCTTCACCTTTTAACAAAATGAGCCAATGCCTTTGCAATTTCATGTACTAAACAGTACTTGCATATAAAAGTTGCTAAAATCAATAACTGGAATATAACATAATCCTACATCTACCAGAAACAAATGGAGATTTGATAAGAGTTTCACATTTAAGACTAGAGAGGTAAACGTAGCTGCTTTGTGCTGATATTGTTGTTTTTTTCTTACCTTCTTATAAGTATAAAGAAATCATTCCAGAAAAAAAAAAAGAAAACATTAATTGCAAAACAGAAATTTTGAATTACTGCTTTTACAAAAGAAACAAATCATGCAATACTTCCTTTTTACTTGTGTTTGGGGATGTAAGGAATGTAGTGAGTAAGAAAATTATTCTTTGTGATGAAATCTGAATACGTCTCACCTTCCAGAAGAGTGTTCTCGCTGTGTTACACTTGTAGGTAAAGACAATGCATTTTCATCAGACATATTAGTACCCTTGGATAAATAGACAGTCTTCAGGTATGAAGTAGAAGCAGCAGACTCTGAATCAGGTAGAACAAATACTGTACCTTATCAACTTTTTCTCTCTTTCCCCCAACTGACACCTACTCTAGTTCTCAGTATCAGCTGTGTTTCCTTTCAGAGATGGCCCGGTGCATATCTAAACATGTTCTAAACAATTTTTTGAGACTTATAAAGCTTCGAAATCTGCTGCTTCTATTTCAGCTATGAAGAACTGCTTGAGTGTCTGAAAGTATGGCTAATGTTCTTTTATACACCAGATGACCCCAGCTGACCAAAGGGATGTCCCAGACCATATGACCATGATCAACAATAAAAACTGGGGGAAGAGGAAGGAAGGGCAAGAACGTTCGAAGTTACGGCATTTGTCTTCCCAAGTAACCATTACATGTGATGAAGCCCTGCTTTCCTGGAGATAGCTACCAAAGCTGCCTACCAAAGGGAAATAGTGAATGAATTCCTGATTTTACTTTCCTTCTGTGCTCAGCTTTAGCTTTACCTATTAAACTGTCTTTATGTCAACCCATGAGTTTTCTCACTTTTACCCTTCCGATTCTCTCCCCCATCTTGTTGTGAAGGATTGAGGGAGCAGCTGTGTGGCAATGAGCTGCCTACCATGGTTAAACCACAGCAGGCTATTAAAACTACAAGGATAACAAAACAGAATTTTGGTAGGTGGCCTGAAAAATCAAGGAAAAATTGTACTTTCTCAACTTCAAGAGAGTAGTGAAGTCAAAACACCTATTTCACCCTCATTGGACACTCAACTCAAATTACAGCAAATTTTTTATCTTCAAGAACTCTGAAAAGATTTTGACCTTTGGTATTGTGCAAGATAGTACATTACCCACTGCAATTCCAAGTTTAAAATTGCCTTTAATATTTACCATCTTCACAGCATAAAAAGTAAGGGGTTTTATACGATATTATATAAAAGATTACATTTCTATTGTACACATCTTTGGGAGATGGTGTTTATACAAAGATATTGGATGGATTATTAAATCCTTATGTGTTTGAAATAAAAATGGTTGGGTTGTTAGCCAATATACCAGAGTTTATAAAACAGCTGAAATTAATGGCAAAAAAGACCTACATAGTCACCTAGCATAGTCTAATCTTTAACTGAGATGAGCTCTGTATAGCTTCATTTCAGTGAGGGTTAAATGATGGTCATGGTATTTGCCTGGAGCGGCTTTTTCACAATCTAATAAATGTAATCATTCAGAATCTGTGTATTAATATTTCACCCATAAGATTTTATTTTTCATGTTTTACCATACTTTTAGTTAGAAATTACCATACTTCTCTTCGGAATACTGATTCAATATCTAGTTTAGATAATTTTTAATGGTTCACTCTGTTGCTTTTAAACATACTTTTTTTTTAATATGTCAGCTGAAAAAAAGCCAGCTTTTTTTTTTTTTCTATTTCAGGGCAGGACAAAATATTATTTTCAAATGTAAAACTTCTCCCAACATGGAAGAACTTTGATCAGCTAAGAAAAATACTCTTTGGCTACTGTTCATTCGTTTGGCTTCAACAGGAACTGAAGTACTTACAGGCTGATTTGTAACTTGTTTTCCATGCCTTGAAGTGCAACTAAACACCTCCTAGTTTTGATGTTGTTTTTTTCTTTTCAAATTTCCACAGGCATTCTTTCCTGAACTTATTAACACCTGGAGGTGTCTCATTACCTTTAAAAAGTGCTCGAAAAGATTGATTTAGAAAGCAGCTTTGGTGACCTTATCACAATTAATCAATTCTCACTATTTTCCAAAGGTCATTCTCTTTATCAACATTTTTAAGAAATATTATTCAAATTAATTTGAGAAAGGTATAAAGATTTTCAAAATGTATCTAAATATCTCAAAATAATATATTTTGAGATGAGCCTTTCACAAAGTTCAAAGTGTTATATTCCATATGAGAAATAGGTTAGTGAAATTAGATTATGTGTTGTTTTTATCCAAAATGCAAGGAAAAAAATCAACCAAATCGACAGCACAGGAAGATGGAAATAAATTACGTATTAACATTAAAAAAAAAGAATTTTCTGCTTTCAAAATGTGATTTAGCCAAATATAATACTGTGTCCTGTGTATTTTGGCCCATTTCTTCTGCTTTCGGATCTTAACAAGATTTATGTTAGAAAGCATTATTGACTTTTGTTTTTCATTTCATAGTATTTTGATCTTACTGCCTACAGTATCATCATGTCACATTTTTATTTAATCAGCATATCACTGGGAGGACAAGACAGAAGGATAATATAATGCCGCTAAAATCTGATAATGCTATACGATTTAGCAATTTATTCACAAGCCCCATTCTGTCTTTTCCTCACCCTCCTCTATAAGTAAGCTACGCAGAGGAAGAGACTTAGAAATTCAAGAACAGTTCAGGTATTTGGCTAGCTGAGGCTATAACTCTTGAAGTTTTGATCTTGAAGTTTGGTCAAATTTTTTTTTGTCAAATGCAGACTGTAATTTGCAATGAACAGATGACATTTCCTGGGAACTAGATCAGAAATTTAAAAAAAATATGAAGGATCATATTTCCCTGAAATGTAATACTTCTTCTAGTTTTATGTATCTAGAAGTCCTTTTAATTTTTCTTTTTACTATACTGGTCCTCTATTGCACTATGAGTAGAAGCGCAAATTGAGACAAAGAGGTCTCATCTTTTAAATCCAGAATTCCATCTGATCTGGCATTTAGAAGGAAAAGTATAAAAACACCTGTTACTTTTAATACTAGTTCAGACATCCCTAAACTTCCTCCTTCGGTTCGTTATGCTCTTTTCTATCTTGTAAAGATACACTTTGTTTTAAATTCATCACTGTTAAATTTTAAAATTACAGCCAAACTGGTAACCATACCATGAAATCTCAAGATACCTGTTATAAAGACTGTCAAAGAATTTCATACAAATTCAGAGAAAAAAATGGAAGATTAGTGGTCAGTTGGTCTGAATTGGAGAAAACCAAAATGCATTTTACATCTCTGGCTTTGAATTTTTTATGACTTTAGTCAAATGAAGAGTCAGTTTAGATTAAAATTTGGAACAATTTTAAAATGAAAATTGAGAATAAATGTGTTTTAATCAAAATCTAACTTATTTACAGATTCGGTGAATCTCCAGTAAAGATGAGACTGGAGACTAATAGCGGTCTTACTCTAGTTCTTTCAAGAATTTGGCTCCAATGATGTGTTGGTTTCCTTCATCAATGTTATTTGTGCGTACCATGAACGAACACAAATCATAAGTTTATTGTTAAACTTTATGGCCACTGTCCAAAACCAGAATTTAAGATGCAACTCTCCTTCTTTTTCTACTTATAGTTCTATATGGTCTTATAAGATGATTCTTTGTTCTTCAGGTTGCAATTCTTCTTCTGTACAACATGCAGAGATACACATCAGGTTAAATCTAAATCTACCTCAGGTTAAAGCCAAATCTGATGAGACCCAGGAACTCCAATCCTCCCAAAATCATGCTTTAAGAAGAGAAGAGAGTTTGGTCAGGAAGCTCTGTTATCAAAAAGATTGTATGGACTCCAAAGAGGTAAATATTTCTTAAGCATCCCATTACAGATAGCAGGAATTTTAAATTTTATTAGGATGGACAGTGCCCAAGAGGGACCCTGGTTGTATCTTGGTAATTAAAAATTTCACATAATAACAGGAAATTCAGTAGTCTAGCTTTTTTCAGGGCTGTTTATGTATTTTACATGAAACATCATTGAATAAAAGCTGAATTAATTCTGTGAGTAGGAAACCATGTTTACAATGCACCACTAAAGACATTAGACTAGAATAGAGAAACGTGCAACTGAGATAACATGACCTTGCTGTTTGCTAGGAGCATAACCCATAACATTTTGATTACACTTCTGCAGTTCTGTATATGTAATTGAAATAACTTCATCACAGCTGTTTCAGAGAAGTTTCTGTAATATCAGATTTCTTTGGTCTCTTACTCTTTTTCAGGTTTTTCCCATGTGGAAAAGCTATATGAGTAGTTCAGTGTTCTGGTGTTGGTGGGTTTGTTTTCTTTCTTTCTTTTTTAACATAGTATTAAGAGTGTCGTGGAAGTAAAAGCAAAAAGGTGCAGCATGTGTTCACAAAGAAGGAATTTTGCCAAGAGTAGTACTTTGTATGAGAAATGGATCAGTCACTAAAAACTCTTAAATTTCCACTTTCAGAAGTGACTTTTTTTTTCTAGTGACTGATCTGGGCTAATCCATTTCTTACAGGAAGACCTTGTTCTGCCCCAAATGGCAGATGTTGCCTCTCTCTTTCCAAAGTGATTTAATTTACAGTGTGGAGAAGAAGGCGGCCTGTCTATAAGGTTTTTGGAGGTTAAGATCACTAACCTCAAGAAACTCCCTTAGATTATGGAGTGAATCAATATTTAAGCAAAATGAGTTTTAGGAAGACTCCTGAACTCCCTGAGAAGTTATCATCATAAGCAGGTGACAGTAAGGCAGGAATCACTCTGGTGTCACTCAGAAAAGAACAGAAGACGAAATAAAGTTTGCTTCCCTGTGTATGTCTTTATATAGGTGATGGGGACAGAGGAGAGATGAATTTCTAGCATTTGAAAAGGACAAAAGAACACGATGATCTTTTCTGGACAGATTCAGAGAGGAACCCACAGCTGAGGAAACAAAAGCTGGCAGATAGCTTTCTTTTGGACAGCTTTGGATCATCTGTGGTGAAGACATTGGACAAGGCTAAATCCTGTCTGAAGTAAAAAGCCTTGAACTGCCTGTATAGCACATGTAGGATTGCAGCACTGTACAGCTTTCAGTGACCTGATCTGCTCTGACTGCGATACATTACTTGGTAAAGTAGGCATAGCCTACAATTCAATATAATATATTACCTATCATATAACATATTACATATTATCTATTAACAGACTACAAAAACAATTGTATTTATTTCTACTTTGTGTAACTTTTACAAAGAACTGGAGTACCAAATTAATCACTTTAGCTGTAATTTTAAAATGAGGGCGTATCGCTTTATATCCTTAAACTACTTCAGTTATTCTGCCTTTTGTTCTTATACTAATTTTATTTTTAAAAGAAAGAATTACTTTAAAGTGAAAATATGAAAGATTAGACTGAGACAAGATTAAAAAAGATTAGTCTCTGTCATATGTAAAATTGGTTGCTGAGACAATTAATCTTCTCACTCCCAGATGCAACAAGACCTTAAGCACTCAGTTCAGTTGCCCGATTAAGAGAGTCTAACGACATGCAAAACATAGGGACCTACCTACCCATGACTACTTCTGAGGAACACAGGTTCCTCATGAGTACTGTGTCATATGTGGATATGTAGCCCACAAAATAAAGTTGCCATTTGCTTGAAACGGGCCACAGGCTGTGGGTTACGCTGTCACGAAAGGCCTCATGACTTGATAGACTTGGCCTGCCTGGAGACTTATTTTGGCTTCTAATGGCACTAATCAAACAGCCAGGGGACTGTTACCTACTTTGGTTTAACTTTTGGTTAGCTTTGTGTGTTATAACACTTGTTGGTTGGGGTTTTTTTGGTAGCTAATAGATGGCTAGATAGGCGTAGTTATTTGATGTAGTATGAATTATCTATGACCTGATAATAAAAATGCAGTGCCAGTGAATAAAGACATGGGATGGTGGGCCTCGAAGACGCCTTGAAAGTACAAGCAGAGGATAATACTGGAGGCCCAAGGGCTACAAACCACTCAACAGCAGTTGGTTATTGGTTACATGTAAAAAAAGCAGCTTCGGGAGCAAGGTAAAAACAGTTTTAAGGCTAACAAAAAGAAACAAGATCAAGTAGCCAAGGTACGTAAATCACATCATCTATACTAAATTTGCCTGCAAATGTGAAATTGCAGACCAATAAAGACCTGGGTCTACGTTGTAGCAAACATAAAAATTACCCATGCCAAAGTGAGGAGGAGGAAGTCATCTACCAACATCATACTACTCCCAGTGAAGGACTCCTGTTGATGATGACTTGCCATATATCCCCTACCCAGGCAGAAATCCTGAACATCGATATGCAGAGGGACAGCATAAGCATGAGCATAACATCACAATAAGGTTTAGATAGTTGAAAGTTTGTATATATATAATTTCAATCATATAATTTGAACCATCAATGTCTGAACTTTGTAACTGGGCCAGTAATTCTTAGTTTAGACTCTTAATACTTAGATTAACATGAATTTCTTGTTTGTAAGGTGTCTTCCTTCTACCCATGACAAGAATTTGATTGCAGTAAGCTGAAAAGATTTTTAAAAAAACCCTATTCTGTCCATTGGATACAAGAAATTAGTAGCACATATACGATCTCCACATGCTGTTTGAAATATTACTGGACACCCATGTGAGGATAACACAATCTAGTCTTTAGTATCATCCAAGACATTAGGTAGGAGAAGGAAAGAACCTCTTTATATTTGCCATTGAAAGAAAAATATAATGGAATCTCCCTGACAAAAGTAGGAGAGATTGTGGGTGGCTCTGAACATGTGAAAATAATCTGCTTGTTTGTTTCGAGTTTCCTACTGTCAGTACATTGATACTTGAAAGATAAAATTTTTGTTATTAATTTTAAAACTCTCATTTCCTTATAAGAAGATTAACGCAAAGAAAGAATACAAGAATTTTTCTAAAAATACAAAATTAATGCAAGTGAATTATTGTGGGATTAGCTGTGTTCACATATGAAAATACAGTTTCTGTGTTCAAGAAATCTAAGAAAACCAGCAAAAACAGGTGAATAAAAGATAAATATACAAATGTTCTAGAAACATAATAAATTATCACGCACTTCCAAGGCAGCTGGAAAGTTTTTGTAACATTAACGAAAGTTAAAGAAAGCTGTAGAAATCAAAGTATAAGAATAACTCGCTATAAGAAATGCAGTATTTTTGAGGACCTAATTTTTTTCAAGAATGCAGCCTTCCAGGTTTTAGAGTTACTTATCTCGAGGTGACCTTCCAGCTTTTTGTCTGCTGCATCTGAGAGACTTCCCGTCTGTTGGTTGGCTTGACTTTATATTCATTGGCAGTAGCAGAAACCAAAATCATAGAATCATAGAATAATAGAATGGTTTGGGTTGGAAAGGACCTTTAAAGATCATCTAGTCCAACCCCCTCTGCCGTAAGCAGGGACATCTTTTACCAGATTAGGTTGCTCAAAGCCCCATAGAACCTGACCTTGAACACTTCCAAGGATGGGGCATCCACAACTTCTCTGGGCAACCTGTTCCAGTGCCTTACCACCCTCATCACAAAAAATGTCTTTCTTATGTCCAATCTAAATCTACCCTTTTTCAGTTTGAAAATGTTGGCCCTTCACCGGTTGCTGCAGGCCTTGGTAAAAAGTCTCTCTCAATCACTATTATAAGCCCCCTTTATATACTGAAATGCCACAATAAGATCTCCTTGGAGCCTTCTCTTCAGAGAGGTACCTACTGCATGTTAGTATTGTCTCCTTGTACTCTCCCAACTGATCTTGCAAAACGTTTCAAACCGGGACAATGTTTTGAACAATGCCTTAGAAGTATTGTCTTTACTATAGCACAGGTTATAAAAACAGTTGTTCAGTAGAAAAGTGAGTTTTCCAGTTAAATTAAATATTCCTAACTATAATAGGGAAATAACTGAATACAAGTTTTATTTCCATGGAATACTCATCCTGTGGCTGATGAGCTGTAGCTTGATTCTTTGTGCATCTATTCTGTCTTACAAGGAAACTTAATGTCCTGAAGCTGATATCATTCAGAGCCTTTCCACACCCACTGGGATGCCATGGTACACAAGGAAGCTGTCACATGATTTGTTATCATGGTTCACATAAGAAAATGGGAGAAATAACCAGAATACCACTCCTTTGAATTTTCTCAAATAAATAAAATTCTAAATTTTATTTTTTGTTTAAAACTGTGAGGAACACCTTGATTCTCAGAAAGGTATGCTACCTGTGCCCTGACTCCACCTCCACTTTCAGATGAGATGTGCTAAACACCATCTTCTGTTATAACCTTGTTTGCTGTGGGGGTTTTTTTTGGTTTGGGTTGTTTGGGGTTTTTTGGTGTTTGGTTTTTTTTGGGGGGGAGGGGAGGGAGGTTGTTTTTGTTTTCTTTTCTTTTCTAAGAATACCAGGGCTTGTGCAGTGGTACCTAAGTGCTGAATATAGCAGTCTGGATAATTATGGGATAAGCACTCAGAAGTATACTGCACCTTGCATCTGCCCCAGAATTCAAACATGTCCCAAGGGTGCATCCTCAAATCAAGACACTGGAGCACAGCCATTAAGAGTATATCATACCTTGCATGTTTGCAAAAGTGGTGCCAACAAGAACCTTTACTTACCCACTTGCTTTTCTAGCAAGGAGCACACACATCCGCTTTTGCTAGGATTATATGAGGTCACAGTCTGAAGGGAAAAATATGGTCGTGCTCCAACTTCTTTCTGCTAAGATAGCTGCAGAGCAGAGCTGGGAGTGCAGACAACAGAATTATGACTGCCTTTTACTCTAGTCAAGTGTTTTTTCAAACTCAGCACTCAGAACCTGCTGGGAGAATAGAGTCTGGAAGAGTCATTTTGCCACCAACGCTGTGCCAAGATAGGCCCAACATAGACCTGAAAAACCTGGATAGAGCATGTATCCCTCTGTCATTCACTCTCATTTTCTCTCTTTCTCTCTTTTAGGGATTTGATTTTGCTACTCCTACAAGTATGTCAGCCATGGCAAATACCTTTTTTCTTTTGTCATCTGTTTTGCACAGAGACAACCATTCATATTTCTAGATACAATTTAACTCAGTGCATGGAAAAATTCAAATTATTTGGGCCTGTTTTTATCAAGAATTCATCTTTTTTGACAGACATAATAAGTGGGAGGACTCTGACCAAAAATATATCCACACTGCTTCATATACAGCTGAATTAGTCATCATAGCTTCTTTTTATAATCAGTGGAAGGAATTAGGTATTTCTAACACATGAATCACTTCATGTAACTATCTAAAATAGGTCAGATGAATCATTTCTTAAAAATGTCTATTTATTCATTGTCTATAAAGACTGGCTAACATTGCTAGTTCAGATGTAGAAGATTGAGTTAAATTAGATGACTGTACTCCAAGCAATCTTTGAAATAAAAAAAACTCTAAATATGTGTGACTACATGCTCCCATATCTGCGTTTCATCCATAATCCCACATGAAAAGATCAATTCCCCAAAATTTAGGCTTATAAATCAGAAATACAGGCCAGTCAATCTCATCTCTGTGCCCGGCAAGATCACGGAGCAGATCCTCTGGGAAACTATGTTAAGGCACATGGAAAATAAGGAGGTGATCAGTGAAAGCCAATATAGCTTTACTAAGGGAGAATCATGTCTGACAAATCTGGTGGCCTTCTAAGACGGCATTACAGCGTCGGTGGATAAGCAACTGACATCATTTATCTGCATCTGTGCAAAGCATTTGACACTGTCCCACATGACATCTTGGTCTCTAAATTGGAGAGACAATGATTTGATGGATGGACCACTTGGTGGATAAGGAATTGGCTGGATGGCCACACTCAGACAGTTGTGGTGAACAGCTCGATGTCCAAGTAGCAAGTGGTGATGAGTGGTGTTCCTAAGGGGTCAGTACTGGGACTGGTGCTATTCAACATCTTTGTTGGCGACATGGATGTTGGGATTGAGTGCACCCCCGGCAAGTTTGCAAGCTGTGTGGTGCAGTTGACACACTGGAGGGAAGGGATGTCATCAGAGGGACCTGGACAGGCTTGAGAGGTGGGTCCATGCCAATCTCATGAAGTTTAACCAGGCTAATTGCAAGTTCCTGCATGTAGGTCATGGCAATCCCAAGGGCAAATACAGGCTGGGTAGAGAATGGTTTGAGAGCAGCCCTGAGGAGAAGGACTTAGGGGTGCTGTTTGATGAGGAGCTCAACATGAGCCAGCAATGTGTGCTTGCAGCCCAGAAAGCAATCTGCATCCTGGGCTGCATTAAAAGTGTAGCCAGCAGGTTGAGGGAGGTGATTCTGCCCCTCTGCTCCGCTCTTGTGAGACCACACCTGGAATATTGTGTCCAGCTCTGGAGTCACATGAGAAATATGTGGACATGTTGGAGCGAGTCCAGAGGAGGGCCACAAAAATGCTCAGAGGTTTGGGGCACCTCTTCTATGAAGACAGGCTGAGAGAGCTCGGGTTGTTCAGCCTGGAGAAGAGAAGGCTCTGGGAAGACCTTATAGTGGCCTTCCCATGCTTAAAGGGTGCCTACAAGAAAGATGAGGAGGGACTCTATCAGGGAGTGTAGCGATATGCTGAGGAGTAACAGTTTTAAATTGAAAGACAGTAAATTTAATTAGATATTGGGAAGAAATTCTTTACTGTAAGGGTGGTGAGACACCGGAACAGGTTGCCCAGGGAAGCTGTGCATGCCCCATCCCTGGAGATGTTCAAGGCCAGGCTGGATGGGGCGTTGAGTAAACCAGTCTAGTGGTAGGTGTCCCTGCCTATGGCATGGGGATTAGAACAAAGTGATCTTTAAGGTCCCTTCCAATCTAAACCATTCTATGATTCTATGATACTAAGTCCATTTCTCATACCATTGACTCATGTGCAAAGTGACAATTCACCCATCATCATTACCTGTTCTGAACTGGTCATTCAGAAGAGAAATCAGCTGGCAGTAGAGGTAAGGAAACAGGTGTTTAATACCTAATTAAATGTGTATACAGTTTGTATATGGAAGTATTGTAACATAAATACTGTTCACTATGTATTACTGCATTAAATTCAGGGTATTTCCCACAATTGTTTTAGGATAAATTTATTTTATTTTGTTTTATGCAGACAGAAAAAAATGATAATTACAAAAATGGAGTAAAATTTGCCTCCAAAGAATGTTCTTATAATTACTTTCAATAAAAAAATCTTATTTTTAAAGTATGGGTATAGTCTTTCTCATTGCCATCCAATATGTCACATAAGAACTTTCCACTTTCAGCCTGCAAATGTTTAGCATCTGCACAGTTGAAAATGAATAACTAGAATGCTCTGCATGTCTTTTTTCCCCCTCAAAGAATCTGTGTTATATACATAATTGTGATATATAGTGGATAGGAATGGACTGAACGTCTGCAAAGAGATGAATTTCACTCCTATAGACTTGGAGAAAATTACTTCAAAAGGGGCTTAGAGCAGAGAGGACCATGCTGCCAGTCATTAAAAATGAACTTCAAGGGACTCATAGGTGCTGTATATAAATGAACATTACTCTATAGAATTATTTGATCCGTATTCCACAGAGGATGAATACAGGACATGAATAAGTCATTGACAATCCTAACATTTCACTTCACTGCATTCATAGCTGTAATCCACCTGCTTCTTATCTACTTATGCATCATTTATGTGTTATTTATTTCAGTCACTTTGGGGAGTTACAGCTTTATTACTGCATTCTCATTCTACCTCTGAGAAATACGATGTGCTTTAATTTGAGAAAAAGCCTATTAGTATATAGTTTTTATTTTGTGCTCCATACCTTTGTTAGTCACAGTAAGGAATTACCCACAGAAGCAGAAAACTAAAGCAATCTGGGTTTGTTTTATAGTAAATTGTACCAGATTATGCCCAGAGGCCTGAGTAGAAAGAATTTGCTCAATAATAAGGTCAGTTCATTAAACATTAGAGTATTGTGTTCACTCCCAGAGTTGCATGTTGATTTCATATAGAGTAATAGTGTTTTCTTCTGTAAGTACATGTTCCTATAAGGCATGGATTTAGCATTTTATATACCACCATCAATACTCAAATGAGGGAAAAATGCTGCTTCCTTAAAAAAAATTAATCTGGGCAACTGTAAATACCTGTGAATTACTAAATGGCATGTTCTGAATTCCAGAAGAGGAAAAGAGAGGGGAAAAGATTAGTGGTGTTTATATATGTCTTGTGACAGAACATCAGCTAATACATACAATTTGCAGAACTTACACCATCCTTTTTGCTCCCTTTTCAGGTTGCATAGCTTAAAAGCGTGAAGGCAAACAGTTCAGTGGTTTCAAAATCAGGCTCCAGTTGGACATTTTTATACTTCTGTATTATTTACAGTTCATATTTTTTTTATGCACTTTGAAGTAAATTATGGTCACTGCATATGCATGGATAACTAAGCAGCACATTCAGATCCCTAGAATTAATCTGAGCCAATCAAGAGCTATTTTCACCTGTGTCTGAGAAGTGTCAGGCCTGATACATGGGCTGGACATAGAAGGTGTTGAAATCCAGTGTTCTGTTCTCAGCTCATTGCTGATTAGTTCTAAAAATCAAATGTTCTTCTCAATCTTTATCGAATTTCACACAAGTTTCAGCTTCTACTGGTCTGCCACATACTAGTCTGACACTTTTTTCTGCAAAGAACTCTTTTCATGATGCTCTTTGCAAAGTGCTTTGGAAAAAGCATACGGTATATTTCAAATGTTACATTTGCTGGATAGTAGTTGCCAGATATGTCACAACAACCTTTTAGAATGACTGTACTAAATGAATGAAGCTCATAACAGCTAGCTACACTTGTTATAGTATTTAGAGAACAAAAAATATTAATTCATATTTACTTGGTGGTGACTAAGGACAGTCAAAGTTCTAAAGGAATGGAGCTGTTAACTTCAAACTTTGCTAGAATTTGGAATTTAAAAAATAAAAATCTGTAAAATTCTGTTTCAGAAATACCAGTCCATATGTTGTTTTAAAACCAAAATATATAACCCATGTAAGGCAACCTGGAGCATTTTCTGTCTCCTTCCTCTGCAGTAATGAGCTAGAAGTCTTTATCTCATGGGTTGAGCTCAGATTCTGAAGTATTTTAGGCTCAGGACAGCAGAAACAAAAGCACTGTTTCATGTACAGCCAGTCTTACTATTCTGAATGTCATCTAATCATAATTTACTCCTACAGTCATACAGACAGTAAGTATGGACAGAGGCAGCCAGAGCCGTGTGAGCCTGCACTGGCAGTTTCATACATAGAATCTAACAAAAGAAGTAGAAACACAGAGAAGCAAGAAATGGGTTAGGTTAGTGTCCAATAAGAACAGTTTACAAGTTTGTTCTGCTCTCTGGCCTACTTCAATTTAGAAAGAATAAACCAATATTTGTACAAAATCTATCTATCAAATGTTAAAATATCATTTTTGAGAAAACAGGGAAGAGCAAACATGTATGATCCAACAGTTTGACTACACTAACGATAGTGTAGTAGTTCAAGTACGTTCAAGTACGTTTAAGTAGATTTTTTTCCACCTTTTCAGTAGCTGTGCATGAAATCTTGGACTTACACATTGTGGAATAAATTGGTTTCAGCGGTTTATTATGAACATTCAACTGGACTCAATTTTTTCTCTTTCAGCTTTTATTATTTAAAGTTAGTTACCTGTCCCGATCTACTTGGCTAGGCACTTTCTGCAGCCGTATAGTAATGCTAAAGAGGTCATTTATTCACCCTAAAATAGATATGAAAATTGAGTGAGGCAAATTGCCCTCTTGAATCACTTATTTTTCTTCATTAATTATAAAGATCTAGACAAGACAACAGTTTGGTGAGATGAGTATGAGCCTTTACTATTGAAGTTAAAAAGGAGGCATGGGGAAATGGGAACACAGAAATATATCTTATTACTCTGGACCAAACTGATTTAGCTAGATGCTTTTGCAATGGACTTGGAAAAGAGTTTTTGTAAAACTTAGAAGAATATCTGTAGGTGGGCAGTGGCACCAATACCAAACAGAGGAAATATATAAGGATATCTTATTTCAAAACTCTCCTCCCCTCCCCATAAAAGGATAAGATCTCCTTTACAAGTCCAAAAGTTAGGTTAAAGAAATGCAATTTGAGGAATCCAATTTGAAATATGATTTGCTCATGATGGATTTTCTGGGAATGCAAGCCACTTCCTTATCTACAAAAGCCTTTTTGCCCAGATCAGAAGACAGAAGAAATAACATCATCATGGAACTAAAGACACAGCTCAATGAATTAAGTGTACAAGATAATGATGTTCAGAGTCTGTGAATTGCCGTGCCTTGGAGAAGGAGATTGATCTTGACTGTGGGAATGTAAAAATAATGCTCTAATAGCCAGCTGGAGGTCTGATAAAATAAATGGCAGACTACATAAAGTAGTCTGCACTTCACTTGACAATGACAGCAACAAATTGTGTTGTTTTTTTCTTTTCATGATCATGAAGAACATGTGTAAAGAGAAGGTGAAGGGGGGGCAGCGGGAGAACAATCTCCATGTCCGTTGTTAGGACAGTTTGTTAGAACATTGTTAAAGCATTTCTTCCATAATGGAGGAAGGAGAAGATGCAACAGAGATGTCCCAAAGACGAAGGCATATGCATGGCAGATAGGTCACTGGATGTGTGGGAGAATCATGCTTTTTTGAGTGGCACCAGAATGAAAGGCAGATATTCTACAGCTGTTGAAATAGTACTAGAAACTCATGTGGGAAACTGACTCAAGTGCAATGAATATAATCATCAAAGGAAGAAGTAGCTATACAGTGGCAGTATTGAGCAAAAGCTATCTTTGGGTTAAATCTTTCAGTGGACTAGCCGATTAAATATATTGCAACTAAACTTCCAAGATTTTTTGCATTGCTGTAATTTATGACACAGTTCCTTGTGCAAGGAACAAAATAATAGGTTATACTAATTGATGGAAGGTTTGAATGGAACTGTTCCTGCTCTGACACAATTTATCTTAAAGCAGAAATTTGAAAAAAAAAGGCTTGAAAAATATCCAGAAATATTTAAAAGCACAGGGGTTTTGCCTATGAATTGTCAGTTGCAGACAAAATCAGAAGGATTCATTTTTCAAACAAGCTATTTTAGCAGAAATATTTACACTATTAAAAAAGATTATTCACATGATGAAAAAGAGTCATAAACTCTTTTTTCTTTTTTTTCTATTTTCTTTTCCCTTCTTCTCTTTTTTACTTTTTTATCTTTTCCTTTTTTTTTTCTAAACAAGGCACCAGCTTGTTAGAAATTTCTTCCAATGCAAGAAATTACCAGACAGTCCTAAATTGAAAAATATCAGTACCACCTAAAATGAGAAGAAAAAGGTCACAAAAATTACTCAAAAATCAATATAAATATTCTCATACAGAGAAATGCTGGAATAAAGATATATGATGAAGTATTAGGGAAATCTTAAACTGTGAGCTACTTTTGAAGTTCTGATGAACATTTTTGGAATGTGCAGAGTAAGAAAATTACCCCAAAACAAAACAATCTTTTCATGTAGTTTCAGACAATGGAATTAGTATTCTTTATGAAATTAAATGATTGATCCAGCAATATATATCGTGTTTTGTCACAATATGGGAAGGCAAATCTTCCAAGAAACACAACATGTATCAACATCGTGGTTGAAATTATAGCAAGACATCATGTAGCAAGTGAACAATTGTTTGTTGTAGGTATGTTCCATCAAAGAAAAATTTCCTTGAGATTTCACTGTATGTCACTCATCTAGAATTCAAATTAACTTTATTAGATACTTCTAAAAAACATGGAGAGGAAATAAGCACTTTTGGTGATAATTGTCTCCTTTACTACATGGGAAGAAAGTTTTTTAATGAATTTTTCCAAAATAATAATATCAAGAGGCTGTCCAAAAGTCTTAGCTGAGCTAATTGTGCCCAGAGGAACATGTTCTAAATGTAATAGAATCAGACAACAGTACTCATTTTGGAAAGGCAATTACTAAAAAAAAGTAAAATGCGTGAAATCAAGCAACAATTTAATAAATCCTACCATGTACAGTTCAGCAGGCAAGAAGAGAAAAGTAATAAACCATTAAGGATTCACTAGGGAAATTTTTCAAAGGAACAGGAAAAGCCTGGGATAGAAGTCTTCCCTTGATTTTGATAGTCTTATAGGCAGTGCTTAGTATCTCCACTGGATTTTCTTCATTTGAAGTGATGGTGGGGAAACAAAATGAGGCTACTGAAAATGTGATAGGTACAATACCTCATGAAACACAAGTCTTGAACAGAGAAGGGTTTTCTACAGATGTTGAATGAAAAAGATTAAAGATGCAAAATTACTGGCAAATACTTGTTCCTCAGCACTTACTTGCAAACAGCTTAATGGTAGAATGTTGGGGGAATGTGTTTTTGTTTCCCTTTGTAAATAAATATACAAGACTTGATTAAAGTTTATTTGCAACTTTGAGTTATAGGAAAGAATAAATGATCTGAAATGAGGTTGAACAGAATCTAAAGTGTACAGAGAGTGGTTGTATATTTAAAAAGACATATTTTGTTGGGAAAAAAGATCAAGTACCATAACAATGGATGTTAGGCAAGGTGCAGAGGCAAATACTAGGAAAGGAAAGTTGAAAACATTAAGAGCAACATAATCCAGGTAGAAAATACACTCTTTTTGAAAGGATGTATTAGTCAAATTTTCCAGAATGTAGCCTATGGGATTATACTAAATAGGAATGGAGAATTAGGAAGAAGAATATAGTGCAGCAACTAAGCATTAAATTAATATGTGTTAGTTCAAAGGATATTATATTGGTTACTGATTCTTTTATCACCACATTAAATTTAAATTTTATTGTTATTAATTAATATCTAGAATTATATCAATATTCATAAAATGAATAATTTGGGCTTCAGTGAGTTTTTATGCCAAACTGCTTATTTGATTGTATGACTTTTCTTATTCAAATACAAACAATGAGTGAAATGCAATCAGAATGTTAGATCTCCATATCAGGGATGTATTTAATCATTGAAGTGGAACTTCTGGTGAAAGGTACTTTCCTGACTGAAAAATTCCAACATGCTATTGAAAGCGAAGATCATAGTTTTGCAACTCTTAGAGGCCAAGAGTTCTTTGCAAATGAATCAAGCATAAAAAATGACTCCAAGACATTTACAGGTTTATGGGGAAAAATACTTTTTATTCTAATTAGGAACAAGTAGGACTGCATCATGCATCTTTACACCATTGATAGGATGAAAGGAATTGATATGATGAGGGGGAATGGTTTTAAACTGGAAGAAAGGAGATTTAGATTAGATATTAGGAAGAAATTTTTCATTCTGAGGGTGGTAAGGCACTGGAACAAGTTACCCAGAGAAGTTGTGGATGCCCCATCCCTGGAGGTGTTTAAGACCAGGCTGTATAGGGCCTTGAGCAACCTGGTCTAGTGGGAGGTGTCTGTGCCCATGGCAAGGGGTTGGAACTAGATGATCTTCAAGGTCCCTTCCAACCTAAACTATTCTATGATTCTATGATTTTATCATCTTGTTTCAGGAGAGAACTGAATGAACTTCAGGGTGAAAAAATAAACTGGTTTACCCTCTAAAAAATAGTTCAGAGAAGAAACTGTTACGTATAAATCCTGATTGAAGAACAACATAGATCTACTTTGAAGCTGTATACAGGTAATTCATGTGGATAGTAAGTCATATGGAATTTGTAGGTGTAGAGAACCGATACCAAATGCGGTTTTGTCTCGACATTGCCATTGTACCGTCACCTCTCGGAACCGAGCACCAGGCTTCAAGGAAGCCATCTCCTCCACAATCTTGAGATAAACAACCTCGTGCGCCTGTGCAGGACCAAAGGCGTGAAAGGAGCAGGAGAAGGCTCCTAGGGGGACAGCGCGTCTGCCATGAACCGCATGTACACATTTGTGATCTGCGCATGAGTGAAAAGACTCTATAAGAGTAGCATGCGCTTTTTGACAGGGCTTCCTTTTCTCCACCTCCACTCCACCTTGTGCCTTCCTAGACCCCAGCTTCAAAGAAACGCGTGACGAATGAAGACCTTGTATTGGGCCAGAAGAGTATCATCGGACTCAGAGCGGCAGTAGTGAGCTTCTTTTGTGTCTCTTTCTCTCTCTCTTTCTTCCCTTCCCTCCTTGCCTCCCCTTTGCCTTCCTCCCACCCTTTTCTAACAAAACAAAGTCAAAGGTTGTATGATATCTGACCAATTTCAGTGTCTTAATCTCGCCTCTTGGGATTGTCACGGAACCTCCCCAATATCGGATCCGGACAGTAGGTAGTTGAAAATATCAGACAGATGCAGTAAAAAAAGAGAGAAAAAAAGTGTCAGGGGGAGAAATGACAGAGAGTTAGGCAAAACTCCAGCCAGAGACTCATTACTGACTCTGATATCAATCTACATTTCCTTCCCAACTTCCTTCCCTCCTTCATCACCTGGCTGAACTTAGACAGCCAAAGCCATAATTTGTTTTTGCACTCTTCTATTCTATACTATTATAATATTCACAAAGGAATGCAATAGAAAAGATGCATGCAACAATGATTAATTAATGATATCATTAATTCAAATTGCAATTACCCTGATCATGAGGAGTAACAGCTATAAGACTAGGAGACCCTGAAAAAGTTTTATGACTATACTTTCCCTGACTACAAGTATTACAGATGTCCAGGCAATCCTACCAGCCTACCAGACAAGCTGGTGACAGTACAGTATCAAAAATCTTGCTGAAGGGAAGATAACGTTCATTGCTTTTCCCTCATTTACTGAGCTAGCCATTTAATTGTAGGAATCTGTTAGGTTGGTCAAGCATGATTTCCTCTTCGTAAATCCATGCTGACTATTCCAAATCACCTTCTTATCCTTTTTATGCTGGCAAAAAACTCTGGAATTATTTATTCCATCACCTTCCCAGGAACTGAGGTAAGGCTGACCAGGCTGTAGTTCTCCAGAGCCTTATTCTTGCTCTTCTTGAAGATATGACTGACATTTGTTTTCTTCTAGTCCTCAGTCATTCCATGGGATTCTTAGAAGGTCCCTGAATGGACCAAGGTTTTATCTTCTGAAGTCCAGGGCTGTGATCCTGCTGTTTGCCTTCTTCCCTCACTTCAGGATCCTGAACTCCACCACCTCAGAGTCACAGGAGCAAAGGCTGCCCCCAACCTTCACATCCTGGACTACTGGGATTAAAAGGAAATTTAGACACTGCCTTTAAAAGTAGAGAAATACTTGAGGTTATTTAACTAGATGATAACTCAGCATATCTCAAATACAGCTTTTATTCTGTAGCTTTAAAACAAATTTATGTACAGTGCCCATAGGTACACTTGTAAATAAATACACTTTCACAGTGTCTAAGAAAGCCCAAAAGAGATATTTTTTTTGGTAAGAAAAGCATTCAATATGCCTTTATTGCCCTAAGGAAGTAGGATGTCAATGTTAAGAAATGTGTATAAATGGGAAAAAAAGTATTAGTGGCTTGTTGTATTAGTATTTGCTGCCTTTAACAGACTTTTGATACCTGCTGTGTTCAAACTTACACAAAAAAATTGGCAAAGTTATTACAAAAATGCTGTGCATGATCACAGAGTATTAAACTGAAAAAATGTGAATTATGCTCTATAAATATAAATAAGGTATTTACATTTCTTACTAGTATCTGGCCAAAAATTGTTGGGTGTTTCATGTAATGAGAATCCTAGACTTAGACTGGGCCATTAATTTATATTCCAGACATTTAATACTATATATCAGAATAATGACCCTGTTCTTTCTCCCTTCAAGTCCTATATTGAAGCATAAATTTACTTTGATTGACTCTGCTTTGTCTGGATAACATGTGCTACCCGTGCAGAACCTATTGTCAGAATTTAGTATACCCTTTAATGCAATTCTGGAATAATCAGTGAGACAGTCATAGACTGCTGCATTAAAATAAAATCTAATGAAGCCACAGTGGTTGTGTTGACTAAGTGCTAGAAAAACAGGAAAAGACTGCTGTTTTTTTTTTTAATTCTGCCAATAGTATTTTCCTCTTAGTGTTTCCAGAATGGAAGAGGCCACGGCCTTCATAAAACACGTCCAGTTTTGTTTTGTTTAAAAATAAACAAAGGCTAGAATAATAAAGATCTGCTACTGGTATTTTCCAGAAATATTTTTTTTGTGCTTTTTTATATACCTAACATTTTTTGAGGAGATTTTTTGTCTGCTATGGAATACTGTTGTGTCTTTTTGTGATATCTTTATTAATAAGTATTTATTCTCATTCAGTGAGCACACCTTTATAGTCATCAAAGCCTTCTTAATGATGATGGTGTCAAAAAGAACATTCCGGCAGATGCACTTATCGCTTATGTCAAGTCAATTCAAGAGGTTTTTCATCCCTTATCTCTGACATGACTTAACTGCCCTTGCCCATAGCAGAAATAAGGTTGTCAAACCGAATTTTCAAATTTATCAGTTTAAAGCCTCTTTTTAGGGCAGAGTTATCTGTATTGAATTAATTACACAAACATATAGATCTATGCTTTCTTTATCTACAGTCTGAACAGACTGAGACCAGGTGGATGAAGTGACTTTCTGACCTCTCTCAGTACATTTACTGCAGCATTCCTAGGAAATAATTGGGGTTTTTTCTTTTCTTTTTTTTTTTAACTTTTCTTCTTCTCCAAACACCTTGTGCTTGGCTGTAAAACTATCACCTGTATTTCAACTTACAATTAAGACTGACAAGGAAAAAAGAGATTAGCAAACAGTTCAAAGTTAAAACGCAGTTTCACTTTGTGAAGGCATTCTTTAGTAGGAAAAGAAGAACGAATGGCTTTTATACCACTTCAGATTTACTAGACTTATTTGAGTAACACAAAACAAAGTTGGAAATTTTCTCTTTAATTTTTAGATAGATTAATGTATATTTGAGAACAATATATTTTGATATTCCAGTTCCACTATAAGTGGTCCATGAAGGTTAGAGATGGTTAACTCCCACCTTGTATTTCAGTCCATCAAGAAATTCATTCTTTCACAGTTGTCCTGAAAATAATCTCTCTGCAACAAGCTATCAAAAGGTAGCTTTTAAAATGAACATTACGGAATTTCACACTTCACCAGCTAAATGTAGTGAGATTCTAGTGATAACATGACAGAGGATTTGGTATTTTCCCTGTAGATATTTCAACTTTCATTAATTAGTTTTCTTTTTCTTTATTGGTGCTCCCACCACAGTGATAAAAGTGTATCACAGACAAATGAAATGTCCAAAAAGATTCAGAATGCATTGTTCTAGTAGACCAAATACAACTACCACAAGCAAAAATGTTGTCTGCAGTCTGCTTTAACTTCTGATGTATGGCAACAGAAATTAGCAATAAGATAACATCACAGGAACAAGCAGAAGGGAATAATTTCATATCCATTTCCTATTTTTCTTCCTGCCTTTGTTATCGGCCTGAATACATTTTGTCCTCCATTCTGCTCTTAACATAGTGTAGCCTTACAATTGTCATGAGAATAGATTAACTCTCTGCCATCTTTCTTCTCATTTTAAAGGGTGATCATTCATTAAAGAAATTAAATAAAACACTGGAAGTAAATTATATATTATAATTGAGCATGGAAAAGATTTTAACATATACAGAAAAGCAGGAAAAATTGATTCATCCAACACAAAATTCTTAAGACCATAAAAAATACTTAGTGGCCTTGATCCATTAAGCATAAAGGAAGTTTAGCACAGATGAAATGGTGCTGTGGTGGCACCTTTTCCAGCAGGCAGGTGCCCATCCTGACACTCTCTCACTCCCCCTCCTCAAGAGGACAGGGTGGAAAAATAGGATAGAAAAGCTTGTGGGTAAAGATAAAAACAAAGATTAATTACAAATTACCATTACAAGCAAAATAGACTTGACATAGGGAAAATTAATTTAATTTATTGCCAACTAAAATACAGTAGGGTGGCAAGAAACCAAAGACAAAAACTAAAACACCTTCCCTATACACACCCCTCTTCCAAGGCTCAACTTAGCTCCTTCCTTCCCAGCTCTTCATCTTCCCCCCTCAACCCCAAGTGGCACAGGGGGATTTGAGCATTAGGAGTTGCAGTTAGTCCAGAACGGTTCTCTGCAGCTCCTTTCTCCTCACACTTTTCCCCTGCTCCAGTATGAGGTCCTCCATGAGCTACAGGGAAATGCTTGCTCCACCATGATCTCTTCCAAAACTTCCACAGGCTGTAGTCAAACCTCTGCTCCAGCACCTGGAGCACCTGTTACCAAAACCTTGCCTCCTACACCCAGTGTAGGTGCAAACAATGTTCATTTGTTTCTGGGCACTGTTCTCAGAACTCTTGTGATTTCATAATGACATCCTGGGGTTTGCATCATTCCCAGTGTGTATCCATGGATACACACTTGCGCACTTAGTGACTTAGAATGCTGTAAAGGAACCAGATGTTTTGCCCATAGTTAGCACAATAGTGAACATAATTCATAATATTTGCTACACTTCTTTTTTCTTTCTTTTTTTTTTTTCTTTCTTTTATTGACACAACCTAGTCTCATTATTGCATTGGCTAAACTGGTTGAATGTGACTTACAAAAGCATAAACTCCTTAGGCTAAAAATACAACATTATCTCATCATAAGTGAGGGAGATAGACATTGCTTACGTATCAACAGTGTTAGAAAAACAAGGATAGAACTTTGGATGACTGCATGGTCTCACTAATGAAATGTTCTCTATGTGATATTGAACTTATACTAAGCTAAGGGCTTACCTTGAAAGGGAAGCAAGACGCAGCTTTCAGAAGCCTCAAAACCCAAGTATTTCTGAATTAATCCAGTATACAAATGTAGCTAGACTGAGTAGACAGTTTCCCTGGTTTGTTTCCCTGGCATGAGAAACAGGTACTGCTTACTGTTTTGCCAGAAAGGGTGTGATTACATAACCATCACAGAAAAAGTCAGCCACAGAGCAAGACACCAAAAACAAGTCTCATTAGCCACCAGTTGATGCTATTACTTTGGGTTGTTCCAACCTCAGAAGCTCCATGGAAAATGGAATAACACACTTAACTCGGTGCTATGTTCTGAAGTAGGAAAAAATAAAAATACCTCTTTACTTCTATACCATTTGGCCCATAGCAAGAATAACTTGTGAAATATCCTAAAAATCATTGAATATGGGAATGTTTTGGCATGTTAACCTAAGCCAAACTAGCCTTTTTTGAGATATTTTTTCTCCTATTTGAACTTTTACGTGTGTTCTTACATGTCAAAAAGACATGTATTGTATTAAAAGGTCTTAATATTGAGCTATAATGACATCAAAATAAAATGGCAAGCATTCACTCATGGAATTCTTCAGCATTTCCCGAAGTTTTGCAGAGGTTGTTACCAATGCAGAACCTCAGACAAATGTTTGTCTGAATATTTGAATATTTTTTTACTGTTCCCTTGATAGTAAGGTTTATACCTTCAAGATAATAAAGTGAAAGTTTATTTGACACTGGAATTTTGTAAATACATTCTTACAGCAATTGATAATAAAAGGCAATGATTCAGAAATAGAAGTGGCTTACAGAGGAAATCTTTTTTTTCCTTTTAAACCTCATTTTCATAGTAAAAAAAAATATTTATTTCAAAATCTAAATTAAATGTCTCTATTTTCTCTAGATGTTGGGAATAATTAATACCCTTCTCTTTTTGAATCCTCTTCCAAAAGTGACGACAGTGACCATGTCTGATATTCTCTGGATCAGACATCTTTAGCTCCTTCATTATTTCTGCAAGTATAATGTTTTCTAATCAGAACTTCTGTATGGATAATGTTTTCCAGATATCTGATAGTTTTAATTCCTCTTTCTTGGACTCTGCCGTTGGTTCAAATTCTCAAATCATTGCACCCAAAAGTCAACAGAGAATTTCTGTGATTTACCAGTAATTAGCAGAGCAGAAGGATTTCACACATTATAAATCTGTTTATACTTCCCAGCTTGGTGTTTATCTAACTTTATGATAGTGTTGGCCAACGTTCACATTTTTGTCCGTTTTAATCACAACATTTTTTGCCAATTTGTCAAGATCATTTAACATTTTAATTCCGACCTTCAACATGTTTGAAGTCCCTCTTTGTTGGGATTATCTGTAAATTAACAAGCACACTTTCTGTTGCTTCATCCAAGTCACTAATGAAAATGTTCAATAGTAGCAGACCTAGAGAGAACCTCTGGATCCTAGTCACTGCATCTTTTTGGTTTTGACAAATGATAACTATAGCCCAAGAAAAAAATTTCAAGTTTTGTTCTCCCATCTGATATAATTTTATCTCCCTATGTCATGTACTGAGACATCTGTTACTTCACATGTATCAACAAGGATTTATAAGGTTTGATACCCTTTATTTTATATTGAAAATTATAACAATGGCTATTTTGATCTTATTTATTCCTGAAAAATCTATACTGGTTAGTATCTCTTTCTTGAAGTCTAAGTGCTTGCAAATTATTTAATTGAATGATAAATGTATTCCTTACATACTTGCTTCTAATGTAGGCACAATGCTTTCTTTTTTCTGGTCTTCTAGAAACTTTTCTTATGCTTTACAGTTTCCTAAAGAAAATGACTTTATTTTCCAGGTACTTCTGTGTGAATTTCACCAGACACAGACGATTTGAAAACCTCTAATTTATGTAAGCACTCTCTAAACTGCTGTTTCCCTGTTTCACCACTCTGTCCTTGATACTCGTAGCCAGCTAATCACAGCTGACTCTTTTTGTGAAGATTGAATTAAAAAGACTTTAAACATGCTGCCTTCTCTGCACCACCTTCCCTTTTCTGCTGAACAGCAAACCAATTTGTCTGGCATTTCTAGAGATATTTGTAAAGAAGCCAAGCCACTGGACATTTTTAAATGTATTTTGCTCATCGTTCATTACATTACTTGACTTAACAAGGTTTATACAATTCTTTTACACTTAGTCATCTCTCCAGCTTAAATTTTCAGTACTTTTCCATTTTGCAGGATTTCACAATGCAGCCCAGATGATCTATCACAACTATCCTAGCTTTATGCTGCTTGAAATAGTTTGTGCTTGTGCTCTTGATGCTGTTTAAAGAAATCCCAATTGTCATAAACTTTGTTTTCCATGTATTTTCTGTGGAAACTTCTCCACTGGTTCTCTTACTTCATGAATTTTGCTGTTGTGAAGTCTTTCTTTTTTTCCTGTTACCATCTCAGTTGTGTTCTGCTTTCACATTCTTACCAATAGACTAAACCCAGAAAGTAAATATTTCTGAGGCGGGGTCCACACATTGATTTCAAAGGAACTATCCTCAGTGAATATCTCTTTCAGGGCCAGGATCTAAGGTCTCTTACTATACCTAGAATATCAGCCTAGAGGGATCCTTCTGACATCTGTATATAGGTTTTGGTCATAGAAGCATAACGTATGTACCTCCATTAAAGAAAAATAATTTAATTTGGAGTTTCAAATTTACCCATATCTCTAGGCTTTTCTCCATAATTCCATGAAGACCAAATTTTCTTTTGCATTTTACAAGAAATATTTTCTAGCAAAATGTAAATATCTGCCACTAAGAGTGACTGGTCTTTTTTCTCTGGAAATTGAACTACTACAAATATAAACATTTTTGTAAGCTTGAAGTGCTAGGGTTTTTGCATTTGAAATCATCTCACAAGCAGAAATGGTATTTTCAACATGTTTTCAATTTTTAAAATTGAAACAGACTAATAGAAAAGGGGATGCATATTGTTGAAAGTTGAGTACAGAACAAAGTTTTGTCCATCATTTCACATTCCTAAGAGTAAAAGTATTGACCAAAGGCAACTACTACTAATGTAAATTGTAAAGAACATCTCTTTATCTGAGAAAGAAATTAAGTTCTAATACACATCTTTTCACTGTTTGACTGAAGATACTTTATATCTTTTTTCTATCTCCCCCTCCTTTCCCAAAAATAATAAATAACCTGGGGAATACTTTTTTCACAGCTCAATCACACAAAGCACCTCCTTCGTGATATTTTCAGAAACAGGTGGAATTTTTATCTAAGTGGGTGAAAAAACTCATCCCAGTCAAGGCACTGGAAATTTCTATCAACTATGTCCAAATTTAGAAGATGAGCACGAGGTACATACTGACAGCAAAGATCTCCCCGGAGGATATTTAGACGAAAATCTATCATCTGTAAAACTGAAATGATAACAGCCATTAGATACCACGGATGTATTCCTTGTCAATTTTCCAAAGACAAAATGCATTTACTAAAAAGATAAACTGTGACTGACATGTTGAAAAAAAAAATCCCCCAAAAAACAACCATACCTAAAAGCAAAAACAAAAACCCCAAAAAAACCCACAAAGACATTTTTATCATTGACAAGCTTAGTGACTAAGATTTTAACACACTAGCATAGTGGGACAGTTTGCAAAGCTATTGTGTACGGTAGTCTAACCATCTGTTTATGAAAGTGACTATCTTTTTCTTTTGTAGAGTGAAAAAAAATAAACAAATTAAAGTAAAAAATCTTTTGTAAAAAGAAAAAGGGGGTCAATATGTCCAATATTTAATATAGTAAGCAGGACATTTTGAAGTGCTTGTTTTCACAAATTCCTATATTTCATCGTGTAACAAAAGTTCTCGGGGTAGGGAAACATTCTCATTTCTGTTAGTTGGTTCCAGTACAAAGCTATTCTGTTGACAAATAAAATGTTTAAGAAAACTGCATGATGGAAGTTATATATATATATATACACAGAGTGAACTCCCATTTAATGCTAGTTTCTGCTTTAATTCTCTGTAGTATGGTATTCAGAGATAGCATTAACCATTGTGTGAAATAATGGCCATCGCTACCCAAAAGATTACCTTAAAACATCTCACTAAACAGATACATTATATATGTGTGTGTATATATTTATACAACATGTATATAAGGAAATAATGTTCAGTGCATCACTGAATATTATTTCCTTATTTATGCCTGAACTTTTATTTAAATTGTGTAAGTTAGAAACTCCAACCCATTCCGTGGGACGTTACACCAAAAATAAAGGAATGCTGTCCTTTTCCCATATTGCTTGTAGTCCACAAATAATAACAGGACTTATTTCAGGTGCTTCAAATATCTTGAAGCACTAGACAGGTAAGAGGTATTTACAGATACTGTGATAAGTAGTAGTCACAGAGCATCAGCTGGATTGTTTGAAACCTAGATTGATTGACTGAAACTAAGAAAGCTCCAGAGACTCTGAGATTCCTAAACAATAACAACACAGAGACAGTTTTTCAAACAAAAACACTGGAGGTTGGAATGGAAATTAGTTTTCCTCATAAGAGATACTCCTTTTGGGAGGTGGGGGAGGGAAGTCCTATGCTAGTGCCAGTATTAAATCTTGAAGAACATGTTTAATTTTCTCTCACTGAAAACTAACTGAAGCAAAACATTCCTCAAAGCCCATTTTTTTTTGGCTAGAAAAGAATAAGGTGAACATTTCACGACACTTTCAATTAGGCTGATGTGAAAACCACAGGCACATGGGTGTGGCAGGACTTCACCACTTCAAAATGTTTTCACAAGTTGGGGGGGAAGGCTGGAATACCTCCGGTAAATGAAACAGCAAGAAAGTTTTACAAGACTGAATCAGGGTATATTATCCAACTAAAAACAAGAAGGTATTATAGTCAGTGACTGCTCCTTTATCTTAAAAAAGATTTGGTGGGAATCACAACAGAAATTAGTGCTGCAAATGAGTACCTACATGAGTATGTAGGTGGGTGCCTGTGTACTTTAATAACACAAGAGACTTTAAAAGAAAAACATACAAAAAATTAAAGTATAGGTTGTTCATTATCAAGATAATACTGGTATGATGAGGATATTTATCTGTTACGTGTTTGAAAAATGAAAAAAAAAAGAAGTCTATTAACTGGTAAGGAACCTTTTAAGAATCTCATGTATAGTCATGCCCATGTTGCTACATACCCATTTCTACAAGCTTGGGAAAAGCCAACAAAATCCTTACTGAGAACTATAACACAGGTGCACAAATGAAAAGAACTTGGTATTGCATTTGAACATTGGTTTAAAAAATTCTGTGGAAACTTGGTGCTGTATCTTCTTTTACATGTTCTACACTATGCAGAACAAATAAAGATTTGTTTTAGTGAGGTTTATAAATTTATGGTGTGTCTGGATCCCTCTGTCCACAAGATATGAACCACATCTGAACATCGGGACTGAATAAGTCCAGTTCAGTCCTTCATGTCTGTAAAAAGACCTACGCATTGAGCCAAATTTCCTCATCCCCTGGGAGAAAAACCATCAGGGGCAAGGAATGTGTTGGCTAAAAATGCTTTTAGCAGTTTGTCTGGCAATTGGCTGTGTTTTTAAAGTTTGGCTGTACCAAACTGACCCTATTGCCAGCATAGCTCAACATGCTAATTACAACAGTACTGTAGAATAGAAGAGATTTTCACAGGAGAAAAAGAAATGCACATTAAAGAGGAAAATCAAACAACTTTTCATATGTGGTACAAAAAAATATTATGTATTTAACTCTGAACCAAAAAATTCCTGCCAGAGAATGTAGTCCAACTGTTTACATGAACAATCAGAGATGCTTGAAATATCAGAAAACCTTTGGGGTTGATCAATATTTTGATGACACTGACCCAGATAGTCTACAACAGATATACAGTTTATAAAGAACACCTATTAGCTCTTAGAAAGCTGAAGAACTTGGAGTGTCCTTTACATGCATTGATAATCAACTTGAAAAGAGTCCAGAATGGACTGTTTATGTGTTTATAAGCCTTGCTGATATGAAGGAATTTATATGTCCCACTGTTCTGCTGGATTTTATCTACTCAGCTGAAACACTAAGAGTCATGGAAGTTATAGGCTCCATTAGAGCAGTACTCAGTTTCACTAAAATGCTGTACGATGTTTTAGTAAATGGTAATTTTGTTTCTACATGTCCATTTGAGTGAAGAGTTCAGGAAGAACCTCAGTCTATGGGAAGTTCTAACATATTTTTTTTAATTTCTCAGTCGCTGCCTCCAACTATCTCCATATACATGGCCAATTAGAGTTCTTCAAAACAACGTTATTTGACAACTAATGAACCTCAAATAAGATATGCTTAACTTTAGGAGTGACTGCTAATGTTGAACATAGTATTGGTTCTGGTGATCTGAAGACTATAACATGATGTAACAAAAACATATAAAATGCTAATCACCTCTTACCTCCTTCTTCAAAAAAAATTATAGAATAATTAGGGTTGTTCAAAACTTCCACAAATTCTCCACCAATATGGATTTAAATATAATTTTATAACTAATTACTAAATGAAATGTCAAAGTCAATATGTTGAGAGAAAAATTAGACAATTACATTCATTCACTTGAATATTGAAATAAAATTCTAATCATTTACATATTTTCAAGTTTTCAATGTGCCAGTTTGTTTATGCTAATTAGGGCTATGCATATAATGGGACAAAAAATGCATGCTATCTGTTGCCATAACATAACCTTCAGTAATCTGTATCACTTGATTATTTATGTTGAAGGAAATTTAGCAAGTCAAAATACTGATTTTTCATTTTGAATTCTTTTTTTAATCAGACTAGAAAAACTGTAGCTCATATATGAAGCTAAGCAATTTGTTTAATTCAATGGCATTTAAGCTTTTTGTAATTGCCTACAAAGAGAAAATACCTGTTATTTACACATTTTTATTGGAAATGTTAAATGCGAAATGGAATTTTAAAATGTATTTTTTGTGTTGACAGAATAAAGCTAAAATTTCAGCCAGAAAGGGAATGTAACTTTCTCTATGCATGCAGAAACAAAGACGAAACAGTCTAAAACGATCAGCAAAAAAATCTTTTGCAATATGATTTAAATCATCATTACTAGATTCAAGAGTCATCAACTTCATGGGTTACAATCATATGAATTCCTAGTCATGTTAAATCAGATGCAGGAAGAATATCACAAATAAAATAGTAAACCAAGTTTTTCTGCCTCTTTAAGTCTCAGAAGGACAAAACTGCATCATTCACCTCTCAGTGTTAGTATAGAGCTTGTTTATGTTGTGTGATTTTTTTTTGGTTTGGATTGGGTTTTTTTAAATGTCTTTCAGATTAAAAATGTAATAATAATTGGAACATATTATTGCAACAAGGGGAGATACTTCAGCAAATTCCATTACCACAGAGCTACACAACATCATCCTAATATACGTTGCCCTTGAAAGCACCTGTAGCAATGTGAACTTCACTTGATATCCATTGAAGCCTGACAAGGTTTAGTAAAAAAAAATTTCATAGAGCAAATTTACTTCCCATGTGCAAGAATTCATGTGCATTTCCTGCCTGATGTTAACCAACAAAAATAGAACATGAGAAAAAAGAACGTTTCTCGCAATGAACAATAAATTAAGTTTAACAAATGTTTGGACAATATTTTATCTGAAAGTTTCTCATGTTATAGCATTACAAAAGACATATCATATGCTATGGTTAAAGCTCTTACTTATATGGAAACTTATGATGTGTTGGGTATTTTTTTCTGAGGCTATAACCTTAATGTAGAATTGTAGTCTTTGCTTGATTTTAAAAATCTCTAGATCTATGTATTATGAGAAGAACATAATTTCATCTTTTAATTTCATTCAGATGTCATTCCTAATAAATTTTCTCATGTGAGGATAAAATACCTTCTCGGATTTGAGGAATGCATTCTTACAGTGTTTTAATGCAGAGGCTTCATACGACCATATCTAAAGATTAAAATGACCTAAAACTTTATACTGAATTTCTCATGCTAAATGTTATCATGTCAGCAGTAAATATTATTTGCAAAGAAAAAGAAAAAAAAAAACCCAAAAACATTTTATTTGATGGCTACCAGGTAGGTATGGAAGCATGGAGAAGCTAGTTCTTGTTTTATTATATTCTATTGAATACTTAATTCTATTAACCCTGTTATTTTACAGTAACATTTCAGAAAATAACTTTGTAAGGTTTATAGTCATTATAATTTCCTATAAGGAAATACAGGGAATATAATTTCAGAGTTGCTGTCATAAGTAGGATATTTGCTTTTCAGTTTTGCAGGGACAAGGGAATTCTTTTTTGAGTAAAACCTGCAAGATAAGAGCTCACCTGGTCATCTCTGTAGCTAACTGTTCAAAAAGAGATTTTTTTCTCTCTTAAACACATGCCTGAATAAAAGGCACAGTGCTAAAAATGGCTAATTTGTCTTAATTATCAGTCAATATTGGCATGCAGAAAAGGGGGAGAAAAAACAGTATGAACGGTTAAAAGAAGAGAAAAACAAAGCAGTGATAATATTTTTAAAATCAAGTAATAAATACGAAATCAGTGCATTTCCCTTGATGGTTCAACTGAAATGAAATAAGAAAAAATACTAAAACGCGTTTCTTGCATCAGCTGGTTTCAGATGGAATATAATCACACTTCAAAACGCAAGTAGGATGGCACCCTGCCAAAGTCGCTGAAGTAGCGCCTTGTGATTCATGCTCTCACAGCAAGCTGTCCTAAGCTACGATCTCTTTCGTGTGGCATTTTACAGGGTGCAGCTTTATCTGTTTGGGAAAATACCTGTGGCTATGGAGTAGTGTAGCAGTGCCCTAACCGGTGGTGGGGCCTGGGCACTGCTGCTCAACTGGTTTTACTGCTGAACACTGCTTGCTGCGGGTGTATCAGTGGAAACATGGCATGCAAAAGCCAGCTGGCACCATCCCAGACAGATCATGGGCAAATATGGGGGGTTAGTGCCGGTCAGGGATCACTCCTAAAATGTTAAAGCAGTTGTCTCACTTCAGGGGCTGGGACAGTTTAATCCTACAGTCACAGGCAGACGCTGCCAGTTGTCATGAACACCAACGAAGAGGCTCTTTTCTATATTCTTTACTAATATAGATATAACATACTTTCCCTGTACACAGCACAAGAGTTTCTGAAAAGCACTGGAGGAGTAACGTAATTTGGTTTGTTCATCATATTTCCAATAATGGAGTCTTAACAAGCTCACTCTGGGTTTTCTCTGTGCTTAGGGAAAAAGTAACTGTCTCACAGAGTACCATGAACATGATAGGTAATTCATGCAGATTGCATGTTTCCTTAAGAGCCAAGTTAACTGGGACTATATTCATAGTTTCAATATCTCTTCTCCAAAAACAAAATCATAATTTAGCTACAGGGACATCATTGAACAAGCAGCAAAAACTTAAGCTGACGTGGAATCTTTTCTTTCATTGACAATCAAAAAGAGCTACAGCCCCAAGTAAACAAAGTGGAGAACATCATCATTTCCATACTAGCAATTAATTATGCCAAACAATGTGCAAATCAAGAATTATTTGCTAAAGGCATATATGAATAATTTAAAATAGTAAATAATTCCAAGCTTTTTGCAATTTGAGAAAGCACAGGTCATAGTAAAAAGAGGCACCCAGGTACAATTTACCATAGAAGGCAAGATCTAACCTACCAATATTTTAAAGAATTTTAAAACAAGGGAGATGATACAACATTTTCTATAAAGCTGTTTACTTAATGAAGAATGACTTTGAAATTTATTTTTAAATGCCTGCTGATTTACTTAAGAAAATATATACTGCCTCCAACTGTTGTAGACCAACTCTTAAAGGAGAGTCCTTTTTCTATGAATTTAGAGCACTTTTCACAACTCAGTGTTAATCCAGGATGAAGGCCTCTTAGAGGTATAGAAAAGGTCAGGGTGACATGGACACCCAGTGAAAATGAGTTTCTTTCTCCACATTTTAACTTATACTTACACCACCTTTTTCTTCATTTTCAAATATATTAGTAAGCTTCCATACAATTTTTCCTCATTGTATATCCTGTTTTATTATTACCCCTGCGTATTTTTTAGGTTTGTGTGTATGTTCATGCATATATACTCTCTAACACAGTACAACTAAAAAAAAAAGTCTATTGCAGAAAAACATGAACCATCATTTTTCACTGTAATGCTGTATTTAAAGTGTTGACATAAAACTTTATGTTACTTATAAATGCAGCTACTATTTTATAGCAAGATGTATGAAGAATGTGTGTCATGAACAGATTTGACTCAAAGAATGTTAACCGCCTCCTGAATTTGCTGAAGTTTAGAGAAGATAATAAAACTTCGGTGAGATAAAACATTTTTCAAAAACATGTGACCGTTTTTACAGACAACAAAAATCTTTTTTTTTTGGAACATAACAAGGAAAGTGTTTTTATTTGAAATTCAGCTAATTTTGTTTCAACAAAAAAAGTCTGATCCACTGAGAATTTTCTATCCAAATAAGTGACTTCAATTATCACTGTGGAAATGAGGTGACATTCAAAGTTGGTATATGGCAAACCCACATCTGTCAGTCTTTAATTGAATGTCAATAATGACATTCCTCCAATGAGAGGAGACCTTGCCTGAGGAAGGAAAATTTTAAGCCTGTCAGAAGACAATTTCTTTTACAGCAAATGTTTAAGATTTTCTATCTGTGGTATTTCAGGTATAAAACAGCTGCGTTTATCAGAATGCTTTATTTTTTTTCTTTTCCTAATGGAGTATAGAAATGGTAAGGAACAAATCACACAAAAGGAAAGGGGAACAAAGAGGTAAGGGATCAGAACTGCAATAGTTTATCGTAACTGTAGTAGTTCATACCAGTTCATTTGCAACTGAAACTGATTTAAAAACCTCCACATAAGAGAAAGAACCCACAAGAAATCTTTTAAGTATTCTGCACTTAACTGCTGGACTTAAAGCAAATGTCCAGTTAACACAATCCTAATTGTTAAGCAATTTGCATGTTGAGTTTGTAATTTCGTATTTTTAATCTAAAAGACTAAAATATATCCCCTTCCTAGACCCAGATGTTTCTGAAGCAGTTTATATTCACGGCTAAGCTGAATTGTCGAGTTAATCATACTGTCTCCCTGCCATCTTTTGCAAAGAAAAACTAATTCTGACACTTAGTGAGATGAATGGACCCAAGACCGAGGTCAGAACCAAGGTATTCAGAGTCCCACTGGCCAAGCAGTCTCTTCTTCCTTTCTTCTTTATCTTCTGTTTAACAGTATAAATCTTTGTTCTTGCAGCTGTGTTATAACAAGCATGTTTCTAAGAGACTGTAGCGCTCATTAGGCTCCCCAGTTTTCATACCAGGAAAGGTATTTTATAGGTCAAATGGCAGATACTGAGCAAGATTTCCACTTTTCTCATAGAAATAGAATCAGTTTGAATAAACTTTATACTTTTAACCTAATATTTGTGGAGAAAACAACCGTAAGTGCTATGCTTGCCAAGACTGGAGGGATTCTGAAGGCGCATTTTATGCTGCTCCAGTTACTATTACTATTATCATTGTTATTATTCTTTATGTCTTTCACTGTCCTTTATAAGAAGCAGGCATTCTACTTGTCCTTTTTTGAATGCACCTTTTCCCATTCCAAAATGATAGATAAAAAGATTTAGGTTAAAATTTCTATTATGTACTTTTGTACTCCCCTCTCACAGATACAACAAATTTGTTCTGCGAAGATGTTGCATGACTAAATCCAGTCAGGAAGTTGTGAAACAGAAGACTTGAAATGTATCTGAAATGCAGGTTTTAGAACAACCTTATCCACAGCCACTGTCTTTTTTTTTCCTTTTGTTTTTCTTTTTTTTTCCCCCCAGTTGGAAAAACTGCTCCTATTCTTCCATAAACAAAATTTGTCTTTATTGCTTAATCGTAGTTCCACAGGGAAATTTCATAGCAAAGATGCTACAAAAAAATCTGAACTAAGCAGCAGTGGATTGTAGCTGCAGTACTTGGAATGCAATTTATAGAACATACAAACAGGACAGGCTAAGTTGGGAAGCAAAGTACCTTCAACTGAGACTGTAGCTGTGTCTGAATATAGTTTTCCAAATAAGACAGAAGACAATAGGATTTGTTATTTATAAAATGAGTCTTGTGAAAAGCCCCACTGATCAACGGCGGCAAGCAACGGGAAGATACTGCTCCATTGGATGGAGTTCCATTCAATGTATTGCTTGCTCTACTTGTTTAAAAACAGGCATCTTCCCTTGAGATCTTTAAATAGCTTGTGATATTTGAGAAAGTTACAGTTCCACAAAATGAATACAGAAGGGGATGTTATGCACCATAGGATGATAAAGAAAGGGATGGGTTTAAATAGGGCATGTGGAAAACTGTTGCCTTATATATGGTTTGGCTAAATTAATTAATTTTGCAGTTGCCTTAGGAAACTATACGCATGACTGCAGAATATGTATATTGTAAGCTTTTGATCAGTATAAATTTAGTTTGCAAGGGTTGTATAATTATGTTGTGCTTAAAGAGATGCAATGCAACACAACATTTATATATTCTTATAGATAACTTGTTTCTGGAGGAAAAAAAATCCCTGTTACTGGTATGACAGTCTTTCTGTGTTTTTTCTTTTCAGTCATTTCTGGAGTAGATGTGACTTGGGAGACTTGCCTGACTGCTATTTTGTACCCAAATCCTGACCTCAGAAAGAAGTCTGTGCCCTCTCCATAGAAGAACATGCCGTATTTCAAAGTTGTAAGAATCTCATATCTGAAGGGCTGAACTTTTCAATAGCTTGGGATCTCATTAGAAAGTTCTCTCACAAAATCAATATTTTTTTTTCTGAAACCATCCAAGTAATGAAAGGTAATAAACAATTTTAGTTACAAGTTAGCTATCTTCCAGGTTAAAGCCTTGTTTTTCAGAGGTGGTGTGGATTAGTATTAAGTAGAATATAGGAATTTTATTTCAAAAGACTTTTAAACCAAAACTTTGCTAGAGAAGGGAGTTTACAACAGTTCTTCTTGGTATCAGTAGAACAAGATCTGAGTTAATTCTCAGGGATCCTTCCCCAAAGATTCTTGGCATACAATTTTGGCTGGTTTTAGCAACACCAATTTTCTGTGCAGTGGACATTCCTCACTAGGATCTAGTTAAATAGTATTTAAGGACTCTGGGATATATATCTATCTGTGACATTTTTATTAACTATGGAAAAGCATTTTAATATGGAAATTGCTAAGGAGTTCATCAGTTCCAACAGGGCACAGTGATTTTGTGTATGCAAAACAGATATTGTGTTTCACAAATGTTAAAACCTTGACTGAAAAACATATTGATTGTTTTAGGTATGCAAAAGTTTATGCTGACAGGTTTATGATGCAATATGTAATATACACACGTACAACAAATGCATTTTTGTCTACACTGTGTTGAAAAATAAGAGTTGCAGTAATTAATTATCTGTTTTGGTTCAATTTGCTTTCTATTGAGAACATCTCATGCTGTTTTATAGTACTTAATAAAATCTAATCCATTAGACAATGTGATAGGAACTTATAATACATACTGACTGCAGGCCCCCTTTGGTTCTAAAACCAATTTATATGTAGATGATACCCATTTAAAATCTCCTCCAAAATAATTTAGTTTACAGTTTCAAATAGTACAGACTAAGTACTTCCTGAAGACCAACATTAAGTTCACAAACACTTTCCGTTATGCTGTTCATGTAAAAAAAAAGAAAATGAAGCTCAAAAAACGGGATTTATTTTTTCAACTTACAAGCTAACATCCCACAATGTTCATTAATTTAAAAACTAAACAAGAAATGAGACAACTATGATGCAATTTTGGGACTTGTTCTCAAAGTTCATTGCTAGCACATGTGGAAATATAAATTCATAAATAGAGCAACTGGGAAAATCTATAAAAGAAAACAGAAAAACCCTTTTGTTTTCCTCACCAAGGGTGTGTCTTTCTAAACCAGAATTGACTGTAAAAAGGATTTTTACTTAAAAAAAAATTTGATATCATTAAAAAAAATTTCTCATTGCCCTTTTTACCCAGCTGTTTGAATGGTATATGTGCTTTCTAATTTTTTTTTTTTATTTTTTGATTTGCAAGTGTAAATATAATAAAATAAGAAAATAAAAATAAAGAAAATAAAATAAAAACAAAATATTTGTGTATAAATAGTATTTATATTAGTAAGAAAGGCAGCTGAGAAGGAAGATAGGAAAAAAACAAAACACAACTGAACCTTTACAATTGCAGGACAGAAAAACTACTTCAGAAACAACTATATGACAAAATCACGCACCATTAATTTGATTAATGTAAACTTTACTTATGACAAGCAGAAGACTTTAAAAACAATAAATCCTATGTCTCTAAGTTAAATTTTATTATTCTGTGTACAAGTGACTAACTTGTTGCTGTCTTTTAACTTCTAAAAATAAACAGTGTTCTAGGGATCTTATATGAACAATCATTATATATCACAATTCTGACTGTTAATGTTGTTTGCTGTTGAATCCATTACCAGAGAAAAGGTCAGAAATCACAATTCCTTGTCTAACACAAACGAGTCCTTTAAAATGTTCTATAGCCTCCTACATTTGCAGAAGGGCTCTTTGCATGCCATATTATTCACATGGCCCCCAAAAGTCTTTTTTTATGGCCAGTTTAAATAGGAGAAAAAGAGGGGTTTGGCCCTGAAAACTGAGGGATGAAGCTTAGGAGCCATTCCTCTATGCTTGTAAATATTGAGAAGACTAGAAAAAAGAAAATTGTTTTGACTTCTATTTCCAATTTTACACACAAAATTCTTTTAGAAATTAGAAGTTGGCAGAAATTAGTCAACACAATTGAAACTGGAAATTTTTTTTGTGTAATTATTATTTGGTTTTGTCTAAATTGTAATTATCATGCAGCCATACCAAAACATTTCTGAACTTGTGATCACTGTTCTCAGAGGGAAATATTTTGGTTAGGACACATCTAACATTATGCTTTACCCTTGGGGCGTTACCTTATAAATAAATATATAAGAACCATGCTGGCAACATTTTAACAAATATGTTCACAACTGAAGATTCCTATACTGTGGCCCAAGTGTCAGGAGACAGTCATGATATTAGCTCAGTTCTCTCTGAAGGATTCATCTCATGTTTCAACATTTCAAAATTTGACAACTGATCTTATTTTAGTTATCCTAAGCTCCTTTGTAGCAGAGAGGGAGAGAGCAGCCTGCGTTTAGAGTAAGAACTTTGTTATAAAGATGGAGTTTCTGGGATAAAAATATAACAACCCAGCCTGCTACCAAGAAAAAAACTTCACTTGACTGGAAAGCAAAGCACACGTTTATCTAGTACTTGATAATGACAATGTAAGTAATAAAGGACAAACTTACAGCACCTGTGAAAGAAAAGCTAGGTGTGTTTCTAGATACTGATGGTACTATCTGTTTATCTCTTTTCATCTCCCCTGATTCATTTAGAAATTCCTAAAACTTTATCTTTTTTATTTGTATTTCTTCATTAGACCTTTTCACGTAAAACAATTACTCCAAAAGTCATTCTAAAGCATATGCCTGTGAAGCGAAAGAGAAGATGGTCCAAAAAGATTTCTCAGTGCTTATTTATGAATAGATATAACCAGATTAATTGCATTACAGTTTAATGGAATAAATATTCAATTACTTTTGCAATGGCCTTTCAATTAAGTAAACTCTCCACAGCCAATTTAAGTGTCAGAAGAATGGGATTGAAACCAGACATTTTTTACTACAAATTCAAGCCCATTGAACTTTTGTTCTCCACACCTATCTAAAAAGTAGAATACTGAATTTTCAATTTTGTGAAATAGTTATAAAGTAGGTTATCTACAAGCTGTTTGATGAATTGCAGCGTAATTCAAGTGCTTCTTTCCACAGGGGAATAGTTAAAATATTATAATTCCCTGTATAAGATACCTTCCCTATTGGTACAAATAAAATACTTGTGGGCTATTCTTGTGTTTGCCATGTATACTTAACGTTTGCGAGGATTTTTAATACTTACAATTTCTCGCAAGATGATGAAAATAATGCAAGAAAACCATGAACAATTTAAGTTCATGAAGCTGATTGAGTTTCATGCCAGTAACAGGTGGCAGTAAAGATATGAGGCCAGATTGTTAGCTTCTATAAGTATTAGAATAGCTCAACTGATGACAGTGAATATGTGATCCAAGTTCCACAGCTGAGATTTTAGGTCTCATAAGCTGTTTAAAAAATAACTCTGACATTAAGCTAACTTTTTCTTTTTGTCTGCTTCCTTTGCTGAAACAAAGCCATCTATTTGGTCTAATTCTTCCACAGTATCTCCACCGACTTCTGCCGTGTGTTTGAGTGCTTTCAGTTCTACTGATCATAATGGAGTTACTTGCGTGAATAAAAGCAGGCTATTGCAGGTTATTACAATAAGTCCAAGAAATCAGAATGATCATTTATTACCACAAAAATAGAACAGCATCTCATTCTTTACATATAGCAGCCTAAAATTTATTTTGAACACTGACTCATCTTACATATGTATATACATGCATATGCATATGCAAACACACATACATTGGGAAATGAACAAGAGGAGTCAGAGATGTGTACACACCTGCGGGGATATGATCTTATTGGTATCACAGAGGCATAGTGGGATGGCTGTTGTGACTGGAGTGTTGGAATGCAACAATACAGGATCTTCAGGAAGGACAGGCGGGGAAAACAATGAGGGGGTGTTGCCCTCTGTGTCAGTGACCAGCTGGAGTGCACAGAGCTCCAACTGGGGATGGATGACGAGCTGACTGAGAGTTTATGGAGGATTAAAGGAGGGCAGGGACAGGTAACATCACAGTGTGGGGTCTACTACAGGCCATCTGACCAGGAAGACCAAGCAGATGAGGCCCTCTATAGACAGACTGGAGCAGCCCCACATTCACAAGCCCTGGTGCTCAGGGGGGACTTCAACCACCCTGACATCTGCTGGGGGGACAACACATGCTGAACCTTGTTCTAACCAACAAGGAGGGGCAGCCTTCCCTACAAGTGAGTGTGAAGATCAAGGGCAGCCTTAGCTGCAGTGACCATGAGATGGTGGAGTTCATGATCCTTAAGGCAGTGGGGAGGGTGCACAGCACCCTCACTGCCCTGGTCTTGCCAAGCTCAAAAGGAATGCATCCCAACAAAGAGGAAGTCAGGCAAAAACACAAGAAGGTCTGCATGGGTGAACAAGGAGCTCCTGGACAAACTCAGACACAAAAAGGAAGCCTACAGAGGGTGGAAGCAAGGACAGGTAGCCTGGGAAGAATACAGAGAAATTGTATGAGCAGCCAGGGATCAGGCTAGGAAAGCTAAAGCCCAGATAGAGGTAAATCTAGCCAGAGGCATCAGGGCAACATGAAAGCCTTCTGTAGGTATATCAGTGATAAAAAGAAGACTAGGGAAAATGTGGGCCCTCTTCAGAAGGAAACAGGAGACCTGGTTACCCAGGATATGGAGAAGGCTGAGGTACTCAATGACTTTCTTGCCTTAGTCTTCACTGGGAAGCGCTCTAGCCACACAGCCCAAAACGCAGAAAGCAAAGGCAGAAACTGGGAGAATGAGGTGCTGCCCACTGCAGGGTAGGATCAGGTTAAAGACCCCCTGAGGAACCTGAAGCCATACAAATCCATGAGACCTGATGATATGCATCCGTGGGTAGATGAAGTTGATAAGCCACTATCCATCGTATTTGAGAAGTTGTGGCAGTCCAGTGAAGTTCCCACTGACTGGAAAAGGGGAAACATAACCCCCATTTTTAAAAAGGTTAAAAAAGAAGACCTGGGGAAATACAGGATGGGCAGTCTAACCACTGTGCCTGGCAAGATCATGAAGCAGATCCTCCTGCAAATTCTGCTAAGGCACATGGAAAATGAAGAGGTGATTGGTGACAGCCAACATGGCTTCCCTAAAGGCAAATAGTGTCTGACAATTTTTGTGGCCTTCTACACTGGCGTTACTGCATTGGTGGCTAAGGGAAGAGCAACTGACATCATCTACCTGTACTTGTGCAAAGCATTTGACGCATGGATGATATCCTTGTCTCTAAGTTGGAGAGACATATGTTTCCCAGATGGACCACTCAGTGGATAAGGAATTGGGTGGATGGCTGCACTCAAAGAGTTGTGGTGAACAGCTCAATGTGCAAGTGGAGAGCAGTGATGAGTGGTGTTCCTCAGGGGTCAGTACTGGGCCCAGTGCTGTTCAACATCTTTGTTGGTGACATGGACAATGAGATTGAGTGCACCCTCAGCAAGTTTTCAAATGACACCAAGCTGTCTGGTGCAGTTGACACACTTAAAGGAAGGGATGCCATCCAGAGGGACCTGGACAGGCTTGAGAGCAGGGCCTGTGCCAGCCTCGTGAAATTCAACAAGTCCAAATGCAAGGTCCTGCACCTGGGTCATGGCAATCCCATGCACAAATCCAGGCTAGGCAGAGAATGGATTAGGAGCAGCCCTGAGGAGAAGGACTTGGGGGTGTTTGTTAATGAGAAGCTCAACTGCATCCTGGGCTGCATCAGAAGTGTGGCCAGCTGGTTGAGAGTGGTGATTCTCACCCTCTGCTCCAGTCTCTTGAGACCCCACCTGGAGTACTGCATCCAGCTCTGGAGCCCCCAGCATAAGAAATACATGGACCTATTGGAGCGAGTCCAGAGGGGGGCCACAAAAATCAGAGAGCTGGAGCACCTCTGCTATGAAGATAGGCTGAGAGAGTTAGGGTTGTTCAGCCTGGAGAAGAGAAGGCTCCAGGGAGACCTTATAGCAGCCTTCCAGTGCTTAAAGGGGGCCTACAGGAAAGATGGGGAGGGACTCTTAATCAGGGAATGTAGCAGTAGGACGAGGGGTAAAAGTTTTAAATTGAAAGAGGGTGAATTTAGATTAAATGTTAGGTAGAAATTCTTTACCGTAAGTGTGGTGAGACACTGGAACGTGTTTCCTACAGAGGTCATATATGCCTCGTACCTGGATGTGTTCAGGGTTGGATGGGGCTTTGAGTAACTTGGTCTAGTGGAAGGTGTCCCTACCCATGAAAGTGAGGTTGGAACTAGATGAACTTTATGGTCTCTTTGAACCCAAAACCACTATATGATTCTATGTTTCTATGATAAGTTTAATATAATATATTGGGTTTTAGCTGTAATGAATGATTCATAGGTGCTGTAGCTTCTTCACTGTGACTATGCATTTTGTTACACATTGCAAAACCACTTAGATTTAATAGTTCAGACTAAGTTCAGATCTTGACATAAGCCAGAATATTGTCTCAAATATTAGCTGAAGGTTGATTTTGAAAGAGGAGCAAGAACATGGCACTGAATAATGAGTCCACTAACTACTCTCTTATTTCCTCACTATTTCTGGCTCTTGGGATCTTCTATAGCTGTCACAGTTTGCCTATTTGTTAATGTTCAGTGGCTTTCTCTTATATGCTTTGCTTGCACGGTCTCCATTTGCAAAATAAAATAAAACCAAAATTCCTTTAGCTCCACAATTCTGCCACCCTTGTGTGTGAAACCATGTTCTTTTGTTTCTTTTTAACCTGACTGCTAGCAAATATTATTGATGTTGCTTGGTGCTTATACTGGAAGACTATGAACAGTTACTGCTATTCACCCAGTGTCACTCATGATTTTATAGACCAGTGTCATATTCACCCTCTCCCACACAAATTGTGTCTTTGCCATGAAGATATATTTTGATATATACCTGATTATTGTCCCTTCAAACCTTTTTTTTGTGCACCAGTTAAAATGATTCTTCAGAGGATTCCACATAAATGACGTCTATTTCACACAGTGCATAGGAAATATTAATATTGCCTGAATAAAGTTGATCTTCATTTTTCCTTTCAAATCTTATTCCATTTCCAATTTCTTGTAACTGCAAGGGGAAAGTTACCATTTACACCACTGATGACTTACTTCAGCCAGTAATATGAATTTCAGTTCTGTCTATGGATTAACTACTCGATTAGCTAAGAGGAGCAAAACTGAAAGGAAACTATATTTTTCTACAATTCAGGGAAAAATGAGTGAACTTGTTTCATTTACAACAGAATGTAGGACAAATCATCAGTGATTCAATTCAAAAAGGAAGCAAAAAACCCACAGACACTGAACTTTTTCTGACAAATGATAGGAAAATGGTCCTTTGAAAATACTATATACATTTTTTAATAAGCAACAAAAAGATGTGAAACTGTTACATATTAGAAACTGCATAAATATTTGTGTACCAGAGGCGTTGCTTGAATAGTCAGGAAAACTTCTGCTAGCATACTTCCCATGGAACTATTAATGACTCAGTTTTGGTGTCTGGTGCACCTCAACATACTTCTGACACTTTCTTCTCAATTTTGAAGAAAGGTTCTTACACTTGGTAAATAGCTTTTTTAAAAAAAAAAAAAAAAACAAAAACAAAACAAAACAAAACCTTCATCCTTACTACCCTGTTTCCAGCTTCAGATAATATTTACCTTTTTTCCTGTCTTTTTATAGGTGCTTTTTATATGGCAGATGTTGGATTTTTTTGTGGATCCAGAAATTTTCTGGTTGTACCACAGTTAAGATTTATGATGAACTTAATAAAAATTAGGCATCCTATATCCAACATTGTACAGTCTTTTTCTATGGTGTCCTGGTTTGAAGAGGGGTAGAGGGAAGCATCTGTCAGTTCCATCTGGGATCCCCCACATCCCCAGTGGCTGATTTGGCCTAAACCGCAACATATGTTCAGAGGAGAAAGGCACTTACAAAGACAATAAATTTTGACTATTCTAGGCAAATGTTTAAGGGTAGATTATTTGTCTCTGTTCAATGAAGATAAGAAGATCTTATCTTTGAGTAGATTAAAAGTCTGAAGTAAAGGGTGGATGAATCCTACGTCATATGCTTTGTTTAATATAAACGGTGAATGTATTGTTTCTAGCAAATGATGTCAGTGTTACATGCTGGCTGTATAGATACAGATATAGATGCAAAATTCAAGATACAGAAGTTAAATTGTCTGACACAGGATACTGCACCCCACTTCTCTTACGGGCAATTCCACAGAGCTGTCATAGAATGGAGAGAGATGAACACTGAAATATAACCAGTGAGCAGTTTTTCTTTACAGACACAATACACAATTCTTTACAGTGCCAACAGCTATGGCGCAATCAAATCATAAAATTCAGTGGACTACATTTTCACCTGTACATTCTTACAGAAAGGTAATTTTAATAGTCCCTTGTATGAAGAAAAAAGAAAGAAAACAAGGACTGACACTGGCTGCCCTAGTATCTCTCAAAACTCTGAGGTCAAATACAGTGAGAAAGGTGAGGTCATGTTATCCCAGTACACCACTTATCATCTGTTTTCATGTGCAGTACTTGAGATGTCCAGTCTTAAAGTCTTTTCAATAATTCTTCAAGACATTGCAGCTCAAATCAATCTATAATCTACTTTGGCAGAAGAAATTTCTCACTGTATATTGTGGTGAGTATATTTTCACCCCAGCTAAACTCCAAAATGGGAAGGCAACGGCGATCCTACAGAACGGAGGCACCACTTCACTGAGTTTTGTAATGCCTGAGCCAAAGATACGTGCCAAAACCCAGGGTCTTGAGCTAGATAAAATGCAAAGGCAGAGCGAGTACAAGTGTAGGCGCTCAAAGGTGGATAGCTGAGGCAGCCCGGAGCTGCACGCCAACAATCTTGTTCTCTGTTTTTGAAAAGATTAATAAGTGTCCATTGAAACCTTGATCACTCTCTTGATTGCCAGTGAAAACCCTGATCATTAAGCAAGAAAGTGGCAATCATTATAAGCGTTACCCTATTCAGGAAGGGAAAGATCAATGCCGAGAGGATGCTCAGGGGTGGTGCAGACAGCGCAGACAGAGGAGCACCTCATGGCCATGCCCAGGTAGAAGCAATGTACAGGGTGGGTTGCTCTCACCTCAGGGGGCCTCTGCCCACTGACTGACACGGTCACACTCATCAGAGTTTGTTGGCCTAGTCATTATTTCATAGTCAGTCAGAGACCCAGCTAAGCCCTGAAGAAAGCAAACACACCAGCCTTTCTCAGGTCCCCTCAAACTGACCTTTACATTATCTGCAGGAAGGCCCTCCGTGTAGGAATAACTTCAAAGGAGTAAAATATTTTTCATCCATCTCCCCTCCAGAGAAGTTTATCCTGTCCTCTGCTGTTTCTGAGCCTCAGGTCCACTGCTGGCACTTTCCTGACGGACAGATAGGCTGACTACTGCCATGATCTTCAAGGGCCACGTTGCTTGACAGCATCCATCTTGTTCTCAGCCTCTAGCTGACTTTGTCCACTAATAAAATTCATCACTGAAATTTAGCTGTGTATTTGATGTCTACTTTCCAAAATTAAGCAATAATTTGAGGGGGGGTTGACATCTGAATGGCAGACTTCAGCCCTTTTAGTGTTTAACCTAACAAAGCACTTGGCAGCTACAATTTCCTGGGGTTTATTTTGGTTTTGTTTTGTTTTGTTTTTTTCTGAGTTTCCTACTAAGCAGATTATTTCCCCCCAGCCCCCTGCAGTAGATTAGAGTGGAAGTGTAATTTAAGGAAAATACCCATGTAGTGCCACACCCATCCATCAGTTCCTCATTTTTGTTCCTAGTAAAATAAAACTTATGTGCATTTGTGAATTTGACAGATATTCAAATTAAGACCACTCTTTGCCTGTCAGATAAGAAGCTTCATGAATCACAGCCAACATGAGCTAACAATTCATTGGTAAATGCTGCAAACGAAGCATACGTTATTAAAATTAACTTACAATTGAATTAATAAATCACTTGGTAAAAAGCAATTTATTGACCCTGAAGTGAAGATCTATCCTTTGAGCAAACCATATAGTCATTCAGTCAGTATCGTGCTTGAGATTTCATTCCAAAGTGGATTTTACTCTTGATTTATCTGCCCTTCTCAAAAAAAAAAAAAGCCCAACAAAAAAAAACCACCCCAAAAAATTGCAATTTTTTTTCTTTTACTTACTGCAAGATGTACAAAAACATTGAGGTTTGTCTACATAGTACATAAACACACATACTATGTCTGTCTAGTATTCACAGTAATTATACTGTAGATGCATAAACCTTGTCCATAAAATATGTTGCACTGTTCATCTCAGGTCAATACCAATGGAAAGATAAACAATGTTGGGAAACAGCCCTTAAAAATACCTTTCCCTAAGAGGGAATAGAAAAGACAAAAAGGGCAGAAAAACAATTTCAAGGCCACAACAAATTCTTCATATTAACTGCCTGTGCTTATTCTATTAAAATATTTCTCAGGTATTTTTAAGTTAAGCATTCTAAGCAAGTTATTGTGGGGCTGGGATTCACTTCACTTACACTTAACCATCTTAAAATTAAGCATCTATTCAGTCTGGGTTTTGTAGGCACACTGTTTAGTCCAAAAGGTAGAAAACATCCCATCCTACCAGTTCTGTACTTTCCAGAAGCTTACTAATATGGCCATCCAGCTTTATTTTTGCAGATTAAATAGAACAAGTGAAGCTACCCTTTTAGTCCAAATGAACAGGTGAAATGGCAATAATTTTGGAAAACTGGCAGAAAATATGAAGTCATAGTGTGAAGGGGACACCAGACTTGGCAGACTTTAAAACCCAGTGGATTTCTCGTTCCCCCTTTGATAGATGGAGGCTGCTGCTGTTGCATAGTATGAATACCAAAGATGCAAATACACACGCACAGAGCACATATGACAATCCACATGAGTCAGCACAGATAAGAGAACAGTCACTTTACCAGTGCTCACTTCAACTTAAACAGCATTGTTGGGTTTGTGGGGTTTTGGCTTTTATGCTTAATTACTATTAACCAGATACCAAATGACATGTCCTTGTAAGACAGTTGTTCTTGCATACAGGCCATCGGATTTGTGGAGCAGAATCAACAAAACCACAGTACCTTTTTACTCCAGTGATGCATACATAGTTTAGGATTAGAAAGTCTAGCTTAGCAGCCAAAACTTTTATTGAGAATCCTAAGCAAGTAGAAAGAGCAGCTGTTTGGGACATGCCTTATTCACACAGAAGCTGTTGTAAGGTGCCCAGTTGTGGGGGGATGTTGGAGTTCTCACAATTTCTCCATAGCAACAGGCCCTCACTGCCAGAGAACTTTTCATTGCCAAATACAAGATATGAAATTAAATCTAACACAGTTCTTTCTACTTCTTTCTAAATCTAAGCCCTAACCATGAAAAATCATCTGCAGTGGAGTTCTTTAATAAAGTCAAAATCTCTGGCATTTCTCCATTTTCAGGACATAATTTCTGGTTGAGGCACCTGGGCTTTTGTAGTTTATTAAAACTACTTCTGTGAAGGTTGATTTGTTTGGTTTTGATTCAATGGGGTTTATTGGGTAAAGGTTGACATTTTAGGAATGTCACGACCACCTCAGAGGATACCACTTATGTAGATCTATTGAGCTAGCATTACACCAACTAGCATTGGTCTTGCAAGCATGCTAGCAATGGAAACATGGAGCTTCCTGTGCTCCACTAAAATTGCATAGATGGCTGGCCTGCACAGAGCTGCTGTGACCAGGAGCTGAGGTAGCTCATGAGAAACTAACTGATCTACTTAGGTTTTGGTGAATGCAGCATGGAACACAGCCAACCATAACCCTTCAGAGGACTGAGTATCTGAAAGGTCTTTCATTTAACAAGCTGACCAAGATATAATATGATGTGGTGTTTATAGCATGTTTCAGTGGAAATACTGCTCTCAGAAGCATGAACTGTAAGAAGACTGACTATATTTAACAAAGCTGGATGACAAAAAGAAAAATGTTCCTAGAACTTTTGCAGATGTGTAGTATGTGGTCTACGTTCTTGTTTGCAACTTACATCACATTATTTACTGACAAAATACAAAAACATTAGCACTTTCAATGCTCATGAAAAAAAATGACCACCAGAATGCTTCAAAAGATGTTATTTGATATGAGTAAGTTTTATACCTTTGCTCTTTTTCCACATGTAGAGCGTGATCTCAGAAGCAGTTGAAAGAAACTTCTCTTTAGAAGGAGTGCAGTCAGTGGTTTTGATTTCTGAGTCTGTAGATATATAAACAGCTAAATGTGATATAAACTCTTCTTGCTTTATTCCAAAAACTAATATTTATGTGAGGGAAGAAAAAAAGTTTCATCTTCACATCCCTCTGATTAGAGCTGATATTTTCATTTGGATTCTGGATAATGAAGTCTCTAAGCTATGAAACCACAAATGCAAACTTTGAGGTGATTAAACCCTTAGGCCTATTACCATAGAAAATGACCTTATTTAGGAAACAAGAACAATTTGAGGATAATGGATTTGGAAAAAGAATAGACAAAATTGCTTTCTTAATGTTTATTTACTTTTCTCTGTGGAAACAAGAGTTTGTTTACAAGTATTGTTCTCATTACATATTGTGAATAGGAATGGGTGAATTTAATTTAATTACATTTAATTGAATTGCATTACATTTAATTACAGTTAATTAGAATACTAGTTAGTTATGTGTTTCTACATAGTTCTAATCTGATGCTCGGGCCCAGAACCATGAAAGGACCATGAAATGCACAAATTCCGGGCTAGTCCGATTTTAAAGTAGTCCTCTAAAGCATATTTTTTAAAAGCTCAGCGTGCATTTTGGGCACTAAAAATCTATAGAAGCTTCAATGTTTGTTTTGAAGTTCCTTAACTCACAAAAATATCAGCTTTTGTTAAGGCTTGGAACTATTGCCATTTTTGCAATGTTGAGATCTCGACCCTCTTTTACAACTCAGCCTGCCCAGAACTCCCAAAATAAATGATATTCTGGTTAAGGTCCAATGATCTTTACAAGGCCTGTTTTAGCATGTACAGCACATATTAGCAAAAAAAGTCCTACACAGAACAGCTGTTTCTATTCAAAAATAGAGCAGGAGGAATGTATTTTATCCCTTTCTCAATGAACACTGAAACTATAGCACACAAGCATGATACTGAAGAGCTTCAATCTATGCGCTCATCAATCAGAGACATTTTACAATTACCTACATTTGCAAAATCATACAGGGATAGTAAGGGAAAGCCAAAAGCTAGGATTTTGTGAGCAAATATTTATTTCCCCCCTTTTTTATGTAAAAAAGAAATTATTTTTTGGGGCACAACTAATCAGTAGTGGTTTGTGACCACTGTTGTCCATGCAACACTGTACCACTTGGGCTAAAATTCCTCCCTTCTTCTGTGTCATTTCACAAGCCAAAAATATCAGCCAAGGAGTTCAGTCTTATACTGGGAAATACCAGGTAACCTGGTACTTAGGTGTCTCTAGCAGGTTACTGTTTCAAATATCTATATTAAAACTAGATCTGGTGTCACTGATAATATATGCATATTATATCAATTTAATATAAAAATGCTTCTATCATTATACAAAAGTAATGGGATCTTTTCTAATGTTTTCCCACCACATAATTTTTACACAGTTTTAACATTTGAATGATGTTGAAACATGAGGAATAAATATGAGATATTTTACTCATGTTACTTACATCAAGAGCTAGAAATTGTGGAAGAGTAGCAAAGACACAATGCATAAGCATTAAATGGCAGCAAAAAAACTAAATAGATTAACAGCAGGATTAAAAAAAAAAAAACAAAACAAAGTGAGACCATGTGGATTTATGGTCTCCTCTACTTTAAAAATGTAAAAAGAAACCATTTAAAATTTGACTTCTTGTCTGTGGAAATAGCAGTAACTACATGATACTAACTGGAAAGAGTTTGAAAAGGGTCTTTTTATGGGAAAGTGTAACAAAACCTGTGTCCTCCATTATTCTTGTTTTGTAGATAATCACATTGCAGTTGGCTGTATTTGATTAAATGAACATAACCCAAACAAGTGGTAGGAAACTTTTGCTTACGGGCAGAAAAGACATTGGAAAAAAGTGTTCTGAATTTACATCATTTTTGAGTATTTTGTACTGCATGTCCCTATGTGTTTCAGCAGTCTTTTTTCAGTGCACTTTTATTTTAAAGAGTTTGAAAACTTCAGTAGCATTTGGATGGACTTCTCTCTCAGAATCTCTTGCAAAATCCAAATCACTGTTAAGTCAGCAGCAAATATTCCACATTTTTTACAGCCTAAAGAAGCACAGCAGCCAAAGAAACTGTGTGTGTTGGAGTGCAGAACCCCATAAATAAGCAGCTTGCTTATTGCAGTATTCTGTTCAGTACAATGTCCCACGAAGATTTTTCATCTCACAAGGCTATCCATTATTAAATAGCTTATAGTGGTTTTCATCGATTGACATAGCACAATGTGTCATGGAGAAAGTTGTTTTTAAATTAAATTAGGTTTCCTCTAACAAATTTTAGTATAGCAACTATATTGTACTATGCAGAAATATGCATATCATAGCCTAAAACACATCCCAATTTCATAAGCCATGAATGTGCAAGAAAAAGGGAATGTAAATTAATCAAAATTTTTCCTTTTTATATGCTACATCTAGAGCTTTTGAAATGTTCATGAAAAATCTGAACTGTAGTGCTAGACAGTGCACAAACACAATTATGAAACTGTCTTATATGTCTTAACATTTTTATGTTACAACTTGTTCATATCAGATGAGCATGAATCCATAAATAACCTTCCAGTTGGCATTTCTAGCTTTTCTCTTTACTTGTCTGATTTGTTTTGTTTTTGAAGGACAACTTCTAAAGATAACATCATCATTTTAACCAGTCTTTACATTAAAAGACAATTTCCTCAGAAACATGCATTAGTTTTAATTTGCTCATTTAATGCTCTTCCTTTGGAGGTTTCCCAAAAGCATCTAAAAATACGGATATGTTTATTTTGCATTTATTGCTTTTTATCACTTTGAAATAGAAACGCAGAGAAATTTGAGTTAGTTAACGACACTTTCAAGATAAAACCGAAACCCTTGGCATAGAATTCCAGCTGTATGTGATCCAAGGCAAGCTTGGTGTAACACAGCTGTGTGATGTTAATTCAGTTTTGTTGAGATTAGAGATAAAAAATATTAAAACACATGGGAAGTTTAATCGTTAAGACAGCAATTGTTAGGAGCTCAAAGACACAGAAGGAATAATACTAGCTGGAAGCTATAAAATCTCAAGGAAACAAACAAATAATTGGAATATCACAACTTGAAAACATCAATGACCAGCCTTCTTCAAGTAATAATGAATCACTCCCTGTTGATGATGACACAACCAGCACAAACTCACTGGGGGTTTCGTTTGGGCTGGTGAGAATGTTGACGTGTAGCCTAGTTGTTTGTTAGTGACTTGGCATCTATTATATATAATAGAAAATAAATAATTGCACTGTACATCACAGAGTTGTATAAATCTCGCCTGAAGTCTCTTTGCCTGCTGCAAAAGTTACCCAATAAAAGTGACCAAGGATTGCCAAATTTCTGCTGAAACTGTGCTGAAATAACATGACTTCTCAAACAGGAAAGCACTATCACCTTTGCTTCCTAGAAGTCATATTCTGACAAAAGACTAAAGTAAATTGACAGTGGAAATCAGTAAAATAATGTCTGACATTTCCGGCTTACCTACTCACAACAAGCGTCACTCTTTCTTTCAAGCAAGACAACTCATAGGAAGGAGCGTATATGAAATATTAACAGCAATCCTAATCCCACAGAGAGTTTATGGAAAAAAAATAACATCATAAAAACCTTTGGTAAAGGCAGACAAAGGAAATAAAACACTGACTCATCAACTCGATTGGACATGTTATATAGTATAAAAAATCAAGCTGTATATGTTTCCAATATACTTTTACTGTTATTAACTTTGCAAGAGTGACTTTGCTTTTGCAAAGTGACTCCTTCAAATTTGCAAAGTAACTCCTTCAAATTGTCCTTAAAATAATCTTGCAAGCAGAGAGCTAAATAGTATTCCTCTTTTCAGACATAAGTCCCAGTATGAGAAAGCCCACTGCCAGAGGAGACTACGGGACAGATTCTGATCTGCACGATATTTAACCTCTGGCACATCAGCCTTAGTCACAGACCTTAAACCCTACCTATCTCAGAATTCATTTTATTTGAGAGAAATAAATTTTAAATGAATTTAAGTTGCTCATCTAGCTCTGCACAAGTAATATCTAAGACACACTTGTCAACACAATAGGGTATAAATGTTACAACTGTTCTGAAGTGTGCATATGCCACTCAAATTATTAAAAGGTCTGAAGAAGGCTGGATTTTTTTCAACACAAGTTACAAGTCACACAAACCTGAGGTTTCTGCAGCTCCATGAGAACTGGAAGAGCACAATATGCAGCATAAAGTCACTTATCCCTGTTTTCTTTGAATCCTGTAAATAATTAATGTATCCAAGTGAGTGCTGATGATCAGAGTGCATTTGTGCTCCTGAGAAAGAACAGAGAACAGAAAAGCAGATAACCTCCTGGTATGAATTTAGCAAGTAAAATAGGTCTGGCTGAAGCTTTTCTGCAAAACCCTTTTTCAAGAAAACACAGATTTTCAGTAAAATGATCCCTATCACTAACATCCCCCAGAGCAAACTAGGTAGCTTTCTCCGAAAAACATGAAAATTTTTGGGGTGGGAGGTGTGTATTGGAACAGCCATTTTATTTTTTTTAATTTAACAATATTAATTTGATGAAAATGTTTTAACATCCCCTCTAAAAATTTAGGCTTTCTCCTTCTTTTTGAACAAACTAATTCAGGAAATGTTTTATAACGTTTAAAGATCAGCTAAACCTTTCCTATCTCCTGCTGCCTCTTGCTTAAGAGCACCTAGTTGTAACAGTTGTTCTTTTATAACATCAAAGGACTAAGCAGAAACAATGCCATGCTACTTAATTGTTTTACCATGACATTCAACTTATATCTGAATTTTTTTCACTCCCCAAGTTCACATTTTAAAGGTTGAAATAGCGACTCTGTTCTTGAGAATCATATATCATCTATGGTAGACACCTAACTGCCCACAGTAAGAGTTGTGTTAGACATATCAGCTACAACACCAAACAAGTTCAGTTGGCCAACCTTATCAACAATATTTGTTCAGAATTTGACTTTAATTTTCTTTGAATCTAAACATTTGATGGAATAATACTATTGAGGGGATATTTATTTTTTTTCTGGAAGACTGACTGTAAAAATTATTTGCAAAAATAGCAAATATATGTTGGTGTGAGTCTATAGACAGGAACCTTATTCTTGGAGTTACTCATCCAGTTTGCAAACAGTGTGCATTCTTACATAATTTAGCAGCAGTCCACAAGCATCTAAATGTGTGAGTATCTAGCAGTTAACAGAACAAAATATTGGTCGGTGCCATATAGCTGGCTTATCTGTGAGACCCAGCTATCACTGCAGAAGAGAGAAAAAATCACAGAGTGATAGTGAATTGTCCTTACATTCAAAACAAACCATTCAGCAAGCTTTTTATAAGTCAAATTTTCACTGAGTCAATTAGAAGCATTGCCTGCAAAAGATTCTTGCAACAAGTCTCCAATACATATTGTTGTACCTATGGAGAAACAAAATTGGACATTTCAAGTAATGTTTTTATTTAAATGTGCTATTTAAAAATTGTCCAACTTGCAGCTGCAGATTTAAAACATATGACCTGCTTTTCCCAGGGATTGTTCAGAGCTTTAATTCATTCCTTTTGTGGAGTGTTTTTTCTTTAATTATATTCATTGTCAAAAAACACTTAATTTTTTTTTTTTGTTAGCTAATTATTTCTTGCCTTTGCTTGATTATTATTTTGGAATGTTCTGTTATCTGTTTGCATATGCTTAATTTTTATTTTTCAATAATTTTTCTGACACTGAGTTCTTTATCTTCTTTTTGCATAGAATTTTTTGGAATATTTGTAGTCAGTTTATCTAAGTGTTTGCTTACAGACATTTACTTTTTGTGCCTGCTTTTCTGTGTTGCCTTAATAATTCCTGTTAGAAATGTTATTTAAGTAGCCTTGCAATTCTTCATTCTGAGTTTCTGAAGGGCTTTGTAATAACTGTATGTATCAAGTCTGCAAAGAGCAGACTGCTAACCACAGTCTACTCGTTTTTCTTTGCGTTTCTAAAGAGATGGATATTACGCTTTTCATCCTTTGCAAAAATGTTTTGATGCAGTGAATCACAGAATCTCCTAGATCGGAAAAGACCTGTAAGATCATCTAGTCCAATCATTAACCTAACACTGACAAGCCCACCGCTAACCTTTTCCTTTTTCATTTTATTTATGGCAATACAGCTTTATCTTGTATAGTAACTTCCATACACACTATACACAACATGCAGAAGAGAATTATAGGAATATGAAAATATACAAGGCAGAAACCAGAATAACCTTACTTTAATGAAAGTCCTTCACTTTCAAAGCTGACTCAGAGTGAGAAATTAGCAGACCAAGGCAAACAGGGGAAAAAAAAAAAAGTTTTGCTATTAAAAATGGAAAGTGAAGAAGTGTACAGGAATATGGGAAACAACGGGGTACTACAGAGAATAAAGTCTTCATTCCAGAAGTAGCAAAAAAATACAAAAATGGTAATAGAATCATTAGTGCTAAAGTTGCTTAGAAATATTCAGCGTATAAATTAAGACACTTCATGAAATGTGTATTGCACTTGATGTTGAAACAGTAGTGAAGCATGTGGGATTGATGTAATCATGATTTTTGATGATTCAAGAAGATGAGAGATGCAAGAGTTGACTCATAAAAGCTAGGATTCTTAAACTTACCTGAATCTATGATTCTAAAGGATGTTGCCATGGTGAAAAACAAAGTACAAATGAACATTTGAAACATAAAACACACCAATTTCAGACCAAGTTCACCTATCAATTTCTCACCAGCATCCCACATGAATACTTTTTCGTGTATTTCAAAATCATAATTGGAAATTATTTCATTCATGGAATTTCAGGTGTAGTTGACAAGGAAGAACAATAAATTCTATTCTGAGTGTAAAAGTACCAGTAGAAGATTCCTATAAAAATAAGCATAAGGTTGAGAATTTTATTAAACAAGATATTAATTCAAGTGTTAGATATCCTTGCTACAGATAAAAAATGAAAATTTTTGTTTCTACCTTTTTGTTTCTGTCCAGAAATCAAAATAAATAATATAAACACTGTATATGTAGATGCTACTATGTACGAACAAAGTGAAAATTGAAGCAAAAATCAACTTTTACATTTATTTGAAGTGAAATGCATTAAACTTAAAAGTTTGAACTTTCAATAGTTCATTTTCTCCTTCCAAGGAGCGTTTCATCATAAAGAATGGAATTAGTGATCATGAATCTTATCTTGAAGCTTTAGATAATCCTTTAAACATCACAAGCCCCTGCTTTCAGAGTTGATAAAATATAGAAACCTGCAACAGAGAAAAAATCCTGTTTTTCTAAGATATACTGTTCTGTTATTTATTGACTTAGGTATATTGATTGCTGATATATTCATTGTGAAGTGATAAAGTGATATGTATTTCTGACACATCATCAGTCTTAAGTAAAGGTAAGATTTTTTAAGGAACACTGAAGATATTAGATAGGGTTCCTTAAATAAGGAGTAAATAATGAATCCAGCTGCTTTTTCACATAATTAGTTGATCAGTACTGAATGAATTTTAAAGCAGATGAAACTCCACATTGGCTGTGACCTTTCCTGAGATTCCTTTCTTAGCATAAGCAAAGGGATTTCGCTTGAGCCTGTTCAATGATTATTTGATGTCAATCACACACTGAGCCACACAGGATCTGAGTATAAAAAGTTACTTGTGAAGAAGGAGAAAATCCTCAATTATGAATAAATGTGATAAGAATAAATGTGGTAATATTATGAACATAAATATAAATACATTTTCCTTTGCATAGGAATGATGATATGATTGATGTCATGTTGGTTTGTGAGGAGTAAATATGTAGTTAAAAGCAATATTCAGGGCTTGAGATGACAAGAAAGGTTGGATCAAATGATACTTGAGTTCCTTCCAACCTGGTATTCTATGATTCTGTGGCACATAATCATAGCTTAGAAGAGAGAATAAAACATCTTTATAATTGTAACAGGGAATAGAATAACAGAAAGACTGACTACGTTACCCCAAGAAGAAATGCAGTGGAAAAGGAAAGTCACTGTTTTATGGGACTGAATGTCTTTGGAGACTAAAAAGTGGGAAACTGTTTAACTCTGGAGAAAGAATCCATGCAAAGTGGAAAATTAGTTTAAATGTGCTAGGGTCAAGAGAGATCTTGGACAGAATGAGGAAAAGAAAAATATTTTTGCCAGTGATGACATTAAGATCACGGTCAAGTGGAAGAAATGAGTGAAAGGATTAAGGGAGACAAGCACGGAAAGAAACCTGAAAGATGTTTTTCCTGTATACAGTTTTTGAAGGAGAGTTTTTAAAGGAAAGACAGGTAGAGCTAGTGTTTTCACAGTTGTGCAGTTACATCCTTTTTCATTCTGGAAATGGCATTTTCTGAAAGTATGAATCATTGAATATTCTAAGAGAATACTTTTGCCTACTGTATATTTGAGAAATTATTATAACACTTGTTAAATAACAGGTACCTAACAGGAATAATATTAATTTACATCGTCGTTTGTGGTAGTGAGTGCAATAGCCATCTAACTTTACCAAGTTAACTGAGTTCCCATTGACTGTAAGAATAAGCATGAAATTCAAATGTGCCCTAGTAGATTAAAACACCTTTTGTTAATACAAGTTCTGTCACTTGGATGAAGTATTTGAAAGCCAATATTTTCTATTTTCTGTGAGGGCTGGAGTATGCTCTTATTTTGACCCTTTCCAACCTGTCTATTAAAAATTGGCAACCATTTTCATTTTTCCCATGTACTGCTTCTCTATCCTATAAGGAACAGACAAAATATCATGTACTAAATAATGAGATTTCATTGTTTTCTGTCTTTACATGAAACATTCTGTGTTCTCTCCCATTTTGCTACATTTATCATTCAGATATAAATTATTTATTTCCTGCTATGATTTTTATTTTCACCGTTCATTCTTTTTCATCCCTCACAGTAATATATTAGAATAAGAGAATATTGAAATATAAGAATTTTCCAGTGACATTAATAATTCATAAATGGGCAAGTCCACAGGCATTATAATAGTACCTAGTAACTTTTAAGGCACAATGCAGTTCTTCAATCATTTAAAATATTAGTGTCCAGCCTTTGATTGCATTAGCACAGATGCTGCCAGATATCAAGGGCACCTAATTGCTACGAAGTAATTTAGACAGGCGGGGGGATTTTTTGTTCTGAGTACAAAATATGGTCTGCTCATTTTAGTGCTCTGAAAAGTGACATCTGTATCCATATTCTCTGTCACACTAAAAGATGTGGGTGAGAGATTACAACCCACAGTTAATGAGGAAACAATGGATGCAGATGGAAAGCAAAGAGCAGGGATATCTGAACCAGGGAGACCTCAGAATGATGAAAAAAATTGGAAGGAAGCCAACCTCAGACATCTGTGTGTAAATGCTTGTAGCCTGGGAAACATGCAGGAGGAACTAGAACTCCTCATGATGTCACAGAACTGTGAAATTATGAGTGGTGGGTGACACTGTTGGGACAACTCACATGACTGGGGTGCTACGATGGATAAAAACAAAGAATGATGGGCAAGGAAGATGAGGAGGTGAATGTGCCCTTTATGTGAAGGAACATTTAGATGTACAGAGATTTCACGTGAGATGGACAACAGATTTGCTCAGAGCTTATGGGGCAGGATCAGAGGAGAGTCTAGTAAAGGTGACATCATGGTGGGAGCTTGTTACAGACCACCTGATTAGGGTAAGGAGGTGGATGAAGCCTTCTTTAAACAGCTGAAGAAATATTTGCGTCACGGACCTGGGTTCTTGTAGGGGACTTCAGTCTGTATCCTGTATTGACATAAGCATATCCTCTATTCACTAACAAGGAAAAACTGATTGGGAATGAGGTGTTTAGTGGAAGCCTTGGCTATCGTGGAGTTCAAGATCCTGGGGAAGTAAGGAAGGCAAGTAGGAGAGTACAGACACTGAACTTTAGGATTTCAGAATGGAAGGTAAAATGGAAGGTAAAATGGAAGGTAAATGGAAGGTAAATGGAAGGTGAAAGAGAAATTATAAACTCAGGAAAAGCTGCAGGTCTTTAAGGACAGCATCTTCCAAGCGCAACAGCGATCTCACCCAATACTCAGGAAGACAAGTAGATGCATCAGGAGACTGACTTGGCTAACCTGGGAACTCATAACAGACAGCCAGTGCAAAAGAACAGTATAGAGGAACTGGAAGCAGGGACAGGTGGGATTTAGAAGCATCAGTAGGGATGATGACTGGAGAGCCGAAAGTGAACTGAAGCTGAGACTCTCAAGGGACATCAAGAACAGTTTCTACTGCTTCATTAGTAGTAAAAGGCTGAACAAGGAAAATATTGGCCAGTTGCTGAATGGAGTGGATGATTTAGTGACAGCAGACAGATAGGGCTTTTTTTGCCAGTCTTCATCAGTAAGTTATCCCAGGCCTCTGTGCTTAGTGAAAGGGTTGAAGGAGGAGAACGAGACAAGTGCATGAGGATCAAGAGATAAATTACTTGAGAGAGCTAAACCCATATAAGTTCATGGGACCATATAGGCTGTACTGAGATGTGTTGAGAGAACTGGCCAATGTGCTTGCAAGGCTCATCGCTAACATATTACAAATTCACGGAGACTGGATGAGGTCCCTGGCAACTAGAAAAAGGCTAGTGTGGCACCCATCTTCAGAAAAGACGAAGAGAATGATCCAGGGATCTGCAGGCCAATCAGCCTCATTTTGATGCCTGGAAAAATCACAGAATGAGTCCCTCTGGAACACATTTAAGGAAAGACAAAGGAGAAGGGAACCATCAATACAGCTTTACCAGTCATGCCTCACTGTCCTGATTGCTTTCTATGATAAAATGACTGGTTTTGTGAATAAGGGGAGAGCCTTGGCTTTAAAAAGGCTTTTGACACTGTCTCCCACGGTGTTGTTGTATCCAAGGTTAGTCATTGTGGGCAGATAATTAGATAGGTAAAATCTGGTTGAATGGTTGGACTCACAGGGTAGCAGTTAATGGGTTATACTGAACCCGGAAGCCATTAACAAATGGGATACGACACAGGTCTTTTCCTGGGCGTGTCTTGTTTAATGTCTCTATCAGTGATCAGGGGATGGAGTGCTTGCTCATGGAGTTTGCAGATGACACCAGTCTGGGGAGACTGGGTGATACCTTAAGGGCGGGTCCAAAAGGATGCAGATAGACTGGAGGAATGGGCCAACAGGTTCCTGGTGATATCCAGCAAGCATATCCCAAGTCCTCAAAGAGGAAGAACCCCTTGTAATGATACAGTCTAGGCACTGCCTGGTTGGGGACCACTGGTTCTGCAGAAAAGGCCTTAGGGTTCCTGGTGCACAGTAAGCTGTGCATGAGCCAGAAATGGGCCATTGCAACAAAGAGGGCCAACAAAATCCAGGGCTGTATTACATAAGCACAGTCTGTCATTCAAGGGAAGTGATGATTCTCCTTTACTCAGCGCTCGTTAGATCTCATCTTGATACTGCATCCAGTTTGGGGCCACTGAGTAGAAGAAAAGCATCACTAAACCAGGAAGAGTTCTGCATAGATCTACTGAGAAAGTCGGGAGCTGGAGCACTTGCCTTCTGATGACAGGTTGAGGGAACTGGACTAGTTCATCCTGGCGACAGCCATAGGGTACCTCCAGTACCTACAGGGAGGCTACCAAGAAGATGGAATGGAAGAAGGTTCTTCAGTGGCACACTGATGTCATGGAGTGAGAGACAACAGACATAAATTGAGACAGGAAAGGCTCAGAATGGAGATAAGAAATAACTTTTTCACCATGAGGGCAGTCAAGCGGTGGAGTAGGCTGCCCAGCAAGGCTGTGTAGTCTCTGTCCTTGGAGGTATTCCAGGCTTACTGGATAAAGCCTGAACAACCTGAGAGCTGACCTCAGAGCTGACACTACTTTGGTCAGGGAGTTGGAACATAGGCTTCTTGAGGTCTCTTCCACCCTGAATTACTCTGTGATTCTGTGATTCCATGAAGAGGTAGTTGTCTAAATAGCTATGACATTCAAGGAGTCAACATAAGGAACCACCATCTTTATTATAATCAAAATGCTAGTTACTGAAGTCCTAAAGCTATACACATAGCCATTCAGATGAATTAATAACTATCTGTCACAAAATCAAGTATATTTAAGATAGTTGTTTCAAGTGGCCAGAATATCAGTCAGACAGACACAGTTATTACTTATTCCCACATCTATGAGTTCAGGATATTTAATAACTACTTAAGCAGAAAAATGGGAAAGCATGTGGCCCTGACCATCACTACCTTCCCCAGTTATCAGTAGCATAATACCCTTAAAACAGTACAGCAAAACTCTTCATAGCTACATGAATTACTCTACTTTCATTCACTTGGAAAATGCTTATGGAATGGTTTATAAGTACAGCTTTACATTGTAAATCTTATAGTGAATCTTACTAGCTAACATTTTCTGCTATATCAAAGCATGCTCAGGGGATAGCATGAGAGGAAAATACTGCAAGTGTTATACTTCTTTGACCCATTTTGTAACAAAATGTGAATCTTGGATGAAACACCTTATCACATACTGTGTTTGCAAACCCATTTTTCCTGAGGAGCCCACATCTCCACAAAGAAAAGTGGATTAGAGTTGACTTGAACTTCTTTAGCCTTCGCACTACAGCTTTTGCTGGGAGAACTTAACAGTAGTTAAATGTGGAATAAAATTATTATATCTGGACTACAGACATTTAAAGTTATTCTAATACTGTATATCGATTTTCCATACTGCTTTTCTAACCCTTATCTTAATTTTTACAGATTTATGCCAAAGAAGCTTTTAGAAGAGTCATTTTCAGCTATGTTACACTACTGTTTATCAAAGCCATTCTCTCCCTATCTTCTTAAAAAATGCAAGTTAATAATCATTGTCATCATGTCAAATCCCAAATCAAAAATGTGGGTTGAGAAATTCAAGCACATTTCATCTCAGTGCTGATTAAGTGACTACATAATATACATCATATGTGAGATGCTGAAGTGAGTAGAACTAGTCATATAACAAGGTGAGAAAACTCGGTTCACTTTATTATAACAAACATCTCTAATTCAGACTTGCTAGTTAAAATCCTCTACAGGTGAAGGTAATGTTGAAATGTGTGAAGCAATCATTTTGAAGTGCATTTTCCTTTTTTTAAATTATGGATAAAGATCAAGAACGGGGGCTGAATGCATGCACTGCAAAGTCTCAAAAGAATTTTCCAAAAGCATCATTGAGGATCTTTCTTTATTTGTCCTAGGTTAAAATTTATGTACTATCAGCAGTACTTTGGGTGTTCTATAAGGGTTTTTTTTAGAAAGTTTTGAAATAACATCATGGTAGAACATTTTAGGACAGTAAATATAAACATAAAACATAAATGTCTACTGCTTGTTTCCTTTTAAACCAGCTCTTCAGCAGCTCTATAGCAGAGCTGAAGACCTGATCCAATCTACCTTCCCGAAGCTCTCAGGAACAGGTAAAGAAACCCATACTCACCCCACTTTAGATATTAGGAATGGTTTTAGGGAGTGTTAAACTTTCAAGGTTTTATAATCACACAGTAACTTTGAAATGTTTTTCCCTCTAGGGAACCTGATTGAAATATAGATTTCTCTGAAAGTCATGCATGAGTTAATTAATATATTAACCTGCAATAGCTCCAGAAGTAGGTACACAGATTTCTGAGTCAACATAGCTTCAGTAGCATGATGAAGATAATTGTATTTCTCTTTAAGCTAGACTAGCCAACAGTCTTGTTATTGCTCTCTCTCCTTACTTCAAACAAAACAAAGTATAATCAACCTAAGGCCACAAAGCATTTTAAAAATACGTTCCCATTTAAGAAATTAGTTTTATGTAATCAATACTTTTACAAGTAGCATTCTCCTGGAGAAACTGGCTGCTTATGGCTTGGATGGGTGTACTTTTCACTGGGTAAAAAAAAAAAAATGGCTGGAAGGCTGGGTCCAAAGACTGGTGGTGAATGGAGTTAAATCCAGTTTGCAGCCAGTCACAAGTGGTGTTCCCCAGGGCTCGGTATTGGGGCCGGTTCTCTTGAATATCTTTATCAAGGGTCTGGACGAGGGGATCGAGTGAACCCTCAGTAAGTTTGCAGACAACACTAAGTTAAGCAGCAGTGTCGGCCTCCTTGAGGGTAGGATGGCCCTACAGAGGGATCTGGACAGGCTGGATTGATGGGCTGAGGCCAATGGTATAAAGTTCAACAAGGCCAACTGCCGGGTCCTGCACTTGGGTCACAACAAGCCCATGCAGCACTACAGGCCTGGGGAAGAGTGGCTGGAAAGCTGCCTGGTAGAAAGAGACCTGGGGTGTTGGCTGACAGCTGGCTGAATATGAGCCAGCAGTGTGCCCAGGTGGCCAAGAAG